>JAJJWW010010093.1:0-338456 GCA_023531295.1 Papaver armeniacum | reverse complement strand
TAACACGGCGGGGTTGATTCACAGACAATCAAACAACAAATGTTACACACAAAAATTGGGGGCAAGCACAAGAGTGCGGGGTATGTAGTCAACCTGGCTCGAGTTGAGTTTGTTGCATCAACTCACCTCGGATATCAAAGCACGAGTTGATGTCAAACTGCGAAGCTCGATGGTTGGTTTGTTGTACGAGATCACACAAGGCAAGCACATACAAGGGCTCGGCAAGGCAAGGTACTACCACAAACCTGCGGTTCAAGAAACAAACACAAGGAATGGTGGTTCAAGTCAGCTCGGGGCTTGGTCTCAACCTTGGTCTATTCAAAAGGTGCTTCTGACTGCGGCTTCTGAGGGGCTTGCAAATAAGCTCGGGGGCTTGGCAAGGCAAAGCAAACCTGACAAACAATATGCACTGAGATGCAAAAGCTGGCTCTCGGTGCAGAGGGCTCGGCTGACAATGGTAGGCGGCTTGAGGTTCAAATCTATGACCGAATCATGCATACACACAAGTAAAAATAGGTTTAGAGTAACAAACCACGATGCAATCTTGGGTTGTAGGCACTCCACAGTGGGCTGCTCCTTTGCTTATCTTGAGTTTGCTCCACAAGTACCTGTGACTCAAGAGAAAATTTCAGTTCTCAACTGGTAAAGTTTAAGCAAGCACAGATAAGTATGCTCAATGTACAGGGATGCAATGTACTGAGTTGCAAATGATAGCAAGATAACAATAACAACAGCACAATGAAAGGCAGTGCATGTGAGTAAGTGAGTCAACCGCAAGTGAGGAGGTTTATCAACGAGTGGTGATGTTAAGATAGCAAGGTTAGAGAACAATGATAACAAGGTTATATACGAGGCGGGGTTGAAAACACTGAAGTTAAGCTCTAAAGAACAAGTAGCACGCTACCAGTTCCCCGGCAGCGGCGCCAAAAACTTGATAGGAGCTAAAAGATGCTTTCCTATGTCTTATTCTGCAAGTGCACAGAGCAGTGAAGGCAGTGGCAAGCACGGGTCTTTCCACGGGGAACTTGTGTGTGCTAGGCTGTTTCTAAGGCCTTCTCATCGTTTTCGGAGTGATATAAGTGATGAAACAAGGTTTTAGTTTAAAGTCTTTAAGACTAAGATGAAGGTGGTGACAGTGAGACAAAATGAACTATAAAAGATGATTAAGAAGGATACTAGGATTTCCAATCCTCCACTAGTTCAAGTTATGCAATTCAACTAAAGTGAATATTCTTGTTTCTAAGCGAAGGATAGTGTGTCAACTCTATCATATACCTAAGGGGTTTCACCATTTGAAGTTTCAAGCATCAACTCGTAAAGTACTACTCAGAGCATTAGATGTCTATTTAAGTACAAATAATCTAAGAGATAGCATTATCAATCAAAATGTGAGCTGAACATACTCAATACAATGTAATGATAGGTGTAGAATACACCGTATTTACTATCTAGTAGTTACGCTTTCTTTGCTATTTTTCGTGTGAATTATGTACTTTACATGTGTTTTTTGTGTTATTAGTACTGGAGTCGCGCGGAGGAAAAGAAGCGGAAATCATTCATTTGGAGCGAAAATGGCGAAAAAGGCCAGTTCACAGTCGAATAATATTCAGAGCAGACTAGGGTGCGCGGGGAGGAGGTGAAGAATGTACTGTCAGTTCCCCACAACTGACAGCTGAGTTGAACAGAGATTTAAGTTGTCGGTTATTTGGAACTGACAAGCTTAATAATTTCGGATTGCCCTTATCTGAAACAGGGTGCTGATAGCAAAATCCTTTCATACACGCCCTAATAGTCTGAAGAGAGTCAATTTTTCTCTCATTCTGAGGCTGTGTGTCTGAGAGTTACATAGATTCAGAGAGAGAGAGAGAGCTTCTCGGGAGAGAGACTGAGAAGAGTTACAGAATGAGAAGAACGAGTGGGTCTTACTGAATCAAGAAGTAACTCAAGCTGTTGAAAACGAATTAAGGGTTCTGAGGGGATTGATTGTTTTAGGTCTCAAGGTTTGAATCCGATTAGGGGATCGAGAAGAATCTGTGCCGTTGGGAAAACTTCAGGTGGAATCGAAACAAATTTGAGAAATGTGTTGTCTGCTGAATGGACAATGGAGGAATAGAAGCTGAGAAAGGGTTTGGTTACTCATGGTGTCAATAACCCGAGAGATGTAAATAAGGGTTTGATGGATTTATGAAGATTAAATGGGGAATTGTGGATTGGGTGAGTTATGAGCTGATGCAGGTATTGATGTTGCTAAACGGGGAAGAGGAGAAAATGATGTGATCTTTGAATGGGTTTTAGGGATTACACGTGATTGATTTGGATAGCCCTGAGATGGCATTTGGTGCGCAAAGGAGTTTCTTTGGTGAAGTAGGTTACAGTGGAGCCGGCAAAAGATAGAATTGGTGTTTGGGTTCACATAAAGTGGAGTTGAGTTGAGTGAGGGTCTTGGTGTTGGTGGTGATCTTTGCAAAGGTCTTGAGGTGTTGGTGGTGATGTTAAATTGCAACGGACAATAGCTTTGGGAGTCCAAGGAGAGAAGAAGTAATGGAAGTGGTGGTCAGAGTGGAAGAGTTTGCGAGATGGAATGTGACAAGAGCTCGGCAATGGTGACAAGAGCTAAGATGTCTTTGCAATGGACTGAGGCTAGGCCTGGAGATTGCAGGGGATTATGTTGCAAGGCAAAGACTCTGGTGGAACTGGTCTGGCAAGGAAAAGCAGCTAGTGTTGCTGTCTTGGTGCTGGTATAAGGAGGTGAACTGTGATTGCAGGTGGAGCTACTATGTGGCTGGATAGGCAATGGATGGAGCTTTTGCTGCTAATGTAATTGCAGTATGCTAGTGCAGGGTCTGTGTAATTGGCTGAGATTGCAGACTAGTTCAGGCTAAGTCTGGTCAGCTGGGAGTGGTAGTTGCTCTGGTGTTTGTGCTGAGAAGATTTGATTGTGGCAGCTTCTGGTGGTGGTTTTGACCTCAAATTGGAGCTGGTTGCAGGTCTTGATGTGTATGTGTTGCTGTGTTCAGAGCAAGGGCATACCAGGAATCCTGTGGGGATTGCAGGCCTGTTAAAGATGCAACCGCAGTTTCACTGGCAGAGCAAAGGATGAAGTGATGCAGTTGCAGCTGCAATATGAATGTGAGTTGGTTCAGCTGGATTCAGGGCAAGGAATGGAACTGAAATGGAAGGTTTTGATGGCTCTGCACTTGGAGTTTGCTGGTGGCTCAGGGAAGAATATGAAGCTATAGGTGCAGGCAGGGCCATAATGGCTGAGCTACAGAGTTTGAGAGCTGATGGTATTTGTGATGGAGTTGCAGCTGCAATTCTGTTGTTTTGCAGTGAAAGGCTGGTGCATTTATTAGTGGCAGGGCTTGCAAGACAATGATGGTGTTGGTGTTGGAAGTGATGCTTGGGCCTGTGTGTTGATGGCTGCCTGGGATGAATGCTGAGATTCATGATAAATGAGAGGCAGGCTGGTTAACAGGGAGTTTGGTCTGTTTTGTTGTCTCAGTGAAGTAATAGGATTAGTGCACTAAATTGTGGCTGGGTGTTTGCAACTGAGTTACAGATGCTCATGGTGGCAATTGTGACAAGGCAAGGAGTCAGGGTGATATTTGGAGCTGCTTTGCAGGGCAGTGGATACAAGTTGTTGGCTGACGGAATGTGGAGTAGCAAGGCTAGGTACAGGGCATGAACTTGAGTTGAGACTGGTAGTGGTTAGCAGGTAGCATCTGGATTTGGTGAAGTGATGGCAAGCTGATGATCAGGCAGGAGATGGCAGGCTTGAGTTGGTAGTGAGCTATTGGGTATTGTGATGCGCTGGTGTTTAGAGAACAGGGCCGGTAAGGTTGGAAGAATGGTTGAGAATGGTGGCCAATGGAAAGAGCTGGTGCTGCTGTTTATGCTGCTATTACAATGAAGAAAGGCAAGAGAAACTGGGCATTAACTGAAGTAATTACAGGATAGTGCAATCATGTGTTGGCCATGAGATGATGCATAGCCATCATGGTCATGGATCGAGATGGTGTTGCACAAATGACTTAGGCCGATGCAATGGTCTTGGCTATAACCAGATTAGCTCATCCAGCTGATTCTGCCCTGACTCAATGTTCTGATTCGTTCTGACTCAGCTGAGTCTTGACCCGATCCAACCCGGTTTGACCCGACCGATCCGACTCGTTGACCCGGTGATCGGGCGGACTTTGCCGGTCACCGGAGCCGATTTCCGGCCACAATCCCAGACTTCCGGCGACCGATTTTGGGGCATATATTTTCACATGGGTTTCTCACACATGGTTCATGGGCTTGGTGGACTTTTGGTGATGGACTTTGAAGACCTAATTTTGGAAAGTGTGAAGGCTATAAAAAGAAAAGTTTCTATTCTTTTTGGGATTATCACGTATTTTCTACTGGAGTTTTGGAGGAGAGCGATTCTACTAGGGTTTGCTTCCATTTTATTTTACATGTTCTTCATCTTATTTTTGATAATAATTATGTTGAATCAAAATACTATGAGTAACTAAATACCTATTATTGGTTATGGGATAATAAGTGGATTTCACAAATAAGATTTGATTCAATGTATTAGTTTTGTCTCAGTAATTTATTGATTATGATTCATGGTTTATAATGTTTATGATTTGATAGTTTGTTTGGTTGAGTCCGGAATCAATCCGATCTACTTTCATATCTAGAGCTATATTAGGGCTTTCAATACGAAAACGTTGTCTATCCCTGATTTTGAGTAGCATAAATGTGGGTAGTGCTTGTAGTGATATATCCTACTAGTCACATATGAATCGTAACTTGGGTTAAATCGAATTAGTGCTTTTACACATTTTGGTTGCCTTGATTAGTCTTATTCCAGAAAACTTATTGCTTTTAGGGAGTTAAACTTAATTGTGCTTTTACACTTTAGGTTGCTTTCTAGAAAGAATTCACATATGCATCTTTTAATGTGGTTGTGATGAAATCAGGGAATTAGCGGGATACTCTTGCGATCAAGGTATCCTAGGACTTTTAGTAAATGAGAGATTAAAATTTCAATTCTAGTCATTGTTGATAATTCATAGTTTGTGAATGAAACTATCCCGTGACCAATACTTTCTCCTTATTGATAAATTTTATTATTACTTTGCTTTCAATTTATTTTTATTGCTTTGAAACATCAACATCCCCCCTTGGTTACTAAGAAACTGAAAATTTGCATAACAACATAAGCCTCTCTGTGGATACGAACTCTTTCTTATTGCATACTACTTTATTTTAGTGAAGCAAGAAAGTGAAATTATTTTTTGACCGGGTGACAACCGATCAAATTTTGGCGCCGCTGCCGGGGAGGCATACGGCTTGTTATTAAGTTTTTAGTTTCTTTTTACAATTTTTGCTTTTATACTTGCTTTTCGTTTATTGTCTTGTTTCTCACTTGTTTGCGAGAATTGTTTTTCAGTACTAATCCTGGCTTCCAAAGATTGGAATTATCAAAGGTGCGGGATAGCTACTCGTAGAGGCACAATACTCCAACCAAGGCAAGACACAACGGAAGAACAAGTCTTGGAAGTAGAACACGAACCTCTTCATCGAGAAGAGGAAGAGAGAAGAAGAGGTTCCATTCGTAGGAGAACCACTAATTGAAGAGGAAGAAACAATGGGTGACAATGCAAACCGTACACTCAAGGATTTGGCTTCTCATAGGCTTGATGCACAACAATGGTGTATCCAAACAAACTCAACTTTTGAGATCAAGCCGGGGTTGCTTAGAGAGTTGCCAAAGTTTCATGGTATGGCGAATGAGGACCCAAACAAGCATCTCATGGAGTTCTATACCATTGTCAAGGCTATGCTTCCAGTAGACTGAAGTCAATGGTGCAATGATGAAAGTTTTTCCATTTTCTATGGTGGACCAGCGCTAAGGATTGGTTGTATTGTTTGCCACCCGGGAGTGTCACTACATGGAACGGTTTGAAGAAAATCTTTCTAGAGAGGTATTTTCCTGCGTCTAAGGCCACTCAAATTCGCAAAGAGATTTGTGGAATAAAGCAACATGTTGGAGAATCATTGTATGAATGTTGGGAGAGGTACAAGAGATTGGTGGCAAAGCTGTCCACACCATCAAGTTAGTGATGCTATGATAATCCAATACTTCTACGAAGGTCTTCAATCAAGTGATAGATATCTTCTAGATGCTGCGGGTGGTGGTGCACTAGTGAACAAGACGGTGGCCCAAGCTGCCGAGTTGATTGAAAGCATGGCTGCGAACTCGCAACAATTCTACACAAGAGGTGAACCAATGGTAAGGCAAGTGCATGAAGTTAGTGATTCATCATCATCACACCGTGATCAAAGGATGGACAATATGGAGCAAATGATTCAAAGGATGGCTGCGGTTATTTTACCTTCACATGGTGAAGAGATGGAGCAAGCTAGTGCGGTTTTTCCAAACCAACAAAGAAGGTATGATCCCTACTCCAACACCTACAATCCGGGATGGAGAGATCACCCAAATTTCAGCTATGCCAACAAGCAAGGTGCGGTCCAACAACCAAATTTCAATCGTTCGAGTGGATTTCAACCACAACAACAACAATTCCAACAACAACAAAAGAACAATTTCAACCGCAACAACAACAATTTCAAAGAACCACAACAATCGGTTCAAGGTTCCGATATCGATGCAAAGTTACATACAATGATGCAAGGTATTTCTACCATGTTCAAAGAGAGCCAACAAGAAACTAAGAGTGCTATCAAGGATTTGCAGACTCAAGTAGGCTCCATGGCGGTTGATATCAACAATTTGAAGGCACAAAATAGTGGGAGACTTCCTTCTCAACCTATCAACCCAAAAGAGGTGTTAATGCAATTACATTGAGAAGTGGTACACAACTTGTGCAACCCGAAGTTCTTGATTTGGGTGAAGAGGAAGCTCCAAAGGAGCCGGTTTTGGAAGAAAAGAGGGATGAAATTCCCCAAACACTCGAGTACCAATTCCTAACTCTAAAACTCCGGTTTCTACTTATGTTCCTCCTATACCTTTTCCTCGCAGATTTGCAAGTTCAAAGAAGGCGGAACTAGAAAAGGAGATTTTGGACGTTCTTAGGAAGATTCATGTGAATATACCACTCCTTGATGCTATCAAGCAAGTTCCCAAGTATGCAAAAGTGTTGAAGGACTTGTGTACCAATAAGCAAAGGCTCAAAGGTAATGAAGTGTTGAGTGTGGGGGAGAATGCTTGGCAATCTTACAACACAAACTCCCACTGAAATGCAAAGACCCAGGGTAGCTTTGACATTCCCGTCACAATTGGTAACACCACTTTTAATAAAGCAATGTTGGATTTAGGTGCATCCGTTAATGTTATGCCTGCATCTATGTACAATTCACTTAATCTAGGTCCTTTGAAAAAGGCTGGAATTGTGTTGCAATTAGCCGATCGTTCTAATGTCTACCCAATGGGTATTGTCGAGGATGTTCTTGTGCGGGTTAATCAACTTGTATTCCCAGGTGACTTTTGTGTGTTAGAGATGGATGAAGGTTCACCGGACTCGTCTCTTCCATTGCTACTTGGGCGTCCCTTCATGAAAACGGCGAAAACCATTATTGATGTGGACAAGGGAACGTTGACTATGGAGTTCGATGGAGAAATAATACGTTTCAACATTTTCGAGACGATGAGATATCCTAGTGATGTCCACTCTTGTTTCTCCGTTGATGTTTTGGATACATTGGCTCAACAAGTGTTTGAATTGAATCATGATGATGCTTTGGAAACTGTTTTAACTACAACCATGGATGACGGTGTTGAGTGTGGTAACGAAGTTAAGGAAGCCCTTGGTGATCTCAACTCACTACAAGGATGTCCTAAACTCACAATATCTCTTTTATTTCTTTACCACGCAGTGATGAACAACTTTTACCTTCTATTGTTAAATCTCCAAAGTTGGAATTGAAACCTCTTCCAAGTCACTTAAAGTACTTGTACTTGGGTGATAATGAAGAGTTACCTGTGATTGTTTCTAACGAGCTTAGTGAATTACGGGAGCAAAAACTTCTACGGGTGTTAAGGAAGCACAAGACGGCCATAGGATGGACAATCGCCGACATCAAGGGTATAAGCCCTGCCGTTTGTATGCATAAGATTCGTTTGGAGGACGATGCAAAGCCTACAAGGGACGCGCAACGTCGTTTGAACCCTCCCATGATGGAAGTTGTGAAAAAGGAGATACTCAAGCTCTTGGAAGTGGGTGTTATCTACCCCATATCCGATAGCAAGTGGGTGAGCCGGTACAAGTTGTACCAAAGAAATCGGGGGTAACGGTGGTAGAGAATGATGAAAATGAACTTGTCCCAACTCGTGTGCAAACCGGTTGGAGGGTTTGTATTGATTATAGAAAGTTGAATGCCACTACTAGGAAGGATCATTTTCCTTTACCCTTTATTGATCAAATGCTTGAACGTTTAGCTGGACATGCTTATTATTGCTTCCTTGATGGTTATTCGAGGTACAATCAGATTGTGATAGCACCGGAGGACCAAGAGAAAACTACTTTCACTTGTCCTTTCGGCACTTTTGCTTATAGAAGGATGCCTTTTGGCTTGTGCAATGCTCCAGCTACCTTTCAAAGGTGTATGGTAAGTATTTTCTCCGAGTATGTTGAAAACATCATTGAAGTGTTTATGGATGACTTTAGTGTCTTTGGTGATTCATTTGATCTATGTTTGAACAACTTGTCATTAATCCTTGAAAGATGTGTTGAAACAAATCTTGTGCTAAATTGGGAGAAGTGCCATTTCATGGTAACTCATGGCATAGTTTTAGGCCATATAATATCTTCTAAGGGCTTGGAAGTTGATAAAGCTAAGATAGACCTTATTCGTGCTCTAACCCCTCCCACTACGGTGAGGGAGATACGTTCTTTTCTTGGTCATGCAGGTTTCTATCGTAGATTTATCAAGGATTTTTCCAAGATAGCATCACCACTTTGCAATTTATTGCAAAAAGATGTGGTTTTTAACTTCGATGAGAAGTGTATGGCGGCATTCAATCGTTTGAAAGAACTTTTGATTTCAGCCCCTATCATTAAACCACCGGATTGGAGCAAGCCGTTTGAGCTAATGTGTGATGCTAGTGACTACGCGGTTGGTGCGGTGCTTGGGCAACGTGAGGGGAAGATACCTCATGCTATTTACTATGCTTCTAGAACGTTAAATGAAGCCCAACAAAACTACACAACCACTGAAAAAGAGTTTTTAGCTATTGTATTTGCATTGGAGAAATTTCGCTCTTATCTAATTGGTACAAAAGTTGTTGTCTTTTCTGACCATGCAGCTCTTAGGTACTTACTAATGAAGAAAGAAGCGAAACCAAGGCTCATACGATGGATTCTACTCTTGCAAGAGTTTGATATTGAGATCAAGGACAAGAAAGGCATTGAGAACACCGTTGCGGATCACTTGAGCCGTCTTGCTTTGTGGACAAGGAAGCTATCCCATTGCGTGAAAGCTTCCGGATGAGCAACTATTCTCAATTGCCTTTGGAGAACCATGGTACGCTGATATTGTGAATTACTTGGTAACTAAACAAATCCCGAAGAACTTGTCTCGTCTTTGAGAGGGACAAACTTAAGAGGTTAGGGAACCGATACATATGGGATGATCCATACTTATGGAAACATGGCAGCGACCAAGTAATAAGAAGGTGCGTTCCCGAATCCGAGTTTAATTCTATCTTGTCATTTTGTCACTCCTATGCTTGCGGAGGACATTTTGGAAGTAAAAGAACCGCTTACAAGGTACTTGAAAGCGGTTTCTATTGGCAACCTTGTTTAAGGATGCATATACATTTTGTACAACTTGTGATAGGTGCCAAAGAACAGGCAATCTAGGTGCCCGAAATCAAATGCCACAAACTTTTATTCAATTTATTGAAGTTTTTGATGTATGGGGTATAGATTTTATGGGTCCTTTTGTCAACTCGCATGGGAATTATTACATCTTACTTCTTTTGATTATGTCTCTAAATGGGTGGAGGCTAAGGCCACCCCTACTAATGATTCCAAGGTTGTTTTGATTTTGTGCAAACTAATATTTTTGCAAGGTTTGGAATTCCAAGAGCCATAATTAGCGATGGAGGTTCTCACTTCAACAACGAGGTTTTTACAAAGCTTGTTGAAGAAGTACAATGTGTCGCACAAGGTTGCAACACCTTATCATCCTCAAACAAATGGACAAGCCGAGGTGTCTAACCGGAGGTGAAATCCATACTTGAGAAGACGGTGAATCCAACAAGGAAAGATTGGAGCATGCGGCTAAATGATGCTTTGTGGGCATATAGAACCGCATACAAGACACCTATTGGGATGTCTCCCTTTAGGCTTGTGTATGGTAAACCTTGTCACTTACCCGTGGAGATTGAGCATAAGGCGTTTTGGGCGATTAAACAATGCAACATGGAGATGGATGGGGCTGGAAAGCAAAGGAAGTTGCAACTCCAAGAGCTAGAGGAGCTTCGCAATGATGCGTTTGAAAGTTCACGCATTTATAAGGAAAAAACGAAGGCATTTCATGATACTATGATTTCTAGAAAACAATTTTGTGTTGGGCGAGAAAGTGCTTTTGTTTAATACTCGCTTGCATTTATTTCCGGGTAAATTAAGGTCACGTTGGATCGGACCTTTTATTGTTACTAATGTGTTTTCTCATGGTGCAGTGGAAATTCGTAGCATAGCTACGGGGAAAGAACTTAAAGTTAATGGGCACCGTTTAAAACCATATTATGAGAATTTCACTTCCGAAGTGGTGGAAGGAGCTAATTTTGTGGATGCACTCCCTCTGGAGGAGTCATAGAAAGCAAGGAGATAGTCGGGCTGACGACTTTAAACCAAGCGCTAATTGGGAGGCAACCCAACGGATGAGTATTTCTTGTCTTGTATTTATTTCTTTTCTTGTTTTTAGTTTTTTCTTGTTTTGTTTTTTTTTTTCTTTGTTTTTCGCTGATTTCTTGCTAGGATTTCCCACCTTGACTTACTTTGGACGATTCAATTTACATTGAGGACAATGTAAAGTTTAAGTGTGGGGGAGTGGTTTATGTTGTAAGTTTTTGCAATTTTTCAACTTTTTTGTGAACTAGTGAATAAGAAAACTCCAACTTGTAGTTCTTTAGAGTCACATAGTATACATGTCGCTAAGATTACATCGAGAATCTCACAATAGTGACTGAACTTAGAGATGACAGAGAACATGATCGGGTTTCTTAATTGTATGAGAGTTAAAGTTGGATTTAACCATGCCAGTGGCAAATAAGGTGCGAGGCTGAATTCGGTATTAGAACAGTGATCCTCTATAGTGGAGACTACCCATGTTACATAATGTGAGGCACCAACCTTCAATTCTTTGTACTGTCTAAATTTGTGCTTTTTGAGTGTGTGTCACCGTACGTAAATTCCGGCGCAGAATGGTGAGCTGTCAATTTCCCACCATAGAAGCACTATTTTGATCTCTTGAGTGCTATTTTTATCAACCATGTTGGTGACATCGAATTGCTAACTTACATTCCACTTGTGATCTTGTTCGCATTAGCACCATCCACCTTATCTCTCTCTACACCAACAGTCCATAGAAACACCATCATCATCAACAAGAGGAGCATCACAAATTCGAAGGAAAGTTGAGCATGTTCGAGGTTTACAAACAATGGTATAAAATGGGCAGATTTCAGATTTGAGTAAAGCAACAAAACAGGGAGCATAATTTTTATAAGTTGGAGACTAATATACAAGAGCGGAAATTATTAAGGATGAGAATTCGAGAAGTTATGATATCAAGACATATAAGTTGTGAAGATTCAAGCGGTAAAGTACTTACACCATGGCATTGTACTTACATTTTTATTTATTTTTTTTTTTATTTGTATTTTACTTTCTCTTGTTTAAAAAAAAAAAAAAAAAAAAAAAAAAAAAAAAAAAAAAAGAAAAATGTGTTTATTTTTTTTTTTTTTTTTTTCAAAAAAAAAAAAAAAAAAAAAAAAAAAAAACACCAAAATTTTAAAAAAAAAAAGAAAAAGAAAAGAAAAAAATTGAGTTGTTTTTATTTTTGTATTCTTTCAATAAAGCCTATGGAAAGAAGGAATATCTATAATGAAGTTTCAAGCGACAAGGAATTTGAGGGAAATAATCATATTGTCGAGATTCTACGAAGTTCGAGAGTTATCATCAAGAGTTGAAGACCGAAGACGAAGATGAAGACACCGATAGAAGACCGAAGACGTTTCTATGGATCTTTGTGAGAGTGGTGCTAGCTGCACGCCGAACGGATAACGAGGTAAGTAAGCATATTCCCACCTTCGTTAAATGGTTGATTTCCTTTGAAGAGATCGTCAGAAAAAATGGGTTTTCAAAAATATATAAAAGATGTGGGTTTTCAAAACTTTCGGAGGGTTAAGCCTTCCTACCATTCAACGTGTCGCAGGATTCTCTCTTCATTCCAACCTGGACACATGTGTGACCCATAAAGAGCTGTTTATTATTGAGAGCAATATCATAAAACCCTTTCTTGTGAGGCAGAGTCGAGACTTTTGATCACTCCGAACCCGAATTTTAGTCGAGAAGGGATGGTTACTTCTCTCTCAACTTTTAAGAATGAGATTATGTTCATTTATGTGTCTAACTTCTTATGACTAGTGTGAGGGAATCTCTATGTCTTCTTAGCGCATTGGATACTATCATTTCGGAGAACTAGTAAGTTGGAAAAATAGATTTTGTGGGTATATCTCTAGTAAACCCTCACGAGACTATAACTCGTCCACTAGGGACACCTAGGGGTTTAAAGGCTTGTTATTTATGCTAAAAGTGACCGTAGCCTCGACGACACGGAGTTGTTGTATTTTATTGTTTTGTTTGATTTGCTCGAGGACAAGCAAAGTCTAAGTGTGGGGGAATCTGATAGGTGTAGAATACACCGTATTTACTATCTAGTAGTTACGCTTTCTTTGATATTTTTTCTTGTGAATTATGTACTTTACATGTGTTTTTTGTGTTATTAGTACTCTGGAGTCGCGCGGAGGAAAAGAAGCGGAAATCATTCATTTGGAGCGAAAATGGCGAAAAAGGCCAGTTCACAGGCGAATAATATTCAGAGCAGACTAGGGTGCGCGGGGAGGAGGTGAAGAATGTACTGTCAGTTCCCCACAACTGACAGCTGAGTTGAACAGAGATTTAAGTTGTCGGTTATTTGGAACTGACAAGCTTAATAATTTCGGATTGCCCTTGTCTGAAACAGGGTGCTGATAGCAAAATCCTTTCATACACGCCCTAATAGTCTGAAGAGAGTCAATTTTTCTCTCATTCTGAGGCTGTGTGTCTGAGAGTTACATAGATTCAGAGAGAGAGAGAGCTTCAGGGAGAGACTGAGAAGAGTTACAGAATGAGAAGAACGAGTGGGTCTTACTGAATCAAGAAGTAACTCAAGCTGTTGAAAACAATTAAGGGTTATGAGGGGATTGATTGTTTTAGGTCTCAAGGTTTGAATCCGATTAGGGGATCGAGAAGAATCTGTGCCGTTGGGAAAACTTCAGGTGGAATCGAAACAAATTTGAGAAATGTGTTGTCTGCTGAATGGACAATGGAGGAATAGAAGCTGAGAAAGGGTTTGGTTCTGTTGGTGTCAATAACCCAGAGATGTAAATAAGGGTTTGATGGATTTATGAAGATTAAATGGGGAATTGTGGATTGGCTGAGTTATGAGCTGGTCTGGGTATTGATGTTGCTAAACGGGGAGAGGAGAAAATGATGTGATCTTGAATGGGTTTTAGGGATTACCTGTGATTGATTTGGATAGCCACGAGATGGCATTTCGGGTGCGCAAAGGAGTTCTAAAGTGGAGTTGGTGAAGTAGGTTACATGGAGTGGCAAAAGATAGAATTGGTGTTTGGGTTCACATAAAGTGGAGTTGAGTGAGGCAGTATGCTGCAAAGGTCTTGAGGTGTTGGTGGTGATGTTAAGCAACAGACATAGCTGCCAAGGAGAGCAGGTAGTGGTCCTGAGTGGCCTGAGATGAATGTGACAAGAGCTCTGGCAATGGCTGTAAGATGTGCTGCAATGGACTGAGGCTAGGCCTGGAGATTGCAGGGGATTATGTTGCAAGGCAAAGACTCTGGTGGAACTGGTCTGGCAAGGAAAAGCAGCTAGTGTTGCTGTCTTGGTGCTGGTATAAGGAGGTGAACTGTGATTGCAGGTGGAGCTACTATGTGGCTGGATAGGCAATGGATGGAGCTTTTGCTGCTAATGTAATTGCAGTATGCTAGTGCAAGTGTGCATGTAATTGGGCTGAGATTGCGAGACTAGTTCAGGCTAAGTCTGGTCAGCTGGGAGTGGTAGTTGCTCTGGTGTTTGTGCTGAGAAGATTTGATTGTGGCAGCTTCTGGTGGTGGTTTTGACCTCAAATTGGAGCTGGTTGCAGGTCTTGATGTGTATGTGTTGCTGTGTTCAGAGCAAGGGCATACCAGGAATCCTGTGGGGATTGCAGGCCTGTTAAAGATGCAGCCATGATTTCACTTTGCAGAGCAAAGGATGAAGTGATGCGATTGCAGTTGCAATATGAATGTGAGTTGGTTCAGCTGGATTCAGGGCAAGGAATGGAACTGAAATGGAAGGTTTTGATGGCTCTGCACTTGGAGTTTGCTGGTGGCTCAGGGAAGAATATGAAGCTATAGGTGCAGGCAGGGCCATAATGGCTGAGCTACAGAGTTTGAGAGCTGATGGTATTTGTGATGGAGTTGCAGCTGCAATTCTGTTGTTTTGCAGTGAAAGGCTGGTGCATTTATTAGTGGCAGGGCTTGCAAGACAATGATGGTGTTGGTGTTGGAAGTGATGCTTGGGCCTGTGTGTTGATGGCTGCCTGGGATGAATCTTTGAGATTCATGATAAATGAGAGGCGGGGCTGGTTAACGGGGAGTTTGGTCTGTTTTGTTGTCTCAGTGAAGTAATAGGATTAGTGCACTAAATTGTGGATGGGTGTTTGCAAGCGGAGTTCTGAGATGCTCATGGTGGCAATTGTGACAAGGCAAGGTGTCAGGGTGATATTTGGAGCTGCTTTGCAGGGCAGTGGATACAAGTTGTTGGCTGACGGAATGTGGAGTAGCAAGGCTAGGTACAGGGCATGAACTTGAGTTGAGACTGGTAGTGGTTAGCAGGTAGCATCTGGATTTGGTGAAGTGATGGCAAGCTGATGATCAGGCAGGAGATGGCAGGCTTGAGTTGGTAGTGAGCTATTGGGTATTGTGATGCGCTGGTGTTTAGAGAACAGGGCCGGTAAGGTTGGAAGAATGGTTGAGAATGGTGGCCAATGGAAAGAGCTGGTGCTGCTGTTTATGCTGCTATTACAATGAAGAAAGGCAAGAGAAACTGGGCATTAACTGAAGTAATTACAGGATAGTGCAATCATGTGTTGGCCATGAGATGATGCATAGCCATCATGGCTGTGACTGAGATGGTGTTGCACAACAGCTTAGGCCAGTGCAATGGTCTTGGCTATAACCAGATTAGCTCATCCAGCTGATTCTGCCCTGACTCAATGTTCTGATTCGTTCTGACTCAGCTGAGTCTTGACCCGATCCAACCCGGTTTGACCCGACCGATCCGACTCGTTGACCCGGTGACCGGGCGGACTTTGCCGGTCACCGGAGCCGATTTCCGGCCACAATCCCAGACTTCCGGCGACCGATTTTGGGGCATATATTTTCACATGGGTTTCTCACACATGGTTCATGGGCTTGGTGGACTTTTGGTGATGGACTTTGAAGACCTAATTTTGGAAAGTGTGAAGGCTATAAAAAGAAAAGTTTCTATTCTTTTTGGGATTATCACGTATTTTCTACTGGAGTTTTGGAGGAGAGCGATTCTACTAGGGTTTGCTTCCATTTTATTTTACATGTTCTTCATCTTATTTTTGATAATAATTATGTTGAATAAAAATATTATGAGTAACTAAATACCTATTATTGGTTATGGGATAATAAGAGGATTTCACAAATAAGATTTGATTCAATGTATTAGTTTTGTCTCAGTAATTTATTGATTATGATTCATGGTTTATAATGTTTATGATTTGATAGTTTGTTTGGTTGAGTCCTAATCAATCCGATCTACTTTCATATCTAGAGCTATATTAGGGCTTTCAATACTGAAAACGTTGTCTATCCCCGATTTTGAGTAGCATAAATGTGGGTAGTGCTTGTAGTGATATATCCTACTAGTCACATATGAATCGTAACTTGGGTTAAATCGAATTAGTGCTTTTACACATTTTGGTTGCCTTGATTAGTCTTATTCCGAAAACTTATTGCTTTTAGGGAGTTAAACTTAATTGTGCTTTTACACTTTAGGTTGCTTTCTAGAAAAGAATTCACATATGCATCTTTTAATGTGGTTGTGATGAAATCAGGGAATTAGCGGGATACTCTTGCGATCAAGGGATCCTAGGACTTTTAGTAAATGAGAGATTAAAATTTCAATTCTAGTCATTGTTGATAATTCGAGTTTGTGAATGAAACTATCCCGTGACCAATACTTTCTCCTTATTGATAAATTTTATTATTACTTTGCTTTCAATTTATTTTTATTGCTTTGAAACATCAACATCCCCCCTTGGTTACTAAGAAACTGAAAATTTGCATAACAACATAAGCCTCTCTGTGGATACGAACTCTTTCTTATTGCATACTACTTTATTTTAGTGAAGCAAGAAAGTGAAATTATTTTTGACCGGGTGACAACCGATCATTAGATGAATGTTTAGGTTTGCAGTTCAGGTGATCTTGTAAGTGTTACAGGAAGGTAGTGTTTTGGTTGCAGCTGTGAGTTGGCAATGGTGCAGTCTGATAACGAGATAAAGCCGAGTGTTGTTGCGATTAAGAGCAGGAGTATGAATGAAGAGTGGTTTTGCAGTGAGCGATGTGGCTTTGTTGCGGTTGTTGAAGTGAATCAAGCCGAAGTTGGAAGGCTGCGAAGGCTAGGTGTGTTGGAATTGGCTTAGTTACGATGGCTGAAGTGTGAGGGGATATTGAATGAGATTGCGGTGATTCTAAGTAGGTCTTTGGTGAAAAATGGCGGAGTTGTGGCTATGGCACAGTTGCGGTGGAGCCGTGAAGATAGATGTATGCTTAGGTGATTTGAGAAATGGTGAGCTATGAACGAGGTGAATCTGCAGGGGTAAAGGCGGTGGTGGATGGAGCAAAGTTGCAAGGAAGAACACGGTGGATTATGAAATTGTATGGGCTGAGATGCAGCTGGAACTAACATGGTGACCAGGGAATGGATGAAGTGGAGAGTTACAGGTGCTGTGAAAATGAGTTGTGAAGAAGTCTTGCAGGGTGATAGCCATCATGGCTGGGAGAGATGCAGGGAAGGCATGGCCATCTTGGCCGTGACTATTTTGGCCTGTGCAAAGTGGCCTGGCTAGGACCAGTCAGCCGAGTTAGCTAGCTGACTCGGTTCTGACTCAGTGATTTGCTTTGACCCGGTTTGACTCAGTGATCGGGACTGAGTTGACCTATCTGACCCGACCGATCCGACCCGTTGACCGGTGACCGGGCGGACTTTGCCGGTCACCTGAGATGCTTTTCCGGCTACTATTCCGGCGGGATTCCGGCCATGATCCCAGTTTTCCGGCGAGCGTTTTGGGGACAGAATTTCTACACGGGTTTCTCTCACTTGTGGGCTTGGTGGACTTCTAACTAATGGACTTTGAAGACAAAACCTAATTTTGGAAGGAGTGGAGCTATAAAAGAGAAGACTTTTCTTTAAAACATCTATCTATAATCTTTTCTATTTTTTTTTCCTCTACTTTTTTTCTAGGGTTTACACCATGAAGTCTTTTCTCTTTCTTCTTGTTATGAACTCCATGAATATGAGCTAGAGTTTTTATTATTGGTTATGGAATAAGTTGGATTTTCAAATATGGGTTTTAATTCAATAAATTAGTTTTCTCTCATATTATCGTTTATGATTCACCATGAATATTGTTACATGATTTGAATGCTTGTTTAGTCGAGTCGCGAATCGATTGAGTTTGTTTTCATCTCTATTGCTAGATTAGGGTTATTATACGCAAAAGTGATAATTCCGGATTTCAAGTAGCATAAATATGATTATAGTTTGTAGTGATATATTCTTATGATCATATGTGAGTCATAACCTTTGTTAAATCGGATTAGTGCGCTTTCCACGTTCGATTGCTTCGATTGGCCTGATTTCATAGAATCTAATGCATCTAGGGAATTAAACTTGATTAGTGCTTTTACACGTTAGGTTGTTCCTTTAGGTAGAATTCATATTCGCATCTTTTAATGTGTTTGTTGATGACATGAGGAGGTTTGCGGGATATTCTTGCGATCAAGGTATTCTAGGGTCTTTGATAAAAGTTGAGATTAAAATATCAATTCTAGTTATTGTGGTGAAACCATGTTTGTGAATGAAAACGAAATCCATGACCAATATCTTCTTATCCTTGATTTGATTTGTTTACTTTTCTTTATTTGCTTTTATTTTATTTTAGTTTATAAAATCACAAAACCCCGGTGTTATTTATAGGGAACCGAAACAATTTGACAACCTAGACCTCTCTGTGGCATCGATCCTTTCTTGCCCTTGCTATATTTATATTTTGAGTAGTAAGAAAGTGTAATTATATTTGTGTCGGCTGACAACCGGTCAAATTTTGGCGCAGATTCTTGGGAGGCAGCGGTTGTTAATTGTTTTTGGTTTCTTATTTTTGTTTTTAGTTTTTGTTTTATTTTTCCTATTTTAAGTTTTTAACCTTGGTTTGAGAATCTTATTTCGGTGCTTATTTCTATGGAAGGAGCATATTACGTGGATGGATACGGATTTCAACCTCAACAATATGATAACTACCAATTTCATGGGTATAATCAAAACCAATTAATTGGTTATGACCAATATTCCATGGAACCTTATGGTTTTCCTCAACAACCTTATGGCGGGGAACAACCACAAGAATGGGAGGATTCTTATGCTTGTGAACAAAAAGTCTCTAACTTTATAGATCAAGTTTCCAACTTTTTACAAGAGGAGTTTAAAAAAGCTAAAGAGACTACAAACGAGCAACTCCAAGAACTTCGTGACGGTATTGCTAGCTTGCGAAGAGGCATTGATCAATACAAGGAAGATATGGATAATTCTAATGTGCATATGGTTTGTGATGAATATTTGATTGATGCTAATGTTGAAAAAAGCCAATCCTTGGGCACTTTCGTTGATAATTGTGTAGTTAACTCAACTCTTGATCGTAATAATGATCATTCACCTATTCAAAAGGATGAGTTAGAGATTAGCAACACTAAATTCAGCGAGGAACAATCTTATGTTGACTATGATAGTGACGGTGATTATGATACATTGCTTGAAACAACTCATGGTGACATCTCCGAGGAGTCTTTTTGGGATCAAGATGAAGACGAAGAGGAATATGTCGACACTTGTGTAGATTACTCAAGTATTGATCTTAATAATGATCAAGAGCCTATTCAAAGGGTGGAGCTTGAGGATGATGCATTTTCGAGTGTTCTAGAAAAGTTTCTTATAATAAAATTTGGATCCGCAAAAGAATATGTGCCTTACAACAAAGAGGAGTGTGTTGAGAATGAGACCGGTATGACCAATATTGTGGAAGACCCAATTGAGCTTGCAAATGATTGTAATGATGATGTTTATGTCGATACGTTGGTTACGGCAGAAACGGACGAAGAATGGTTGCAAGGTTAGATAGAGGACCATGATATAAAAGAGGTGAATAATTCACTTGAGTTTTTCAAGGATGAAGAGGATTCCGTGATACAAGAGATTGTGCAAGGTTTATCTAACCCGTTGCCTATTGTTTCTTCTCCTTTACCTCTTATTGGTTTGAATGTATGTGCTTCGAGAATATTGTTGAATGACTTTGTTTCTCGTTTCCGCCATTAGAGATACTTGATTCTCATACTATGCAGGTTATGGAACAAGGAACCGTGGATGTACCCGACTCATATATTCTTTATACGCTTCCAAGTGTGGACAAGAATAAGTGTGGGGGAAGCTTTTATCGGTTCATAGCTTCACTTTTGTTTTATATTACTAATATTTGTGTGAAGCTA
Source organism: Papaver armeniacum (assembly GCA_023531295.1). NCBI lineage: Eukaryota > Viridiplantae > Streptophyta > Magnoliopsida > Ranunculales > Papaveraceae > Papaver > Papaver armeniacum. The sequence goes on along the minus strand of JAJJWW010010093.1, from coordinate 318,322 downwards.
GTGTTTGCAAAACAGGTTCTATGGAAGGATCCTCAACTTTTCAGATTGTTGGTATATGGACGATAACAAAAGAGTCGGGCTGACGACTTTAAACCAAGCGCTAAATGGGAGGCAACCCATAGGTTTTGTATCTTAAACCCTTTTATTTATTTATTTATTTTTATAGTTTTCATCCCCATGTTTAATTTCATTGAGTCCGGAATCTATCTTAGAAGAGAATTAGGACGAATACCTTTTCGTCAGAAAAATTCAGACTGCGCGTAGTTCAGTTCAGAGACCATAACTGTCAGACCGTTTATCGAAACACTGTGCCCTTTTGACACTTTGTAGAAAACACGTAGATGAACAACTTTTGTGAAATGGAGTTTTTCCAAATTCCTTACCAATTTGTACAGATTTTGCGTTTTATCTGCTGTTACGTCAGAATTCAGAATTTTCGGTTTTACACATTGAGGACAATGTGAAGTTTAAGTGTGGGGAAACATTTATATGTTTGTATAGTTTATTTATGCCTTTTAAAACAAAAAAAAAATGAGAAAAATAGAAAAACCAAGAAAAATTGTGTTTTTGAACTCCGAATCTAGAAATTTGTGCCTTTAGGATGACACCATTAGTGGATGGAACCATTGTGAATGCGGGAGTTGAGGAACTAATTAACTAAAAGGGACGAATATAGCTCGAAATCACAAATTAACATGATAGTTGTTACCATATCTCGGAATATCACCATATCGCATTCTATTTTTATTTTTCCATATTTATCTATTGTTCTCTAAGTGCTTTGGTGGGTCACTAAACATCGACGTGTTATTCTTTGCTAGGATGAAATAGAGTGATTGAGTTACTAGATAAAGAGAAAAAATTGAACAAGAAAAAAAAAAAAAAAAAATGAAAAATAAAAGAAAAAAAAAAGACCGATCAATTAGACCAAAACGGAATAAAGAATGACACTTGGGAATAGCAGTATGTGTGAAACGTAGTCCCATCTCCGTCGCCTAAACAAGCGTGGAATGCGGGATCCAAGGCAACTATCATGTACTTGGCGACAAGAAGCATGCGCTTGGATCCAAAAGATCTAATCATGCCGTCTAAAAAAAAAAGAGAAATTGGATCCGGTTTGATCCAATCATATAAGAAAAGAAAAAAGAAAAGAAAGTTTTATATTGGTTGAATAAAGTCACTTGGTTCCCTTGTATATGCCGGTGAGTTGATGTAGGATTCAAACCAAGTAGCTCAATCAATAGGATTAGGTTCATCTTAGCAGTGACCTTCGAACGGATATGGGAAACATCGAACACTTGTGAATATTCGCCAACATCTACATCTATATCCATCTTCTTAATCTTTTCATTGTGATTGTGGTTTGTTAGTTTCCGAGTATTGTGGCTTGTTCGACTATCTAATTAGAGTTTATTTACTAATATATCAGTTGAATTTGCAAGGTACCTCCTCCTGTAGTCATTTTGGATTCGTTCATTGATTTGTCACGAATAGACGGAGTTTGAAATATAGGTTTTGTGGGTATATCTCTAGTAAACCCTCACGAGACTATAACTCGTCCACTAGGGACACCTAGGGGTTTAAAGGCTTGTTATTTATCCTAAAAGTGACCGTAGCCTCGACGACACGGAGTTGTTGTATTTTATTGTTTTGTTTGATTTGCTCGAGGACTAGCAAAGTCTAAGTGTGGGGGAATGTGATAGGTGTCTAAAACACCTAATTTACTATCTAGTAGTTATGCTTTCTTTGCTATTTTTTTCTTGTAAATTATCTATCTTATGTTTATTTTTGAGTTATTAGGTGTCTCGGAGTCATTGACGCAAAGAGAAGAAATAAGCACAGAAGGGCAAAAGCGGCATTTCAGAGGCGAGTGATATTCCAAACCGAGCCAAAGATAAGGGGCAACAGCTGGGTGACACGTATCCACTCTTGGGGTGCTAATAGCAATCCCACTTCACAGGGCCTTATCTAGATCGAGAGTGAGAATTTAGGATCATTTCCCCCTTTTCTCTATTGATATTACATCTCTTTGCTTTGTAAGTAAAAGAGTTCGAGGCCGAGGCGGGGATTGAGTTACGCCGTTAATTGGAGGAAGCGATGGGGGTTATGGTTGCGAGAGAGTTTTGGTGATATGAATCGGGAAGATGAAGTCTATGCGGTGGCGCCATTGATATTCGGGGAGAGATTCCGAGAGGAAATGGATTCAACAGTTCACTGCTTTGTTGGAGATCGAAACATAAGGAAATGGAGGTCAAGAAGGGGTGAATCGAAGAAGAGGAGGCGACACACAGTGAGAACAGGTGAAATTGGTGTATTGTATTGTGAAACCGCTTTCTTTGCCATGGTCGAATTGGGGTGAAGAGATAAGTGAAATGAAACTAGGGTTTGTATAGGAAGAGAATATGGTGGTTGCTCTTGAATCGAGGTTGAATTGAAATGGAGACGAGTGCAGTGAATGGAGCTCTTGTCGAGTGGAATTGCAAGAAGCTGCAAGTTAGTTGAATGGGTCAGTGGCAATGGTGTTGTTATTGTTGAGCAGTGAAGAAGAACCTGATGCAATTGGGAGCTAGGGTTTCAATAATTGAAAGAATGAAGTTGTTTCTGTCAATTTGATGAGTGCAGCATGATGGAGATGGGCTATGAGAAGAAGGTTGGTTGATGTAGTTTGTGTTGGATCCGGTTAAGATGAATATGGTGGTACTCGTATTTGTTCTTGGGGGATTGCTAAGGATTGCTGCTGTGATTAAATGGGTACTGAGCTAGTGGGACTTCAGAGCTAGTGGAACTGTTGCCATGAAGGTGGTGATGTATGATTTTGTTTTGCCAAGAGCTGCGATTGCGGTGGATTTGTGGAGGTGGTACTGAGATGGTTGAGCTACAATGAGCCCGATTTGGTAGGAATTGCGAGGTTATGCGGTTCGGTTGTGATGGTGGTATTGAGATTCGATTGATGGTTTGGTTCAAATATGGAACTAGGAATGTGTTTGCCACTGAACCGAGTGATTGTTGTTAGATGAATGTTTAGGTTTGCGATTCGGGTGATCTTGTAAGTGTTACGGGAAGGTAGTGTTTTGGTTGCGGTTTGTGAGTTGGCAATGGTGCGGTCGATAACGAGATGAAGGCGAGTGTTGTTGCGATTAAGAAGCGGGGAGTATGAATGAAGAGTGGTTTTGCGGTTGAGCTGATGTGGCTTTGTTGCGGTTGTTGAAGTGAATCGAAAGGCGAAGTTGGAAGGCTGCTGAAGGCTAGGTGTGTTGGAATTGGCTTAGTTCGATGGCTGAAGTGTGAGGGGATATTGAATGAGATTACGGTGATTCTAATTAGGTCTTTGGTGAAAAATGGCAGGTTGTGGCTATGGCACAGTTGCGGGTGGAGCTGTGAAGATAGATGTATGCTTAGGTGATTTGAGAAATGGTGAGCTATGAACGAGGTGAATCTGCGGGGGTAAGGCGGGGAGTGGATGGAGCAAAGTTGCAAGGAAGCACACAGTGGATTATGAAATTGTATGGGGTGAGATGCGATTTGGAACTAACATGGTGACCGGGAATGGATGAAGTGGAGGATTCGAGTCTTTGTGAAAATGAGCCGTGAAGAAGTCTTGCGGGGTGATAGCCATCATGGGTGGGATAGATGCGGGAAGGCATGGCCATCTTAGCCGTGACTATTTTGGCTGTGCAAAGTGGCACAGCTGGACCCGATCGGCCAGAGTTAGCTAGGCGACTCGGTTACGACTTCCGATGATTTGCTGACCCGGTTTGACTCGGTGATCGGGCCGAGTTGGCCGTCTGACCCGGCCGTCCGAGGCAGTTGACCGGTGGCCAGGCGGACTTTGCCGGTCACCTGAGATGCTTTTAGGCTACTATTCCGGCGGGATTCCGGCCATGATCCCGTTTTCCGCCCCGTTTTGGGACGGAATTTCTACACGGGTTTCTCTCACTTGTGGGCTTGGTGGACTTCTAACTAATGGACTTTGAAGACAAAACCTAATTTTGGAAGGAGTGGAGCTATAAAAGAGAAGACTTTTCTTTAAAACATCTATCTATAATCTTTTCTATTTTTTTTTTCCTCTACTTTTTTTTCTAGGGTTTAGACCATGAAGTCTTTTCTCTTTCTTCTTGTTATGAACTCCATGAATATGAGCTAGAGTTTTTATTATTGGTTATGGAATAAGTTGGATTTTCAAATATGGGTTTTAATTCAATAAATTAGTTTTCTCTCATATTATCGTTTATGATTCACCATGAATATTGTTACATGATTTGAATGCTTGTTTAGTCGAGTCGCGAATCGATTGAGTTTGTTTTCATCTCTATTGCTAGATTAGGGTTATTATACGCAAAAGTGATAATTCCGGATTTCAAGTAGCATAAATATGATTATAGTTTGTAGTGATATATTCTTATGATCATATGTGAGTCATAACCTTTGTTAAATCGGATTAGTGCGCTTTCCACGTTCGATTGCTTCGATTGGCCTGATTTCATAGAATCTAATGCATCTAGGAATTAAACTTGATTAGTGCTTTTACACGTTAGGTTGTTCCTTTAGGTAGAATTCATATTCGCATCTTTTAATGTGTTTGTTGATGACATGAGGAGGTTTGCGGGATATTCTTGCGATCAAGGTATTCTAGGGTCTTTGATAAAAGTTGAGATTAAAATATCAATTCTAGTTATTGTGGTGAAACCATGTTTGTGAATGAAAACGAAATCCATGACCAATATCTTCTTATCCTTGATTTGATTTGTTTACTTTTCTTTATTTGCTTTTATTTTATTTTAGTTTATAAAATCACAAAACCCCGGTGTTATTTATAGGGAACCGAAACAATTTGACAACCTAGACCTCTCTGGGATCGATCCTTTCTTGCCCTTGCTATATTTATATTTTGAGTAGTAAGAAAGTGTAATTATATTTGTGTCGGCTGACAACCGGTCAAATTTTGACCGGGGATGTGAATTTATATCCCCGGCAACGGCGCCAAAATTTGACCGGTTGTCAGCCGACACAAATATAATTACACTTTCTTACTACTCAAAATATAAATATAGCAAGGGCAAGAAAGGATCGATCCCACAGAGAGGTCTAGGTTGTCAAATTGTTTCGGTTCCCTATAAATAACACCGGGGTTTTGTGATTTTATAAACTAAAATAAAATAAAAGCAAATAAAGAAAAGTAAACGAATCAAATCAATGATAAGAAGATATTGGTCATGGATTTCGTTTTCATTCACAAACATGGTTTCACCACAATAACTAGAATTGATATTTTAATCTCAACTTTTATCAAAGACCCTATAATACCTTGATCGCAAGAATATCCCGCAAACCTCCTCATGTCATCAACAAACACATTAAAAGATGCGAATATGAATTCTACCTAAAGGAACAACCTAACGTGTAAAAGCACTAATCAAGTTTAATTTCCTAGATGCATTAGATTCTATGAAATCAGGCCAATCGAAGCAATCGAACGTGGAAAGCGCACTAATCCGATTTAACAAAGGTTATGACTCACATATGATCATAAGAATATATCACTACAAACTATAATCATATTTATGCTACTTGAAATCCGAATTATCACTTTTGCGTATAATAACCCTAATCTAGCAATAGAGATGAAAAACAAACTCAATCGATTCGCGACTCGACTAAACAAGCATTCAAATCATGTAACAATATTCATGGTGAATCATAAACGATAATATGAGAGAAAACTAATTTATTGAATTAAAACCCATATTTGAAAATCCAACTTATTCCATAACCAATAATAAAAACTCTAGCTCATATTCATGGAGTTCATAACAAGAAGAAAGAGAAAAGACTTCATGGTGTAAACCCTAGAAAAAAAGTAGAGGAAAAAAAAAAATAAAAAGATTATAGATAGATGTTTTAAAGAAAAGTCTTCTCTTTTATAGCTTCACTCCTTCCAAAATTAGGTTTTGTCTTCAAAGTCCATTAGTTAGAAGTCCACCAAGCCCACAAGTGAGAGAAACCTGTGTAGAAATTCTGTCCCAAAAACGCTCGCCGGAAAACTGGGATCATGGCCGGAATCCCGCCGGAATAGTAGCCGGAAAAGCATCTCAGGTGACCGGCAAAGTCCGCCCGGTCACCGATCAACGGGTCGGATCGGTCGGGTCAGATCGGTCAACTCAGTCCAGATCACTGAGTCAAACCGGGTCAAAGCAAATCATCGAGTCGAACCGAGTCGCCTAGCTAACTCTACCGACCGGTCCTAGCTGCCACTTTGCACATGCCAAAATAGTCACGGCCAAGATGGCCATGCCTTCCCTGCATCTCTCCCAGCCATGATGGCTATCACCCTGCAAGACTTCTTCACAGCTCATTTTCACAGCACCTGTAACTCTCCACTTCATCCATTCCCTGGTCACCATGTTAGTTCCAGCTGCATCTCAGCCCATACAATTTCATAATCCACCAGTGCTTCCTTGCAACTTTGCTCCATCCAAATCTCGCCTTTACCCCCAGATTCACCTCGGTTCATAGCTCACCATTTCTCAAATCACCTAAGCATACATCTATCTTCACAGCCCACTGCAACTGTGTGCCATAGCCACAACCTCCGCCATTTTTCACCAAAGACCTACTTAGAATCACCGCAATCTCATTCAATATCCCCTCACACTTCACCATCGAACTAAGCCAATTCCAACACACCTAGCCTTCTCTGCAGCCTTCCAACTTCACCTTCAGATTCACTTCAACAACCGCAACAAAGCCACATCAGCTCACTGCAAAACCACTCTTCATTCATACTCCCGCTCTTAATCGCAACAACACTCAGCTTCATCTCGTTATCAGACTGCACCATTGCCAACTCACAGCTGCAACCAAAACACTACCTTCCTGTAACACTTACAAGATCACCTGAACTGCAAACCTAAACATTCATCTAACAACAATCACTCAGTTCAGGGCAAACACATTCCTAGTTCCATATTTGAACCAAACCATCAACTGAATCTCAATACCACCATCACAACTGAACTGCATAACCTGCAATTCCAGCTCAAATCGCCTCATTGTAGCTCAACCATCTCAAAGACCACCTCCACAAATCCACCGCAACCGCAGCTCTTGGCAAAACAAAATCATACATCACCACCTTCATGGCAACAGTTCCACTAGCTCTGAAGTCCCACTAGCTCAGTACCCATTTAATCACATCAAGAAGAATCCTTAGCAATCCCCCAAGAACAAATACGAGTACCACCATATTCATCTTAACTGATCCAACACAAACTACATCAACCAACCTTCTTCTCATAGCCCATCTCCATCACTGACTCATCAAATTGACAAAACAACTTCATTCTTTCAATTATTGAAACCCTAGCTCCCAATTGCATCAGTTCTTCTTCACCGCTCAACAATAACAACACCATTGCCACCGACCCATTCAACTAACTTGCAGCCTTCTTGCAATTCCACTCGACAAAGAGCTCCATTCACCGACTCTCCATTTCAATTCAACCTCGATTCAAGAGCAACCACCATATTCTCTTCCTATACAAACCCTAGTTTCATTTCACTTATCTCTTCACCCCAATTCGACCATGGCAGCAAGCGGCTTCACAATACAATACACCAATTTCATCGGTTTCTCACTCAGTGTCGCCTCCTCTCTCTCGATTCTCCTTCTTGACCTCCATTTCCTTATGCTCTCGATCTCCAACAGCAGCAGCCTGTTGAATCCATTTCCTCTCGGAATCTCTCCCTGAATATCAATGGCGCCACCGCATAGACTTCATCTTCCCGATTCATATCAGCCAAAACTTCTCTGCAACCATAACCCCATCGCTTCCTCCACTAACTGGCGTAACTCAATCCCCGCATCGCCTCGAACTCTTTTACTTACAAAGAAAGCAGATGTAATATCAATAGAGAAAAGGGGGAAATGATCCTAAATTCTCACTCGATCTAGATAAGGCCCCGTGAAGTGGGATTGCTATTAGCACCCCAAGAGTGGATACGGGTCACCCAAATTGTTGCCCCTTATCTTTGGCTCCTGTTTGGAATATCACTCGCCTCTGAAATGCCGCTTTTGCCCTTCTGTGCTTATTTCTTTCTCTTTTGCGTCAATGACTCCGAGACACCTAATAACTCAAAAATAAACATAAGATAGATAATTTACAAGAAAAAATAGCAAAGAAAGCATAACTACTAGATAGTAAATTAGGTGTTTTAGACACCTATCAGATTCCCCCACACTTAGACTTTGCTAGTCCTCGAGCAAATCAAACAAAACAATAAAATACAACAACTCCGTGTCGTCGAGGCTACAGTCACTTTTAGCATAAATAACAAGCCTTTAAACCCCTAGGTGTCCCTAGTGGACGAGTTATAGTCTCGTGAGGGTTTACTAGAGATATACCCACAAAACCTATATTTCAAACTTCGTCTATTCGTGACAAATCAATGAACGAATCCAAAATGACTACAGGAGGAGGTACCTTGCAAATTCAATTGATATATTAGTAAATAAACTCTAATTAGATAGTCGAACAAGCCACAATACTTAAACTAACAAACCACAATCACAATGAAAAGATTAAGAAGATGGATATAGATGTAGATGTTGGCGAATATTCACAAGTGTTCGATGTTTCCCATATCTGTCTGAAGGTCACCGCTAAGATGAACCTAATCCTATTGGATTGAGCTACTTGGTTTGAATCCTACATCAACTCACCGCATATACAAGGGAACCAAGTGACTTTATTCAACCAATATAAAACTTTCTTTTCTTTTTTTCTTTTCTTATATGATTGGATCAAACTGGATCCAATTTCTCTTTTTTTTTAGACGGCATGATTAAATCTTTTGGATCCAAGCGCATGCTTCTTGTCAGCAAGTACATGATAGTTGCCTTGGATCCTGCATTCCACGCTTGTTTAGGCGACGGAGACAGGGACTACGTTTCACACATACTGTTATTCCCAAGTGTCATTCTTTATTCCGTTTTGGTCTAATTGATCGGTCCTTTTTTTTTTCTTTTCTTTTTCAAAAATTTTTCATTTTTTTTTTTTTTTTTTCTTGTTCAATTTTTTCTCTTTTTCTAGTAACTCAATCACTCTATTTCATCCTAGCAGTAATAACACGTCGATGTTTAGTGACCCACCAAAGCACTTAGAGAACAATAGATAAATATGGAAAAATAAAAATAGAATGCGATATGGTGATATTCCGAGATATGGTAACAACTATCATGTTAATTTGTGATTTCTGAGCTATATTCGTCCCTTTTAGTTAATTAGTTCCTCAACTCCTGCATTCACAATGGTTCCATCCACTAATGGTGTCATCCTAAAGGCACAAATTTCTAGATATAAATATAATTACAAATATATCCCCGGTCAAATATAATTTCTTGATTGCTGACAATGGTTCCATCCGGGGATATGGTCTCATCAAAATTCACATGGACTGAAATATAAATCTTCTTAGTTTGAAGATCATAACACTTATAACCTTTATGAATTGGACTATATCCTAGAAACACACACTTTGTACTCTTGGCACTAAGTTTATCAGCTCTATATGGTTCTAGGTTGGGATAACAACAACAACCAAAAACTCTAAAGAAAGAGTAATCAGGCAATGTATTAAAAAGTACTTCATAAGGTGATTGAGAGTGAAGTACCTTAGTTGGAAGCCTGTTGATTATGTAGGAAGCTGTTAAGAATGAATCATACCAAAATTATTTTGGTAGAGATGCTTGAAAAGATAATGTATTACCCATCTCTGTGATATGTCTATGCTTTCTTTCAGCTAGACCATTTTGTTGATGTAGATGTGGACAAGAAACTCTATACACTATCCCAGATTCATCAAGAAAAGCTTTAAACTGCCCTTTAACCAATTCCAGTGCACCATCACATTGAAAAAATTTAATCTTAGCAGACAATATATTCTCAGTAGTAGCTTTAAAATGTTGAAAACAAGCTAAACTTTCTGTTCTACACTTGAGAGGATATATCCAGTGATATCTTGAGTAATCATCAATAAACAAGATATAATACTTAAAGCCCAAGGATGAAGTAGTTGGTGCTGGTCCCCAGATATCACAATGAACTAAGTGAAGAGGTGTTGTTGTAGTTCTTTTTGACAAGGAAAAAGGAAGTCGGTGATTTTTACCCATCTGACAAGCTTCACAAAGACAGTCTGCTGGTGAATCAATTTGAATAGAAGATGTAGATGCAATTTTGCTAAGAACTGAAGCAGATGTATGACCTAATCTTCTGTGCCAAAGTGTATTATTGGTCTTTGTAATAGAGGCAGTGAGAGCAGAAGAAGTAATTCCCTCCATAGGATACAGATTATTCTTGATTTTGCCTTCAACCAAAACTTGTCTTGTTCTCACACATTTTATCTCATATCCCCAGTCAAAAAACTCAACTGACACCTTGTTATCCTTTGTAAACTTTGCTATAGATAACAAATTTTTTTTGATAGTGGGAACATACAGAACATCATCCAAATGAAATTTATTGGTATTTGTGTCAAGAATTATATTACCCGTCTTCTCAATAGGCAACAATGTACTATCACCCACCATTACTCTATCAGAATCAGAATATGTTTTTGTTAAGAGATGAGCATCCCTGGTTAAATGATTTGTAGCACATGAGTCAGGGAACCACACTGAAGCAATATTTGGATCTTTATTAGTAATTTCTGCAGAATTAATATGAATTGCAGCAAAGGCTTGTTGTAAAGAGGTAGATGCTCCAGATCCAGTATTTGAAGATGAAGGTGCAGAAGAGCAGTGGCCTTATTTGGAATGTACCTAAAGTGACACCTATTCCCAGTATGACCTTTCTTTTTACAAATCTGGCACTCAATTTGACTAAAATCAGTCACAGTATGAGCATTTCTATTATCAGACCTTGATCTTGATGCAGATGCATTATTATTCTTTGCATAATAAGCTGAATTATTAGATTCAATAACAGATGTAGTTTCATCCTCTTCTGTCTTTAGCCACTGTTCATGATGTAAGAGTCTTGACATAACCTCAGTAAGAGAAAAAACAATATCTTTATTTTGAGCAGTTATAACAAATTGTCTATACTCTTTACCTAACCCCATTAGAGCATACATTACTACATCGATTCATCAACTCGTTCTCCTATAGTCAAAGCTAACGAATCGAATAACTTTCAACTCATTAAAATAGGCAGAAATACTTTTATTACCTCTCTTGATTGAATGAAGTTGACTACGCAACAGAGACTTCTTTGCAGAAAATTGTTGAGTAAATAGACGTTCAAGATGAACCCAAATCTGTCGAGCAGTTGAAAGACCAATAATCCCTCTGGAAATTGTTTCATCCAATGTAGCATTCAAACAAGACATAAAAAAGCGATTCATCTTGCGCCAATGTATAAACAAAGGATTTGGTAGAATATCACCATCAAGATCAATAGTTTCAACCGGTTGTAAACTCAAACCATCAACCATCTCAAACAGATCTGTAGTAATCAAGATCGACTCAAATTGATTCTTCCAAATCAGATAATTAGAGCCATCTTCCCTGAGAGTAACAGATACAAAATTAGTAATGTTTTGAAATGGTAGTGAAGAGGTATTACCAGCCATTGGAAAGAAGTTTCAAGAACTCAGACAGAACCAATGGATTCTGAAATTGTTGCAAGATGTGAATGAATAAGATCTAATTCTTGAAATTGAATGTAGATCTAGAAATATTAGTAGTAATGATGAAGAAATAGTAGTGATTTTAAGATATTGTAGAAATGATTAGAAATTGTAGAGATGATTAAAGATTGTAGCAGCGGAAATTGGATCGAAATCTGAAGAATCAAAATCTTCCTAAGAAGACTGATACCATGAAAGAATTGGTAATAAGATTTTTATTAAGTTTTTCAAAGTACAGGATTCAATACAGACAATAAAGGTATGACAGACTGTCTGTTAATACAGCTGTGACAGTTACAAGACTTGTGTGACACACACACACACTTACAGACTGACTCATAACTGACTCATATGCTAACTGAGTTAGCTGTAACTGATTCCTTAGCTATATCTGAATCCTCACAACCCCATCTGTAGATGCCTTTTGAATGACTTGTACCAAGTTTCTTCAATTGATTGAAAACCAAATCGAACCTCAAAACCCCCCCCAAAATCCGTCAATCGAACTCATGGAATAAAACCCCCAGATTCAATCGATGTTGTTTCAAAAAGAATGAAATGATTAGCTTGAATCTTGACCCCAAAACTCCACAGATCCACTCTCGTTGATACTGTAGGAATTCGAAATAATAAGCACATGCATCTCCTGGCTCTTTCTCACTGAATCTCGAACTCTCGCCATTGAAAATGGTTGTAATAATAGCTAGAAAAAATGAGAATTCCTCCACTAGAATTGAAGCTCAGATCCCTTTTCTTTTGATAAGAAGGGAATGAAAATGTTGAAGAGAATAACACAAAAAGAATGTGGTGGAAGAGCCGCCACGTATCCCACTTTCTTTACCACCATTCGCTCTGTCCGTGAAATGAAAGAGCCAAGCAAGTGGCTCGAGTGGTTAGCAGCATGGGTGTACAAGGCAGACAACCACAACCCGGCCTCTTTTGTTGCCTTGAGCTTTGTTGTCGCAAATGCCATTCAGCTCATCGTTTAGCCATTTATTTTCCGGGTGAACATGTTTCATTTGTAATTCATGTAAATGACTTAAAACAACATTATTAGCCAAATATCGAGACCTAACTAGTATAAATGTGGGTATAAAAATGTCGCACTTACGTGCTTATCAAATATCTTAGTAAGTTGTTTAACCTAAAATGAAATAAAATATGACGATTTTATCCGTACAAATACTCTCTTTCTCCAAGGTACATGGAAGCATAAAATGTATTGGTACCACACAAAGTGCCTTCACTATACATATGGCGAACTAGTAAGACATTTTTCTGAAAAGGGGATCCGCTGACATACCGATAAGAAACACTAATCAACGACGTCAACAAAATCAATCAAACCTTAGTCCCAAACAAGTCGGGGGTAGTTCACAAATGAAATCTATGTCGATATAAAAATATTAGCCAAATGATAAGAAAATATTTTGGTAACTAGAATAATTTTATTTAATTTTATTTTTTAAATTGACAACAATTTCGAATGAAAATTTCAATGATAATAAATTACTATATATATATTCTATTATGATACATAAATATGTCAGATTTTTAATCATAACTAGACTTTGTGCCCGTGCTACGCACCGGGCATATTTTTTCAACTTGGTGAGCGTGGGGCTTTGCCCCGCCCCGTGATAATACATTTTTGATTTGGTGTGTGCGGGGCTTCACCCCGCCCTGTCCCGTGGTGATGTATTTTTGATTTGATGTGGCGGGCGAATATATTAAATAAGATGAGAAAAAGATAGAAAGTATGTGCGAATTTTATTTATTCTTTTCCTTTTGTTTTCGCCAAAAATATGTGTGAAATATGTTTTAACAAAACTAACATGTACTTCGTGCTATGTTCAGGTTTTGATAAGAATTTTTGTCCAGGTTTATGCCTGTGCTACATACCGGACAACTGATAACTTCGTTCTTTGTATAATAATAAATTTTCCAAAATATGGGTTTAACTCTTTCTAAGATTCTATATATTATGATTTATGTGCATATTATAGGAGTTTTGTATAAATTTTGAGGATATGTGCAACCACAAATCATTCTGTATATTATTACTTGATCTCAGGGAACAACTCTAATTCCTATAACTGAAAGTTTTGTGGTAATTAGTTCTTATAGACGGAAAGTTATGTGGCAACCACGAAGAACTTATAAGTCATGATGATCACATGCCAGAAAAATATGAAGATAACCAAAATATTGTACATAGATAAGTTACAATTCACAGAAGTATATACGAAAAAATCTCATTCTGCTTCACCAGTTCATAGGGAAAACTCTTGAAAATCGTACAGTTCTTCACCGTAGCCATTGCTCATTACTTTTCCTTCCACCTCAAGTACTACTACAATACTACTATTCCTTTAATCCCAACAAATAACCATTAAAGGGTAACATAAAACATGTTTTAATTGGAAGTGAGATATAGTAAATACTGAATTGTAATTCTCTAACATTCTATTATCATGTTTTACCATGATAGCCATTGTCTCTGCCTCGCTTACCTTCTTCTTGTTCCCGACTAGAATATATCCATTATTAAAATTGTAATAAGAGTTGAATAATACCTTTCTCTCCGCCTCACTTACCTCCATATCCCCAATGCCAGCCATTTTCTCTAACATCCAAAAACAGTATACGGGTGTCTTATTTCTACAGTATTCATGTGCATTGTTGCCGTTATAAACTATATACATATAGTCAATGGTTTCGTTCTCTTCAAAAATAGCGCAGGTAGTCTGAATAAGATACAGTTTAATTACTTTCGTCAGAACGATACAAAAAGTGGACATAATTAATGGTTAATGTATCAGAGAAAAACACGAATGATAATAAAGAGGACAAAAATTGGTGTTGCTGAAAGTCAGTTCAATGATATGAAATACCAACTACAAATTATTATAGAAAAGCATGAAGAGGATCCCCAAGATCGATTATGTCTCCGATTGGGGCAACAGGGCGGGGGCACCAATATGATAGTGATACAGAAATGTCCCGAAGTTATGATACTTATCCTTGGCCACATTCAAAAGCCACAACTCGTGATTAAGATTAATGGCGAGCGTACATACAAAACAATTGAAAAAAAAATAGTTTTTGAATTGTGATTATTACTTGGTTTTTAGTTACTTCAGTAACCCAATAGGGAGAATCCCATCCCACGTGCATCTAAAAGTGAAAAATGTCTTTTTTTTTCCAGACAAAAGACGTTAGTAGCGCAAACCCCTACAATATATGATTACTGGGTTCAGAAATAATAAATTGTAAAGAACTATTTGTAAAATAATTCCATAGAGTTTACGCCCATGCTAACCGTAAATAATAAGTTTCTACTGACTCCGGTATGTCATTTGGCACATGACACACCTTGAAAAGGATCACTTTTAACACTTTTCATATCACCGAATAACCAAAAGATCTATGTTTCAGTTTCAGAACACAAACAACATTTTTGGAAGTACAGAGCTTTAAACAATATAAGGGTCTTCATCATATTTCAAGATTTCTCTCAAAGACTGGAAAGATTGAAAGCAATTGAATTTCTATAGGCTACAAAATACTCCCATATAAACTCGTAATCGAGCACCAATTTTCAAGATGTTCAACAAAAACAACACGAATTGCAGCGGATTTTGTAGGGAAAAATTGATTCCAACACTTACCTGGACTGGCTCAACCAATTGATTCATAAATCAAGAGATCTAAAACTAAGTTAGAAATATTCATTCTTCTCTGCGTCCCTAGAACTCTATCATCCGTGTTTCCGCAAGTGAAACTTTCTTCAATATCATCTTATGTGCTTAATCCCACAATCATATTTTCCAACACAGAAGAGTCGATATACTTGTCTTGTGTCAGGAGAAACATAATGGAAAAGAAAAATTGACGAATCAGTTGCATCTTTTACTCAACCTCTACTGAAAAAGATCAAATTTAACAAAAGTATCACTTACCTGTCTGAAAGATGGCATCAAAACTGAAAGGACTTTCCTAAACAGTAATTGATTCTCGATTTGACAATCCCTATTACCCTTTCAGTTGACGATGATCAAAGGCTTCCATGATTTAGGTCAAGGCAAAAATCTGTAATTGCATGATTATATGTAAAGAAAGGCTTATTAATAATTATCGATTTCCTTTTTTAACACGAACTCCTGATTTCCTTTTTTCGGTGAATCACCGATTTTCTTTTCAATAGGAATTCCTTTATTACGTGCGAATTTTTTTTTCTTTTATTTATTTAACGATTTGGACGGAAATTTTGTCCACCCTTATTAAAGTACAGTTAAGTATAGGTGTAAACGCAGTGTAACTAAATAATTCAAGTTTAAATTCTAACATATAAGTATTGTCTACCTACTTTTTTGTCAACACCGTTACTAACGAACAACTAACTAACTTATGTAAAAAAAGTGTAACAAAATTTTAATTATTAAAACCAATAGAGTTATGCCAAGTGTCCTCACCATAGCTTCTACATTAGAAAATGCCTTTTTAGACCAATAGGAAGCGAGGGTTTCATCACCGTTTAATGTGAGAGTTTTATTTGTCAAGGCGTTTAAGGGGGAAGATGTTTGTCATTCTCTTTAATAAATTTGAATATTTATATTCAAACATTATCAAAAAAATAAATAAAATAAAAAACAAATTCCTATAATACAAAACACTCCATTATCAAAAAAAAAATAAAAAAAAATCCTACAAATACAAAACACTCCAAAAAATCACCTAATCCAAATCTATTCTTATAATGGAATTTTCGAGAGCTCCGATCCGATATCATCAATTCAGAAAGTTCGCAAAAAACTTAAATACTATGAAATCGTATTTTATAACTTTAAAAGAATCTCTAGAAATACGCATTTTTTTTTTCTTTTTCTCTCTCTCTCTTCTCTTTCCTTCCTCTCAAAACCTTAGAAACACCTTTTCATCTTTTTCCTTCTTTGCTCAGATCTGGTCTTTTAGGGTCCGGATCTGAGCAAAGATTTCTTATTTTTCTAGTTAATCGTGATTTAGAAGTTGATTATAATAAATTTCTTCGCTATTAGAGCGATTTTATTTTCGCCATTAGGGTGATTCTATCTGCACGTTCATAGTGTTTCTTTCTTTAGATTTGTTCGTGATTCGTTATCGAGATACAAGTACATCGGCGATTCAACGCGGCCAAGATCAAGTTCTTCATCTGAAAAATAGATCTAGGTTTTCCGGGGTATTTGCTACACATGAAGAATTTTTGGGCAAATTAATCCTCTCTCATAGGAGCACCTCTTTACAAAGAAGAAAACCAATCAAAATGGTCGAATTATAATTTCGAATACTATTCCTTCTCTAATCTCTATGTACAAGATTTGGGTGTTGTTGTTGTTGTAGATCGCTCTTTCTCTTCGCGATTTATTTGCACGTTGCATCTTACTTGAATTTGTTTCATTGTTTTTGATGTATTTGTTTTTTCTTGAAAACCATCGTGTAAACGTTTCTTTTTATGGAATGAAATACTTATGGTTGGATTAAAAAAATAAAAAAATCACAATTCACTGGCCTTACTAACGCCGCATTACCTTGGTGTTTGGATACCAATTTTCGAAACAACGTCGATTAATCACGTATACTTTTTATTTGAAGCTATTATTGGGGCGTCACATTTCATTAGAGGGGCGTCACATAATAGGACAAAAACGGGTCACTCATAAGTAATTTCAAAAACCCCTTATCTCAAATAATTTTGAAATGACCAAACAACCCTTATTTAAGGTTTGAAATGACCAAAACCTTTATTTACGGTTTGATTCAACTAAACCAAGACGTAATACAACATTCAAATCCAATTTTATGGTTTGATTCAACTAAACCTAGACGTAAGAGTACACCAAATCAAATTTTACGGTTGAATTCAGTTAAACCTAGATGTAAGTTCTTCATAATCAAATTTTACAGTTGAATTCAGTTAAACCTAGACGTAAGAGTACATGCAAATCAAATTTTACGGCTGGGAATACCACATGAAAATTAGATTTACGGTTTGGAATCATCCAAACTTAACCGTAACACCTTCAGAAACGCAACTAAAACCCTAATTTGACTTCGATTTCATTCAATCTAACCTATTTTTAGCACACAAACGAGTAAAAACAAGATGGGTTATCGATTAATACCTAACATAAACCATGAGTTCTTGTTGAGGAGTTAGAAATCGTGATTCTTGATTCGGTTGTTGGTGATGAATTTGATCATCCGGTGGTTTATTGAGGAGAGGAAGATTAGGTTTTTAAGTTTTTTTTTTAGTTAAAGGGTAATCTAGATATTTTGTTTTGGTGTTAGGATATCCCATAACCACTTTTTTGGATACTAAGAATCCAAGTGAAGCCCCTCTATTGGAGTGTGACGCCCCAATAATAGCCTTCTTTTATTTTGAAGCACCAATTAGCTTAATGTCTTAATATTCAAAAGATAATTATATGCAAAAATCAAAAAAGACGAAACATAAAACCTCAAAATATTAAGAGCTGTGTGGGTATTTTAGTAACCCACCATATTCCAATACCGATACCAGAATATCCATATAAGAAGATAATACAGTAATTACTTTAACTATTAATAGCTGTAATAACAAGGTTAAATCCGGTAATAATAATAATTTTATAACAAACCTGAGTTAACACTGTCTTAACTCGAGTTAAAGTGTTTTCGCTCTTTTCTTGCTCTCCACCATCTTCCTTGATATAAAAAATCCTTTACAATTTTTATGGTTTTAATTTTGTTTTTTCATTTATTCTGTCTTACTCCATTTTTCGTCTTCAAACGAAACCATAAAAACCACCATTTCCGGCCGTTTCTTAAGCTCTCAAAGCTTTATATATCTCACCTTCTTTTGTACAAACCCTAATACTTCTTCTTGAAGCTCTCTCTGTCACTTCTTGAAGCCTTCTGTTTAGTAATATTTACAGGTATTTTCACTTTGTTCTTTTGTTTAATGTGAATTCAAGGTTTTCAGTGGTGAATTCTAGGGTTAGTTTCTATTTTTTTTAATGATTTAATCTAATTATTGTCTGGGTTTGTTGGTTGTCAAGGAAATGGAGATCGCTGTAGCTTGGTAGGAGAAGTTCTGTGATCGGTGTTCTTCTGGTGAGATCTTTAACTTTGATTATTTCTTTAGTTATGGTTTTACTCATTTTCAAGATCTGATTTTTTTTTCCTTTAGTACTCGGTTTGAATTTTGTGTTTTAAAAAGTCATATTTTTGAGGAAAAGTCGGCTTTAAAAAAAAGAAGCTGCAATGAAAAGTCAGTTCTTTTGTAGATTTTGAAACCTAATAAGGGAGAATTATGATGTTTTTTTTTCTTTTCTTTTGTTTGAGCCAAACTAGAAACTTGGGCAGAATTTGCTAATTAGTTAAGCAAGAAAATTTTGGTTTTATTAGGGATTTTGTTTGTTATCCTTGATGTAGTAATGAAAGTGGGTTTTGCGTTACATTTGATTGCTGCTAATGTTGAAGTATTTTTCTTATTTGTTGTGCATTTTATGCTATACGAGAAAAAGACTTAACAAATTATTTCTACTGTGGCTGTTTATGGAATTTACTTTAGGGACTTTATGTTCCCATTGGATACTTTATCTGCATGTTTGCTGCTTTAATTGAACACAATTTCTTAATTTTTCCATGTCATCATTGCATGCATGTATGTTGATTCTTGAGTAAATGCTCTTTTCAGAAGATCAAAATTTAGGTATTTTTGCTGGGTTCATTTGAACTCGAAAGAAGAGCAACTGGGTGTGTTTTAGGTACGCATGTTAGATAATACGTATCACTGCGATGTAATAGGTTATTGTATATCCTTCGTCAAATTGAGTCTTCTGTTGTTTTGTCTTAAATAGACTAGAACCCAGTGAGTGCTCAGTTGCCACTTGCATGGGGCTACTAGAAAAAGAATTAGTGAGGACATTCCTTACCGGTGTAGATTTTTTTGTCGGATGCGGTCGCGAAAGATATGTTTGTCGGATGCGGTCGCGATAAGATATGTTTGTCGGATGCGGTCGCTAATGATAAGTTTGTCGAATGCGGTAGTAAAAGATATGCATGTAGGATGTTCTTGGAAATTCGTAACTTGGAGGAACATCCGACAGCTGTTCCCTCAGACTATGCTTTCCTAAACGTTGCCTGAGAGTGAACTGACCCAAGTTAACTACGTGTCAAATGGTATCTCAAAAATCAGACTCTTAACCGTTACGTAGGAACGTTGCTCTGCACTTTATCACTACCTGAGGGTTACGTTGTAGTAAAAGATATATGACGTGTCAAATGGTGTTTACCATAGATATCTTGGGCCTATAACCGTTTGGTAGAAAAGGAAAATAACTTTACTGCTGTATATAACAAGACAAGATTGTCAATAGTTAAATAATTTTTGCTATCAGACTATTAGTTACAAACATTTATTTGTTCTCTCTGTTCTCTATATATTATTAGACGCTAAACTTTGTTGATGGGTTATTAGAGGAACAGCAGTATTACAAGCAAATAATTAGCTTTGTTATGGTTAAAATTTGAATGATTTATTTGATTTATAAAGTCACGGTTAAAATCTGAATGATTTATTTGATTTATATAGTGAACTTTCTCATATTACATGCCAGGCTTGTTTCAATTTAGGGCATTTTTTTTCTTCGTTTACGGTTGGTTATGAAAGACTGTTTTCTCTTTATCATTTTTTTATATTTTAGCTGTGGTTTTTGATTTTTAAATATTAGTTTTACCTTTCATCTGGTAGTTCTACTCTTCGAACTTTGCTATTTCATTTTCATACGACCATGTCAATGATTCCTAAGAGTTAGATGTGGTAGTCACCATATGTGCAGCACTGTACTTAGGCTAGATACCATGAATACAAAGTGTTCTCACTAGAGCAATGAGTCATTGAAGGATTGCATTTTTGTAATGCTTAATAGTAAGTCATTGACAGATTTTTTGTTATGTTTCGTTTTGGAGAAGTCGTCGGCAGATTTACAATGTCTTTTGTTGTATGGTACCCTGAAGTTTAGTCTACTGTAATATGAAATTTAAGTTACGTACTATGATTCTATGGTCATTGCTATATGATTGCTGTAAATAAAGGGAATGCACTGATTGTAAGCACCCTAAATTGTACAAGCAAAGCCTACCAAAAACAGGGTCTGCTAGAGAGGCGATTTTTTTATAATTCTTTTCCACATAAGAGCCTACAGATTATATACTTACTGATGATTATTGGCTCTCAGGTATTCATAATTTCTTTTCTTTTATTATGAAAATTCCAACGTCTTTAAATATTCATACCATTTTGGCCCTCAGATGTCTGAGTTGAATGACTATGGCAGTGTGATCTGCACCTCTTAGCACCATAAAGCATCCGGGGTTAGGTGTGAGGTGTGCCACTGCTTCAACTGTTGTGTTAGGACTTTGATGATCCATATTTTGTCTTATGGACCACGACTTTTTCTAAACTGTTAGGTTTACTTAGTTGCTAACTGTTTTGTTGATAAATATTTCTTTCTTGTTTTCAGCAACTCTGAAGATTAACACTGTGAAGCTAAGCTATCCAAGCAACATTATCAGTAGATATCATCATAAATTAGCTCTATTCGCTTGACTAAAGAGACCAGCAAGTTTTCTTGGTGGTCATGGTTTCGAGATCCTGCATAAACATTTTGGACTTGGCTTCTGGCGATTTTTTGGATTTCCCTCCGACTCCTAGATCGCTTCCTAGAGTGATGACTGTTCCTGGTGTTATATCGGACTTAGATGGTGGTGAAAGTTATGATGGAGATTCAGATGCTCCTTCAAGTATTTACCGGGAACGTAAAATCATCGTAGCAAATCTATTACCCCTGCATGCTCAAAGAGATAAAGAGAAAATTGGTGGATGGTCCTTTAGTATGGATGAAGATTCACTTCTCTTGCAAATGAAGGATGGCTTCTCGTCCGAAACTGAGGTTATCTATGTTGGTTGTCTGAAGGTTGATATAGATTCAAGTGAACAAGAAGAAGTTGCTCAGAAACTTCTAGAGGATTTTGGGTGTGTCCCAACATTTCTGCCACCTGATCTACAGAAAAAGTTCTATCATAAATTCTGTAAGCAGCAGTTGTGGCCCCTTTTTCATTACATGCTTCCAATTAGCCCCGATCATGGTGACCGCTTTAACAGATCTCTATGGCAGGCTTATGTATCTGCAAATAAAATATTTGCAGATAAAGTCATGGAAGTAATCAATCCGGAGGAGGATTATGTCTGGGTTCATGACTACCACCTAATGATTCTGCCCACCTTCTTAAGAAAGCGCTTCAACAGAGTCAAACTTGGGTTCTTCCTTCACAGTCCGTTCCCCTCATCAGAGATCTACAGGACACTGCCAGTTAGAGATGAAATTCTGAAGTCAATGCTGAATTCGGATCTTATTGGTTTTCATACATTTGATTATGCTCGGCACTTCCTCTCTTGTTGTAGTAGGATGCTGGGCCTTGACTATGAATCTAAGCGGGGACACATTGGTCTCGAATATTTTGGTCGCACGGTATACATAAAAATTTTGCCGGTTGGTGTTCACATGGGTCGGCTTCAGTCTGTACTGAATCTCCCTTCTACACATATGAAAGTTAAAGAGATCCAAGAACAGTACAAGGGTAAAAAAATTATTGTGGGTGTGGATGACATGGACATATTCAAAGGCATTAGCTTAAAGTTACTTGCTATGGAGCAGCTTTTGCAGCAACACACCGAGTTGCAAGGCCAGCTAGTCTTGGTTCAAATTGTGAAACCAGCTCGAAGCACCGGAAAAGATGTACAAGAAGCAAAAGGGAAACTTACACAACTGCCAAAAGGATCAACGAGACTTATGGTTCACCAGGCTATGACCCTGTCGTCTTGATTGATCATCAGATACCCCTTTATGAGACGATTGCTTATTATTCTGTGGCAGAATGCTGCATAGTAAATGCTGTGAGAGATGGGATGAACCTAGTTCCATACAAATATGTTGTCTGCAGGCAAGGGTCCCCTTTGGTGGATGAAGCTACAAATATCGGTTTGCCATCGTCTCGTACGAGCATGCTTGTTGTCTCTGAATTTATAGGTTGCTCACCATCTTTGAGTGGAGCAATTAGGGTTAACCCTTGGGACGTTGATGCCGTTGCTGATGCCTTAAATGTCGCCATTACCATTCCTGATGCTGAGAAGCAATTACGGCATGAGAAGCACTATCGATATGTTAGTACTCATGATGTAGCTTACTGGGCTCGCAGTTTCATGCAGGACTTGGAGAGAGCATGCAAGGATCACTTCAGTAAACGTTGCTGGGGCATCGGTTTTGGTCTGGGCTTTAGAGTTGTTTCTCTTTCTCCTAATTTCAGGAAGCTTTCCATCGACCACATTGTATCCATTTACAAGAGAACCAATCGAAGAGCAATATTCCTGGATTACGATGGCACAATTGTACCTCATACTTCTATGAGTAAAACTCCTAGTCCTGAAGTTATCTCTGTTTTGAACAACCTTTGTAGTGATCCTAAAAACCTTGTTTTCATCGTTAGTGGAAGAGGAAAGGATTCTCTGGGTGAGTGGTTCACTCCATGTGAAAAGTTAGGAGTAGCAGCTGAGCATGGGTACTTCATACGGTATGTTGTGTTTGGCTCTTCGTCTCCGTTGATTCTCTTTTCCATTATATGATTTAATGGATGTTCACTTTCCTTCTTTTTGCAGGTGGGGTACAAGCTCTGATTGGGAAACCTGTAATTTGGTTGCTGATTTTGATTGGAAAAGAATTGCAAAGCCTGTGATGCAATTATATACAGAGACAACTGATGGGTCCTTTATAGAATTTAAGGAGAGTGCTTTGGTGTGGCACCATCAAGATGCAGACCCTGATTTCGGATCCTGCCAGGCTAAAGAGTTGCTAGACCATCTTGAAAATGTTCTTGCGAATGAGCCAGTGGTTGTTAAAAGAGGACAGAATATTGTTGAAGTTAAACCACAGGTCAGATCTATCTTGTGTCACAATTATCTTTTTTCTAATACTACATTACTACAATTATTGAATACATGGCTTTTTTACTCCTACGCACCTTAAGGTTTGCTGACCCTTACTAATTTTTATTAGAAGCAGACAAAATTAATGACTGAATAAGATTTAGGAATGAACATACACCTCACCAGTAAAAAAAAAACTAGATTCATGGTTGTTTCAGCTACAAGTAGGCATATTGTTATGGGAGTTGATATTTTTAGAGGTTTTGTTGACTTGCAGGGAGTAAGTAAAGGGTTAGTTGCAGATAAACTTCTCTCTACCATGGTCAGTAGAGGACAGGCACCGGATTTTGTGCTGTGCATAGGAGATGACAGGTCAGATGAAGATATGTTCGAGAGAATATCGACCACAGTTACCAACCCTTCACTACCTGCAGTTCCCGAGATATTTGCGTGCACAGTTGGACAAAAACCAAGCAAGGCTAAGTACTACGTAGATGATACTAGTGATGTCGTGAGAATGCTTAAAGGCCTTGCTGCTGCTTCAAATATAAAACCCACTACACACAGTCCTCATGTGCAAGTTTCTTTTGAAAGTGCTTATTGAGGTGCGCAGATGTCTTGGCTCTTTTTGTGAAAGTAGAAAGGGTGTTGTGCAATTCGGATGCGGAAGAGGTTAGGAAGGAATAGGATGTCTGCTAGTGGTTGGAACAAATCTCAACAGGTTCCGACTTTCCTCTTTGGTTTCTTGTAACTCCTTTTATTGTTTTTGCTATGATGTGCTAATTTTCAACATAGTGTTAGAAGTTCTATGATTAATTTTCTGTAACGCTCGTCACAGAAAGTCAGCTGCTTATAGACCTCACGTTCTACAGTTAGGCGTAAATAGTGTTAAGAAAAGTAGTTTGTCATAACAAAAGCTGGATGTAATTAAGAAACTTTCCTATGAATGTAAAGAAAAATTTCAAGTTCTTGCTGTTCTTATTTACGCAATGCATGCATATGCATGAAAGTCAAGCTCATTGAATTGTATAATATTTTAGACTTGAACCAAGAGAATACCATAAACTGGTAATTTGTAAAACTATTACGAGATGTCAGCCTATATTTTCAGGAAGTACGAACTTTGTCAGTCCTACGATGTGATATTCTGATGAGATGACTTGCCTATAGTTCTAAGATCATCTTTTTCAGCCTTGGTCTTGCAACAAAATGGGTTGAGCTAGTGAAAAGGGTAACCGAAATTTTTGAGAGAGATAATTAAGAGTCTGAATATTTATAGTCTTTTAGTTCCGGTCAAATGCTACAATATAAACAAACATTCAGACTTGTTCATTGTAGTAACATCCAACTCCTTATTGGGTTACTATTGCCAAAATGCGGATTTCCCACGTTTTGTTTCTGCATCTTAATTGTCACTCACGAACTACTTGATGTTCCTTGGCAGTAGAATCGAACCCGAAGCAATAAATTAGATTAGTATAACCCGGCCGTTCATGTCAGTGGTAGTATAGTGTTGATTCACTTCATTGTGTTATCCCTGGAAACAACATTTGAAAGTTTCGAGCAACAAACAAACCAATCTCAGGGCCTTGCACAATTATGTTGCGAATATTTACTTCTCCAACAAATAATAAGCTGTCACTGATATTATAACTCATACAGTAATTGTTTTCCTGTTTGCCATGACACTGGAACTCCATAAAAAGAGTTATCTGATCCTGTAAGGTATACACGAAATAAAGATTCTTCTTAATTGGTATTCGTAGGCGATCTTTTATTAAATTTTTGATTTTGAAAACTACCATTTGAGCAAAAATTACTCAACATAGTTAAGTCAAAACCATTCTTGATATAGTATTTTGTTGGCGTATAGTAGGATATTATCTGTATATATACTAAGAAACTAGGTAACTCTATTTTGTTACCCTACTGGCACTTAGTTACCTTTGTGAGACATTCCTTATATAACATCATTCATCCCTCAATTGCATGCATGATATTTATGAGTTAATCAATGATTTCTAATCTATATAAGTATATCTTTGTTTTTCGTTTCTACTCATCCCACGGCAAGAGGTCTGCTTACTGCCGAACCCTTAAATTTATTGAAGATATAGTAGTAGTTCTTAGATTTATCAATGGTTTGCAGTAAGCATTTGATATGGCTTCTCATAACCGTCACTTGGTTTTCTTCCAAACTGTCCGAAGGTCGTGAATACCCATGGATTAAAGCTCATGCCACTTTTTATGGCGACAGTTCAGGCAGTGAAACTATGCGTAAGTTGTTAGAATTTTTTTATTGTCGTGATCAAAATCTATATATATATATATATATCCAATTTTTTCATTGTGTGTATATTAACCAAATTATGATCACCAATTGCAGAGGGAGCTTGTGGATACGGAAATCTATTCCAACAAGGATACGGCCTAGAGACAGCAGCGTTAAGCACTGCACTCTTCAATGGCGGTTTAACATGTGGTGCATGCTTCGAAATCAAATGCTACAATACTACACAATGGTGTTTAAAAGGCAGTGTTCGTGTAACCGCAACAAACTTTTGTCCTCCAAATTACAGCTTACCAAACGATAATGGTGGTTGGTGCAACCCTCCTAGGAAACATTTTGATCTATCTTTGCCAATGTTTCTTAAAATCGCCCGATACAGGGCTGGAATCGTACCAGTACTGTTCCGAAGGGTACCCTGTCTTAAGCAAGGCGGTATTAAATTTGAGATCAAGGGAAATCCATATTGGATGCTTGTGTTAGTTTACAATGTCGGCGGCACCGGTAATGTTGTAGACGTGAAAGTTAAAGGGTCAAAAACAAACGAGTGGGTTCAAATGACACGTAATTGGGGTCAGAATTGGCAAACATCAGAGCAATTGCTTGGACAGAGCTTGTCATTCCGAGTTACCACTCAAGGAGGCAGGACGATTCAATCTGATAATGTTGCTCCAGCTAATTGGGAATTTGGGAAGACATACGAAGGAAGAAACAACATTGAATCGGTTTAAATACTTATGTTTTTTGTTCTATTGAGACCGAACCGTTCGTTCGGCTTTTGGTTATTTTTTTTCATTTTTTTTCTTCTTTTCTTTGAGGTTGGTTGACTTTCAGTCACGGCGAGTTGATTGCATGTCTAAATGGGGTACGAAAACCATTGATGTTGGGCTATTTGATCTGGAAATTCTCTAAGTTTTTATACGTTTGTTATTTTATTTAATTAATTTCATTTAAAATTTCTCAATTCATATGACCAAAAACTTTTGATTACTATGAAAAGACGAGCATCCTTGACAAGCCATCAAGATACGAAAAACAAAACAAATGCTAGACAAATTCCACTTATAAAATCAAACTTACAAGAGCTATTTTTTTCTTAAGTTGGTACTTGGTAGTGTAAAAACTATTACGGATACAACTTTACATCTGTCTGATGTTGTCTGTTCATATATTCACAATAATATCCAGCATATCTTTCTATGGAAATATCTTTTTCAAAAATTGCTCCATGCATCTTCGCCATCCATATTAACTATTAGGAATTCAAGAGTTTTATGTTTTTCAACTGAAATTCTGGAGTTTTATTAAGAACCCACAATTGGGGATATGAAAACTAATTGGGGATATGAATTACTTCCCCCAACCCATGGTGTGTGCTAAGGGGTGACTTTTGAGGGCGAAAATACTAAAACACCCTTCCCTCAAAATAAAAATCAAAAAACAAAATCATATCCCCCATTTCCATCTCCACTTCTTATTAATCTTTTTAGGGTTAAAACTTTGAAACCCAAATGTTCCCCATTCTCTTTCAAATTCTAAATTTTCCCCATTTCCTTTCAAATTCTCTTCTCCTTCTCTACCGGAAGTGATGAAGAACATGTCGGAAATGATAAAGAACATGCCGGAAATGATGAAGACCACACCGGAAGTGATGAAGACCATGCCGGAAGTGATGAAGAACATGTCGGAAATGATGAAGGTCACGCCGGAAGTGATGAATACCATGCCGGAATTGATGTAATTCAATGCCGGAACTAAATTCCGGCATGCTCGATATAAATCTATTAATGCCGGTAGTCAAGTGGAAAAAAAAAATCAATTTTCTGGATACTTTTCATCATGTGCCGGCATAGAAATTTAGGATGAAAACCACACCGGAAGTGAGTTCCGGCATGGTTATTTAGGATGAAGACCACGCCTAAGTGATGAAGAACATGTCGGAAATGATGAAGACCATGCGGAAGTGATGAAATTCAATGCCGAACTAAATGCCGGCATGCTCGATATAAATCTATCAATGCCGGTAGTTAAGTGAAAAAAAAATCAATTTTCTGGATACTTTTCATCATGTTCCGGCATAGAAATTTAAGCAAAAACCATGCCGGAAGTAGTTCCGGCATGCTCGAAAATCAGATAACTGTGCCGGAAGTAGACTGATTAAAACCTGAAAAAAATTGGGTGCTACGCCCCCCCCGAACCCGCCCGGATAGTGGCAAATAATTTATGAAAATTTCCAACCAATGCCGGCATGGTTTTTTGGTTGAATACCATGCCGGCACCAAGCTTTTTCAGCTGCAACAATGGTGGATTCAAAGAAAAAAAATCAAATTTTCAACCTCTTAGCAAAGAATTCTCTCATCACAATCATCTTCCATTTTCAAAAAAAAATTCCACTCAAAAACCATTTTCCCTCCTTCTACTCTCAACTAACCCACACAAATTCAAATAAAAATAAATACACACTAATTTATCCCCCAAATACTTAACATTTTACTAATTATAATTAATCAATAATCCTGATTAGTGGGGCTAGATTAGGAATTAAAAAAATAATTACATAGGGGGTCACCCAGAATTGCTATTTTTGTCCTGTAGCTATATCCCCCAATTAATTCTCATATCCCCCAATTGCGCGTTCTTTATTAACACTTGTCGATTTATTTTTGTTTCCAGTGTTATTCACCGATTAAGTTACTCACGGGTGCTTCATATCCTTCAAATCGAATCGAATAATTTTTTTATTTAATTTTGTTTGAGTTATTTACTTTTATTATTAGATTTTACTATGGTTAGTTTATTTGTTGTTGTTTGTAGAAAATCTGATATCAAAGACTTAATGAAACACACAGAAACTAAACTCAAACAAGCTTCTCTTAATTGATATATTCGACTCATGGCTCAACAGCCTATTTATATGATTAACAAACTTGACTCTCAAGTAAAAAGACTTTCCTAACATAATCAAACTCTAACAAAGAAACTTCTAGACAATTCTCACGTAAACAAACTCTTAAAACCAAAGAATACTTGCAACCCAAGTAAACTTCTAAATACCGTACCACGCGTCAACAATACTTGTTGATCCATTCACTTCATGTCAACCATACCAGTTGACCCGACCATATTGGATCAACTCTCATAGTTGATCCACACTGTTTTCTTCATAATTTGGATCAACAACCAATGTTGATCCCTTCTGTTGTCTTCATAGTATCTTGGTTTATTCTTCAACATCCTCCCTTAAACCAAGATACTCTTTGCTAATCATACCAAGCTTTCCACGCAAGTAAATGAAAGTGTTAGACTTCAAGGACTTGGTGAAAATGTCTGCAACCTGTTCTTTGCTTTCAACAAACTCAACAACAACTTCCTTGTTACTGACTAGCTCTCTAATGTAATGATACTTAATATCAATGTGTTTGCTTCTCCCATGAAACACAGGATTCTTAGTTAGTGATATTGTCGACTTATTATCACAAACTATTGTTGTTGGTGTCTTCTGTTCTTGAAACAAAGACTTCAAAGATCATTCTTAACCATACAAACTTGTGTAGCACAAATTTGCTAGCAGCTATATACTCGGCTTACATTGTAGATAATGCAACAACTTGTTGCTTCTTAGATGACCAAGAGAAAAAACCAGTTCCCAACCGAAATCCATAACCCGATGTACTTTTTCTTCCTTCCTTCAGATCTCCACCCCAATCACTATCGGTGAAACCAACCAGCTTTGGATCTTCTGAGATAGAATAAAGTATTCCCATGCTTGTTGTTCCTTTTACATACTTCAGAATACGTTTTGCAGCTTGTAAATGTGATTGTCTAGGAGCTTCCATGAACCTACTAACCAAACCAATCGCATACATGATGTCGGGTCTTGTAGCGATCAAATATCTTAAACATCCAACAAGACATTTAAAATCATGAATTCACAAGCTCTCCCATCCATCTTTTGTCAACTTCAATCTTTCTTCTACTTTTGGTGTTAAGATTGGATTACAATTATCCATCTTGAAACGCTTCAAAATTCCTTCAAAGATACCTTTGTTGATTAATAAAAATTCCTCTTTCGGTTCTTTGTACTTCAATGCCAAGAAAATATGACATCAAACCAAAATCATGTCATCTCAAACTCCTTCACCATATCCTCCCCGAATTCATTGATCATCTCAAGACTATTTCCAAGAAATATGAGATCATCCACATACAAACACACTATGATATGATTGCCAGCACCATCATCTTTCAAATACAAAGTATGCTCATGTGGACATCTTGTAAAACCTTTCTTGAGAAAATAAGAATCTATTCTTGTATACCATGCTCTTGGTGCTTGTTTCAAACCATACAAAGCTTTGTTTAGCTTGTATACTTCATTCTCTTTCCCCTCCATAATGTAGCCTGCTGGTTGCTCTACATAAACTTCTTCTTCCAAAACTCCATTCAAGAATGCTGACTTCACATCCATCTGAAATATCTTCCATTGCTTTTGTGCAGCTAAAGCAATGATCATTCTTACTGTATCAAGTCTTGCAACTGGTGCAAACACTTCTGAATAATCAACTCCTTGTTTTTGTCTATAACCCTTAGCAACTAACCTTGCTTTCTTTCTCTCTATTTCACCATTTGACTTATACTTTGTTTTATAAACCCACTTAACACCAATGGGTTTCTTTCCTGGTGGAAGTTTTGTTAATTCCCATGTGTCATTTTTCTCAATTGACTTCAGTTCTTCATTCATGGCTTGAATCCAACCTTGTTCTTTAGGTGCTTCTTCATAAGCTACAGGATCACAATCTCCAAATAATGCAAAATTCACAACATCATCATCATCTTCATCATCTCTTGTTAAAACATAATCATTCAACCTAGCAGGTATGACATATTTTCTTCTTGGTCTTATAGTTTCTTGTTGTTGTACTGCTTCTGTTCTTGCTTCTTCATGTTGTTCTTCCACATTGTCTTGAGCTTGCACTTCTTCTTCAACTATATTTGGAACTGTTCTGACAGCAGGAGGTGGATCAATATTTCTAGTTGATCCAATATCATGTGGATCAACATCTCTTGTTGATCCATTGTTATGTGGATCAACACTGGTTGTTGATCCATTATTCCAATTCCATTGTGAATCTTCATCAAATATAACATCTCTACTTATAACTATCTTTCTAGTTTCTGGATTATATAGCTTGTATCCTTTAGTCACTGAATCGTAACCAACAAGAATACATTTTTCACTCTTATCATCCAGCTTCTTTCTCAATTCTTTTGGCACATGTGCATATGCAATGCACCCAAAAATTCTCAGATGTCTTACACTTGGTCTTACTCCTCTCCATGCTTCTTCTGGTGTTTTGTTGTTCAAACTATTTGTAGGACATCTGTTGAGTAAATACACAACAGATCAATCGCATAACCCCAAAAACTTTTTGGTAAATCTTTTGTTCTTCTTATTGTTCTTGCCATTTCCATGATGGTTCTATTCTTCCTCTCTCGCAACTCCATTTTGTTGTGGTGTATATCTTGTTTGTTAGCTGATGTTGAATGCCATGCTCTTCCATAAACTTGTCAACAACAAATGTACTCGGTTCCTCTATCGTTCTCAAAATTTTGATACTCTTACCAATTTGTTTCTCAAAGATAAGCTTTGAAACTTCTAAAAGCATGAAAAGCATCACTCTTTTGTTTAAGCAAATATACCCATGCTTTTCTACTAAAATCATCAATGAAAGTTATGAAATAGTTATTACCTCCATGTGAAGTTACTTCAATAGGACCACACAGATCACTATGGACAATCTCCAATTGTTGATCAGCTCTTTCTTGGATTTGTTGACGGGAATGGATCTCTGTGCTGCTTGCCAAAGATGCAATTTTCACATCTTTCTTCTGGAAGTTCAATAAAAGGTAATCCAGATACCATATCTTTCTTTGCTAAGGTTAGTAAACTGTTGAAGTTCACATGCCCCATTCTCTTGTGCCACAACCAAGCATCATCATGAACATGACTACTATAACATCTTTCCTTTTGATACTGAATATTCAAAGGAAACAATCTATTCTTAGTCATCTGCACTCTTGTAATAAGTCTTCTAAAACGATCTCGAATTGTACAAACACCATTGAAGATGTTCATAGAATAACCTCTTTCAGATAATTGACCCATACTCAAGAGATTTTGATGCAAACCTGGTACATAAAAGACATCCATAATATATGTTTTTGCACCATTCTTCATAACTATTCCAATTCTTCCTTTTCCCATAACTGGAATTGTAGAATTGTTTCCAAACTTCACAATTGAACGCACTGATTCATCAAGATTATCAAACAAATCTTTTCTTCCACACATATGATTACTACAACCTGTATCTAGATACCACTTATGTTGAGGCTGTTCTTCGGTGTATGACAAGCCAACAACATATTTTCAAACTTTCTTTTCTTCTTCATCTTCTTCTTGACTTTCTCGCTATATTTGCTTTGAAATTTGCTTTGTAGTTATTAGCAATCTGTCTTTCTTGGTTTTGAACACTCAGTAGCAATATGTCCAAAGTCTCCACAGTTATAACATTGTATTTTTGATTTATCATATGGCTTCCTGTAGTTTCCATTATTTGATCTTCCTCCATTATTGTATCCTCCTTGAGAACCTCCAGCATTGGATTTTCCTTGATTACTTCTCCAACTAACTTGACTTTGAAGTGTCGCTTCAACTTGTTTTGCAAATTCTTGTTTTCTCCAACAATCTTTGTTCATAAGCTTGTAATGAACCCAATAACTCATTAAGAGTCATGGTTGCAACCGTGTTGCATTCTTCTATAGCAAAGAACCTTTGATTCAAACTTCTCAGGCAAGCTTCTTAAAATCTTCTCTACAACAGTTGAATCTTCTACTGTATCGCCATTGGCTTTCATCTCATTAACAATATTCAGTGTTTTTGAGAAAAACTCTGAAATTGTTTCAGTTGTCTCCATCTGTAGTAGTTCATATTTTCTTTTCAAGGTTTGTAATCTAACCTTCTTAACCTTTTCAGAACCTGTGTAGTAGCTTATTAAACCATCCCATGCTCTTTTCACATCTTTAATGTAGATAACTCTATCCATGAGAGATTCATGAATACCTTGATGAAGAATATATGTAGCTCTGGAATTCTTCTTTCTCGTTTTCGCCAACGAGTTTGCGCAGCTTCTTCAAGTACAACTCCTTCTCACTTGGTTCTACATAACCATCTTTCACAATATCCCATACCTCTTGGAATATGAAAATATTCTCCATCTGCAACCTCCAGTGTTCAAAGTTTTTACCTTCAAACACCGGAACCTTAATTGAACTTAAACTTGTCATCTTCTTCAAATCAACAACTCATACCCAAAGCCCTAGAACCTGATACCAGTGGCTCTGATACCAGATGTAGAAAATCTGATATCAAAGACTTAATGAAACACACAGAAACTAAACTCAAACAAGCTTCTCTTAATTGATATATTCGACTCATGGCTCAACAGCCTATTTATATGATTAACAAACTTGACTCTCAAGTAAAAAGACTTTCCTAACATAATCAAACTCTAACAAAGAAACTTCTAGACAATTCTCACGTAAACAAACTCTTAAAACCAGTAATACTTGCAACCCAAGTAAACTTCTAAATACCGTACCACGCGTCAACAATACTTGTTGATCCATTCACTTCATGTCAACCATACCAGTTGACCCGACCATATTGGATCAACTCTCATAATTGATCCACACTGCTTTCTTCATACTGGATCAACAACCAATGTTGATCCCTTCTGTTGTCTTCATAGTATCTTGGTTTATTCTTCAACATTGTTGGATTTTTTTTGTGTTTCTCTAATTCATAAATATGCGGTAATCAAAAAGATCGTGATCATGGAAGAGCTCAAGCAAGAAACAACAGTTTTCCTAAATTTCTTAAAAGGGACGAAAAACATTAATAGATAAATCAACCTTAAAGTTTTATTTCCACTCGTATTGATCAGCTTTTCCGAACTTGTTATATATGTTGAGATTAAATATAAAAACATTCCAGAACACACTAGTTCTTTGGATCAATTTATTACTAAGGAAGAAAGAACAAAAGACGATGCATGCTCAGAGAAATAAGAAAACAAGAACACAAGATTTAACGTGGTTTAACAATGTGCATACGTTCAAAAGAGGCTACGCTCAACTCTTTGTTATAATTTTTTTTACATGGAAGTAAAAACCCAAACGATTGAAGGATCGATCGCAAGTGCTGATCATAAACACTCTGCTCATACACTTAAAGAACTAATTTTTTTATACCATTAAAATATATCTATCTACTTAAACTCTCTTATGAGATTTTTCGCTATAGGTGTTTATATAGGCCACAAACTTATGATCATCAATTTCAGAGGGAGCTTGTGGATACGACAATCTATTCCAACAAGGATACGCCCTACAGATAGCGGCGTTAAGCACTGCACTTTTCAATGATGGTTTAGCACGTGGTGCATGCTTCGAATCAAATGCTACAATAGTACACAATGGTATTTGAAAGGTAGTGTTCGTGTAACCGCAATAAACTATTATCCTCCGAATTACAACTTACTAAGCGATAGTGGTGATTGGTGCAACCTTCCTAGGAAACATTTTGATCTATCTCTGACAATGTTTCTCAAAATCGCCTAATATAGGGATGGAATCGTACCGGTACTACCCTATCTTAAGAAAGATAGTATAAAATTTGAGATCAAAGGAAATCCATATTGGATGCTTGTGTTAGTTTACAATGTCTTCGGCACCAGTAACGTTGTGGGCGTGAAAATTAAAGGGTGAACAACTAATTTCTTGGACATAGCTTGTCATTGCGAGTTACCACTCAAGGAGGCAAGGTGTTCAATTTGAACACGTTGCTCCAGCTAATTGAGAATTTAGAAAGACATGCGAAGGAAGGAACAACAGTAGATATGTTTAAATATTTTTTTTGTGTTCTATTGAGACTGAGTCGTTTGTTGGGCTTTTGGATTTTTTTTTTTTTTAGGTTAGCTGACTTTCAGGCAAGGAGAGTTAACTGCAAGGAGAGTTGATTGCATGTCTAAATGGGCTGAGGAAACCATTGATGTTGGATATTTGTTGAGGAAATTCTCTAAGTTTTTATATGTTTTTTAATTTAATTTAATTTTAGCTAGTTTTATTTAAAACTTCTCAACTTATATGGTCATAAACTTTTGATTACTATGAAAAGATAAGCAACCTTAACAAACGATCAAGACATGAAAAACAAAACAAATGTTAGACTAAGAAATTCAAAGTTCCACCTAATAAATCAAACTTACAATAACTATTTTTTTTTTCAATTGGTAGTGCAAACTATTATTACTACAACTTTATATCAGAAAAATCAGTCTAATATTCCGTGTTCATATATTTACAATAATGTCTAGCATATCTTTCGATGACAATCCCTTTTTAAAAAATTGCCCAATGCATCTTCGTCATCGATTAACTATTAGGAATTCATGAGTTTTATTTTTTTCAACTGAAATTCCGGGAATTTATTAACACCCGTCGACTTATTTTTGTTTCATATGTTATCAACCTATCAGGTTATTCACGAATGCTTCGTATCCTTCAAATCAATCGGATAATATTTTTATTTAATCTTATTTGAACTATTTACGTCTATTATTAGCTTTTACTAGAGTTAGTTTATTTGTTGATATTGGATTCTTTTATTTATCTCTAATTCATAAACACGTGGTAATCAAAGAAATCGTGATCACGGAAGAGCTCAAGCAAGAAGCAATATTTTTCCTAAATAACACCGAGAAGAGACGAAAAACATTAGTGGAAAAATCAACCTTAAAATTTTATTTCCACCCGTATTGTCCACAAGTCAACTACTAAGATAAAGTCGACTTTCTTCGTAATTTTTTTAACTTTTATTATAACAAAACCTTTTTGGGGGAATATGTTACGCCTAAGTTTTCCTATTTAGTTTTTTTATTTAGTAGGTAGGAAGAAGATTGGTCATGTGTTAACCTAAATTGTCCATGTTAGAGCATAGCTCGGTTGAACCCACCAAGCGTTGGTATGTCAAGTTTGGTTGTCATATTTTAGTGAATCAAAACTCAATTAAAGAGTCGCTTGATTATGTACTAGAGACAACTTCGTATAGGTTAGGCTAGAAAGATTAGGATAATGAGACATACAAGTATTACTCGAAGACTTTAAGAATGTGAAGAAGTAACAAGCTACATCGACGACATCATCCTTCCTCTTGAGGTTAGTAATATTGTGACTTGAATTGTTTCATTCCTAACGTATCTTTCAAGTCATGCTATATTGAAAATATAAATGCGAAGCTGTGAATGATTATACTCTAGTAGACATAGTGTAAAGGAATTAGAATGCGAAGTATAATGCTTATCTTTTGAACTTCGTATATAAGACATCGACATATTCGTACGAATGCTATTGTGATTATGTGTATGGGTATGGGTGAAGATTTCGTGCTAGGAAACAATATTTACATTCGTTTAA
Source organism: Papaver armeniacum (assembly GCA_023531295.1). NCBI lineage: Eukaryota > Viridiplantae > Streptophyta > Magnoliopsida > Ranunculales > Papaveraceae > Papaver > Papaver armeniacum. Next base: position 281,810 of record JAJJWW010010093.1, on the reverse strand, counting down.
AGGAAGCACATTCATGAACTTGTTTTATGAATCGAAAGGGAAATCGCTAGGCTTATTGGTATTGTTATTCATTGCATATCTTTGGATTACCAATATGTGTGAGTTAGTAGAACCGATCATAACTTGTTATGTATCTTGGCAAAACTAGTCACAATGCCTGACTTATGTATTGGTATGACTTTTATTAGTGTAACCGATCCTAAGTAATCACCTAAGATGGTATGATCGATATTTGTAAGTGGTGTAACCGATCCTAGTAATTGGTGTGACCGATCACAAAAGAATGCGTAATCGATCCTTGTAATTGGTGTAACCGTTCCTGGTAATTGGTGTAACCGATCCTCGTAACTGGTGTGACCGATCACAAGTAATACCATAAGAATATGGTAACCGGTCCTGGTGTAATTGACGTAACCAATTTGGTAACTGATGTAACCGGTCCTAGTAACCATATTAAATTAGACCGATCTTTTTGTTTGGTAGAACCGTAAACCCATGATTAGTGTGTTGATTTGATCAATCACATAGTTCTTGGAAATCAGATGAACCAGTTCTAAACTTGTTTGGAAGTGTGGTATAATCGGTTCCAATTGTAAATATGAAAAAGGATTTACAAAGAATAAGATGTCGACATACTTTGAACATGTTCAGTAACTCTTATCTTTTATTGTTCAAACATATTCCTTAATAACTCAAGGAGATCCCAGACCGAAATAAGTTGAGAATCTTTTAATTAAGGTTGTTAATTTTATATGCTTTTAATTACCAACAATTAAAATGCTTATCTCTGGAATTTTTTTGTGGGTAATGTGCATTTACTAATTGGAGATTTTCTAGTAGGATTTCGGTTAATTTTGGATAGAGTATTTCTAGGAATTATGAAAACCGATTTTGGGAATTTATTGCATATCTTTAAAATATTCGGTTTTGGAAATTCCTTGGTGTCCAAACTTCCTTGGTCTATAAATACCAAGTTTGCATTTCGAGCAAACTATCCTAAGAGCCAGCAAAACTACCTTGTTGTGTTGTTACTGGTGGAGTCGTCTATTCGGAGAGGAAAGTACCCTAATTAGGCGAAATCTCTTACGACCGCTCGTTTAAAGACTTTTGTGGGATCAAGAAGCTCTACGAGTACCGTTGGTGGGAAACTAGATAATTACAATATTATTAGTTTTCGATTTGATTTGATTGACTAACGGTTATTGAACTTTGATTGCACCTAGTTTGTTTATTCTTGAGAATCTTCTCTTCTGATATAAGATTCACTCAAACTAGATCGAAGTGTCGACGGGATGTTTAGAACTGTTTGTAGATCTAAATACGTCTTGTGATAATCCATTGTTAACAGACTCCGTTCTGTGCGTGATTGATCACAAGAGATTCAAGTTTTTGTGTGCAGGTGTTTATTGAAGATTTAAGAAGATTTGAAGACGAAGAAGATTTCTTATTTGGGTTCACAATCTTTGGTGTGCAAAAAACTTGATCGGCTGGGATCCAACTATAATCGGTTTATCTATGATAGATTTGATTGATTAGTTGCGTAGATCGGCATCATTATATAGTATCTTGGTAGATCCTATTTTTGATTGCGAAATCTAAACTCTGCTACTTTGGTAGTTGTTGGATAGATAGATCTAAACCCGACAAAGGAGTTTATTGGGTTAAACAGAAGAGCCTTTGTCTAACTCATATCGCTGAGATTGAATAGAGTTGTTACCGAACAGATTTGTTGTTTCTTTACTGTTTGGAATACAAACCAAAGGAATTGTTCCAGTGCGTGCACTTATTGAATATCAGAAGCGCAGGGATACTGAAGAAACTAGGTGAACTATAGGTTTAGTTGCTTGGTCTCAACTATACGAAGTTGGTGTGATTTTGTATATCGTCTTAATTCTGAGAGTATTCAATTCTGGACTAGGTCCCAGGGTTTTTCTGCATTTGCGGTTTCCTCGTTAACAAAATCTTGCTGTGTCATTTACCTTTGTTTTCCGTAATTATAATTGTTGTTATTATATAATATAAAGTAAATTATACAAAATTTAACTCCGTATTACTTGTTAGTGATCCTATAGAGTTTTGTTAAGTCCGAAACTATTATCAAGTAGTCACACTTTGATTGTTGTATTTTCTCGATCTCGTATCCATAGACGATCACACAAAGTGTGAATTTCGATTCGTTGTATTGTCTCGACTTAGTCCATAGACAATCAATTTCGGTAAGAGGACTTATAGGTGGAAAAGTTTAAGATTGTGGTATATTTGGGTACCCTCATCTTTTCAGTTGGTATCAGAGCAGGCAAACGCGAAAAGATCTAACAATATGTGTTTGGTGCGATCCATCGTATAAGAATTAAATCTATGGGTGATTCAGTTAACGTAGAGCAAGAAGATGATACACTTCTGAAAGGCTATTTGTTTTCAAAACCTGGTAAACAGCTCAGCACTGTTTGTCCACTGGCTGGACACAACTCAGGAAATATTAACAGTGATGGGTTAATAAGAAAACAAATACTTGTGTCAGACAAGTCAGACTCAGATGACAGTGATGAGATTAATTTTTTCATAAATCTTGCTGAAAAATATAATCTAAAAGATAATTTTTATTATCCATTTGTCGAGAGAATTATCAGAGAATCTTTGATAAAAACCAGGGTTCATGAAGAAGCTGTCTCTCAAGAATCTTGAAGTTCATGAACTTCATGAAATGATGGTAATCACATCTAGTCTATATCAAGATGAAAATATTACTCCATTTTCTCTTGAAATTGAATCCGAAGGATTTGACAATGATCATGTCAGAAGAAACTATTAGTTAAGGAAAGGATGTGTACTTCTTGGAATCTCTTAGCTAATAAACGACATCCTGATTCTAATAGTCTAATCACTTGCAAGAATCAAGAGAGAAGTGTTTCAAGGAATAATATGATTGCTTATACATTTTCAAGCACTACGTCTGACAAGGATTTTCCTACTGAGTATGGCAATGATCAGCAGAAATGCACTCAAACGAATGATTTTAAATCATGTTGTTTTGCTGTTGATCAACTGTCATAATCTCATCAAAAGATGATGTCATATTCCAATAATTATTTGGGACGATATAAGAGTTCTGCTCACTTCGTGACTCAAAAGAATTCCTGTTACACTGATGATCCCTCTGTTGCACCAGATCACTCAAGTTGTGACTTAATGAAAGAAGACTATTCATGGAATAGTTTCAAAAAGGAAGATGTCTGAAACTATAATGATGAGTCATGTTCCAAATACAAAGATGAGCAATCAAGTGCCCACTTCAACAATTAAGTTTGTTAATCGGAATTTCCCATCCAATGCTCAATATAAATATAATGGGAAATTCTTAAAAGAGCACTGGAATATGAGAAAGGTATATTTCTGTACTCATCATGAACATCTAAAGTATTTTTCTAGTTTTGGAATACTTTTTCTATTTTTAGAAGAATACTTTCGATCTTAGGAAAGTTCATGACAAAAATTGGGTAGAATATTTTCGGACCCTCTTAATCATACTGTTTCGGAAAACTTTCACTGTTATTTCCGAAAGTGTATATTTTCACGTATTTTATCAAATAAAAATACTTTGACTAGGTGTCTCAAAAACTTGGAAACCAAGTTAAATTTGATATATAAAACATCTTAGCGGTTAAAGATGGGTGAAGATACTATTGATATCAATTCACAATTACAGAAGCTTGAAACATGTCCTGCCACTGAGATTAAGTGCTACTACTCAAGGGAACATAAGATGAATCACATATCACTTGATCTCATGTTCTATTTAATGAGAGATTTTGAGATTGCTCGAGAACAATTGGAAGCTTCTGAAAAGAATGAGAAGTGGCTAGAGTCAAATCTGTTGAAGTTGATTGTGAAAGTGAATCTCTTAAAACGAAGACTCAATCTTCTGAAAAAAAAGAGGAGACTCAAGAATCAGTGCTCTGAAGAATCTTCGGTGAATAATAAGAGCACTCCTAGTGATTAAGTTATATGCTGTAATACTTAATCCAACAAAATAGACATCAATTTTTGATTTCTTTCAATTATTGTGTAAAGTCTATTGCTGAATAAAACTATCTATTATTTATGAATAAAATTATTATTTTATAATTTTTCTTGTGATAGTTTTTTCGATTACATAGCCTGTGCTTGAATGCTTTATATTATTGCTATGTGTATGGGATGTTTGATTTCGGTTATCTTAACCTTAATATTCGATCTCATATGATGTGTGAACCCTTATGGTTTTTGTGGCTTTTTGATTTAGCGGGATTAAGTTCTAGCCCATGTTGGTAGGCTTTATCGAAGGATCATAAGGTGTTCCAATTGAAACTCATATGTGAAAAAGTCACAATATGTTGAATTTTTGTGTTTAACATAAAAGCATATGTGTTTCGGGTTTTCAACTTTTGCTATTTGCATTAGTTGGTAAAGGTTGCTTTTGTTGTTGTTCTTTTGTTCTTGCGAGAGGATGACAACATAATGAGGGAGAGTTCTAACTTGAACTTGCGCTTAATGATATATCTTTCTGGGGAGAATAGGATGCGGAATTTGAGGTAACGAATTTGTTAGTTAATCGTTTTCCTATTTAAGAAAAGCTTGAGTTTATTGCATATATTTTGCTTTTGCTTAACAAAATTCAGTACAATTGATTTTTATTCCATTATGTGTGTATGGATGTATGTGTGTGTGTGATCCAATTGTTTCCGGTTAAGAAAAACTGGTTTGATATCTTTATTTATTGTTTGGTATCAATTGTTTTAGACTTAACGAAATTCGGTGCAATTGATGTGCTTTAATGTCTATATTTGTTTCAATTGCTTCCGGTTAAGAGAAATAGTTGTGCAAGGCAATTCATTTGGTTTGTATGTATTGTTTATGGCTTAAAAAAATACGGGATCATTTGTTTAGTCCAATTCGATTCCGGATAAGAGAAACTAAGTTAATTCTGATCTTAGTTAGACTTATCAAAAGTAAAGGATTCGGTTATTCAAGTCTAATCGAATGCCTTGACAAGAAATATTAGTTAACTAACCTAGTATTTGTCTTGTCTAAAGTGTAAGGTCTAAGTGCTTGATGACAAAAATAAAGTTAATTCTGATCTTTATTTTGGTCTTATCGACATAAACGATTGTATTTGTGCAATCGGTTTAGCAAGGGAACTAAGTTTCTTAGTCAATTTGTTAAACTCTTAGGGAAAATTTCTTCGGGCAATTGTTTCCTTGATAACATATTTAAACCAAATTACTTGTAGTTTCGGTTTTGATATTGGTTATCTAAAGTGGTATGTGAAACATTTGTGCTTAACTCTTATAGGTTGTACAATTCTTTTAGATTGTAAGATCCTTTCGGTTTTGGTATTTGCTCAGACCTTTGTCATTTTGTGACAAAAAGGCGGAGAAATATATGGAGTAAACAAGTGATTTGTAATCACTAAAGAAAGGACAATTGTACTTAAACGTTATATCTAACAAAAGAGTAAAGCATTGACTAAGGGGGAGAAACATATCATATAATGATTGTAGTTATTAGGACTACAAAGGGAAATAACAAAGATGTGCGAATTGAAAATATACCTATCTTACCTTTAGGGGGAGTATTAGCTTTGTTATTTAAATGTCAACAACGGCATTTATGGATTGAATGTATGCAGGGTATTGTGCTATTGAAACTTGGAATCAAGAGTATGTATAATGAATTTTTGTAATTTGTTTATCCTTATGATTGTAATAGTTTTGTCACTAAAATTGACAAAGGGGGAGATTGTTAGAGCATAGCTCGGTTGGACCCACCAAGCGTTGGTATGTCAAGTTTGGTTGTCATATTTTAGTGAATCAAAACTCAATTAAAGAGTCGCTTGATTATGTACTAGAGACAACTTCGTATAGGTTAGGCTAGAAAGATTAGGATAATGATACATACAAGTATTACTCGAAGACTTGAAGAAAGTGAAGAAGTAAAAAGCTACATCGACGACATCATCCTTCCTCTTGAGGTTAGTAATATTGTGACTTGAACTGTTTCATTCCTAACGTATTTTTCAAGTCGTGCTATATTAAAAACATAACTGCGAAGCTGTGAATGATTATACTCTATTAGACATAGTGTAAAGGAATTAGAATACGAAGTATAATGCTTATCTTTTGAACTTCATATATAAGACATCGACATATTCGTATGAATGCTATTGTTATTATGTGTATGGGTATGGGTGAAGATTTCGTCCTGGGAAACAATGTTTACATTCGTTTAAAGGAAGCACATTCATGAACTTGTTTTATGAATCGAAAGGGAAATCGCTAGGCTTATTGGTATTGTTATTCATTGCATATCTTTGGATTACCAATATGTGTGAGTTAGTAGAACCGATCATAACTTGTTATGTATCTTGGCAAAACTAGTCACAATGCCTGACTTATGTATTGGTATGACTTTTATTAGTGTAACCGATCCTAAGTAATCACCTAAGATGGTATGATCGATATTTGTAAGTGGTGAAACCGATCCTAGTAATTGGTGTTACCGATTACAAAAGAATGTGTAATCGATCCTTGTAATTGGTGTAACCGTTCCTGGTAATTGGTGTAACCGATCCTCGTAACTGGTGTGACCGATCACAAGTAATACCATAAGAATATGGTAACCAGTCCTGGTAATTGACGTAACCAATTTGGTAACTGATGTAACCGGGTCCCAGTAACCATATTAAGGTAGAACTGATCATTGTGTTTGGTAGAACCGTAAACCCATGATTAGTGTGTTGATTTGATCAATCACATAGTTCTTGGAAATCAGATGAACCAGTTCTAAACTTGTTTGGAAGTGTGGTATAATCGGTTCCAATTGTAAATATGAAAAATGATTTTCTTATGACCGCTCGTTTAAAGACTTTTGTGGGATCGAGAAGCTAAACGAGTACCGTTGGTGGGAAACTAGATAATTGCAGTATTATTAGTTTTCGATTTGATTTGATTGACTAATGGTTATTGAACTTTGATTGCACCTAGTTTGTTTATTCTTGAGAATTTTCTCTTCTGATATATGATTCACTCAAACTAGATCGAAGTGTCGACGGGATCTTTAGAACTGTTTGTAGATCTAAAGATGTCTTGTGATAATCCATTGTTAATAGACCCCGTTCTGTGCCTGATTGATCACAAGAGATTCAAGTTTTTGTGTGCAGGTATTTATTGAAGATTTAAGAAGATTTGAAGACGAAGAAGATTTCTTATTTGGGTCATAATCTTTGGTGTGCACAAAACTTGATCGGCTGGGATCCAACTATAATCGGTTTATCTTTGATAGATTTGATTGATTAGTTGCGTAGATCGGCATCATTATTCAGTATGTTGGTAGATCCTATTTTTGATTGTGAAATCTAAACTCTGCTACCTTGGTAGTTGTTGGATAGATAGATCTAAACCCGACAAAGGAGTTTATTGGATTAAACAGAAGATCCATTATCTAACTCATATCGCTGAGACTGAATAGAGTTGTTACTGAACATATTTGTTGTTCCTTTACTTTTTGGAATACGAACCAAAGGAATTGTTCCAGTGCGTGCACTTATTGAATGTCGGAAGCGTAGGGATACTGACGGAACTATGTGAACTATAGGTTTAGTTGCTTGGTCTCAACTATACGAAGTTAGGTGTAATTTTGTGCAGCGGCTTAATCCTGAGAGTATTCAATTCTGGACAAGGTCTCGGGGTTTTTCTGCATTTGCGGTTTTCTCGATAACAAAATCTTGCTGTGTCATTTACTTTATATTTCAGCATTATAATTGTTTTATTATAATTAAAGTAAATTACACAAACGTTAATTCCTATTTACTTGATAAGCAATCTTATTGTGTTTGGTTAAGTCCGAACCTTTGTATCAAGTAAACATACTTCGTTGTTGTATTGCCTCGATCTCGTATCCATAGACGATCATACGAAGTGTGAACCGATTAGTTGTATTGTCTCGACTCAGTCCATAAACAATCACTTTCGGTGAAAGGACTTATAGGTAGGAAAAGATTTAGCTTGAGGTATATTTGGGTACCCTCTCCTTTTCAGTTGGTATCAGAGCAGGCAAACACGAAAAGATCTAACAATCTGTGTTTGGTGCGATCCAACCTATAAGAATGAATCCAATGGATGGTTCAGTTAACGTAAGTCAAGATAATGAGAATAAGATCTCAAGGAAAACCAATGGAAATTGGTCTTGAAAGTCTTTTCGAAAATCAGAGAAAAAGTCTATGACTAATAACTTGATTGCGAATCAGGTTTCTGATCAGAAAAGAATGAGTCCGAAACTCAAGAAACATGTTTTGGATCCGACTCCAATTCCTAGTGAAAAATTATCTGAAAAGAGATTCAATTCACTTGCCTGCCCAAGCTCTGAATTTCGTAAGATGTTGGAAAGATTTTTCAAGCATGCTGAAAACTATTCAGAAAATGGAAAAACCATTGACAGTCTAGATGATGTCACAAAACTTATTGCTCAACTAAATGTAAGAATATGTGAAGGAAAGCGAGAAACACTCAGTCTTCAAAATAATCTGGCAGATTATATGGAACAAAAATTGGCCTTGTGCAATGAAGTTCATCAACAGACTACTGAGTGTGAAATTCTTTCTCAATCGCTAGAACATTCACAGTTAAGGAATAAAGTCCTTATTGAGAAACTTCTTACTGTAATATGTCGAGAGGTATATCTAAACCAATGTTTAGAAAAACATTTCCAGCAAGGAATGGATACCTTAAGAGGACATATAGAGCATCTTGAACAAGAGACATTAACAAACTGCCGACTAGCAGATCTAGACAAAACGGGTTCAAGTTCAAGGAACATGCCATCCTGGGCACAAGATGTGATTCAGGATATTGCATCTCGCAATTCTCTTAACAAAGAGGATGGGTTCAGTACCCATGAAGAAGAACTTGATGATGTCAAAATGGGAGAAGGATCTCCTCATGAGGTGTATGATGAGGAATATCCTCATCCCAGTGCGTAACTGCATTGGAGTGTGCGTCCTTACTATGCCCAATCTCCTGATGTAAGGAAGTACGTATAACTGGGCTGCTGGTATCCTACTAATATCTCTTATTCAACATAGAGACTACACAATCTACCTTAAGGATATTTTAAACATCTTTATGTGTAGAAAGGTTGTCTTACAACAACTTGTGTAAAACGGATAAGTTAGTTATTTTGAAGTATCTCTTGATACCGATTTTGGAGATAGTCTATTTGGAGAATATTGTGTTTCTGTAACACATTAGATGCGAAAATCTTTTTAAATCTTGTCAGAATTATTTATTTAAGGCTGATATCTATGTTTGGAATGTGTTAAAGGTATTTCAAGTATTTGTACTCAATGTGTCTGAGAACTTATACAAAAGGATGTATTCTCAAACCTGATCTCAAGCACAACTTATGAAAGCCTTGAGTGGAATGACTTCTAAGGAAAGTGTTCATCTTGATAATACCTTATAGAAATATGGTTGTGAAAATATCGATAATGAAAAGGATGATATGACTCATCTCCTTGTCCAAAACAGTTTGGATGCTAAGGTTGATATTATCAATCTACGACAAGTCCTCCTCAGTACCATTGAAACTCATCATATACATGCAGCATTACTAAGAATTGTTATCCGTAACCAAAGGAAACTGATTAAACTTGGAATAATAGGGAGTATGCTCGGAATATTAATCGAAAGGTTAATGCTTTAGCCTGTGAACATAAACAAGGTACTGTGTGCAGAATCCGAGATATTAGTCGAAATGCTGTTGATAAAGATCCTGAAAAATTTGAGGAAAATGAAGATGATCTTTGAAAACACCTATCTCAAGGTTAATAGAGATTAAGTTATATGCTGTAATACTTAATCCAGAATAATAGACATCAATTTTTGATTTCTTTCATTGATTGTATTAGTCTATTATGAATAAAATTATTTGATTGGTAATCTTTTTCTTGTGATAGTTTTCAGTTTACATAGCCTGTGCTTGAATGCTTTTATCTTATTGCTAAGTATGTTTATGGGATATTTATTTCGGTTTCACTACCTTAATATCCGATCTCATATATTGTGAACCCTTGTGGTTTGGGTGACTTTTTGATTTAGCAGGATTAAGTTCTAGCCCATGTTGGTAGGCTTTATCAAAGGATCATGAGGGGTTCCGGTAGAAACAATATGTGAAAAAGTCACGATATGTTGAATCGGTTTTGGTTTAGTATAAAAGCATATGTGTTTCGACGGTTTTGAACTTTTGCTTGCAATTGTTAAAACCGGTTTTCAACCTTTCTCTGGTAAAGGTTGAGGGTTATTGTTATTCTTTTGTTTTGGCATAAGGTTGACAACATGATGATATTTTTATATCAATTCTCCCTGGAAGAAGATGCAATCATATTAGAGAAGTGGATGCGAAATTTGAGGTAACAATCTTGTTAGTTAATTGTTTTCCTGTTTAAGAAAAGCCTGAGTTTATATTATATATTTATTGCTTTTGCTAAAATTTTTTTGGCTCAATTGATGTTTATTCCATGATGTGTATGTGGATGTTTGTGATTCAATTGGTTCCGGTTAAGAAAAACTATTGTTAATGTCTATTGTTAATGTCTATTGTTTACGCAAGAAAAACTTTATTGCGTGGTATCAATTGTTTAGGCTTACAAAATTTCGGTGCAATTGCGGTGCTTTTAATGTCTATGTTGTTTCAATTGCTTCCGGTTGAGGTGAATAATTATGCAAGTTGATTTATGTTGGTTTGTATGAATTATTTATGGCTTAACGAAATAAAAGGTGTACGGGATGAGTTGTTTAGTCCAATTCGATTTCGGATAAGAGAAACTAAGTGAATTCTGATCTTAGTTAGACTTATCGAAGTGAGGTTTCGGTTATTCAAGTCGAATCGAATGCCTTAACAAGAAATGCTAGTTAAATAACATAGTACTTGTCTTGTTTAAAATTGAAAGGTCTAAGTTTATGGATAATAAAAACCGGATGAGAAAAATAGAGTTATCTTTATTTTGGTCTTATCGAATCAAGCGGTTGTTTTTGAACAATCGGTTTAGCAAAGGGACTAAAGTGCTTAGTTGATTTTTGGTTTGCTAAACTAAATTGGAAAAATTGTTTCGGAAAATTGTTTCCTTGGTAACATATCAAAATTAAACTGCTTGTAGTTTCGGTTTTGATATTGGTTATCAGAACATGATGTGTGGAACCCTCGTGCCTAACTCAACAGGTTGCAAGTCAATTTTGAGATTTGTAAGATTCTTTTCGTGTTGTCCTTTATTTTTTTCGTTTCTTTGTCATTTTTATGAAAAAAAGGGGGAGAAATATATGGAGTAAACAAGTGATACTGCATTGATTTTATATTGATTGGTATCGCTAAGGAAAAGAACAGTGGTGCTTGAACGTTTATCTAACGAAAGAGTGAAAGCACAGACTAAGGGGGAGTAACATGTCATATGAAATGGTATAACAAAGACGTGCAGATTGAATATCTACCTATCTTCCTCAGGTGGAGTATTAGCTTTGTTATTATAATGTCAACAACGACATTATCAAGGATTGAATGTAAGCAGTTTACTGTGTTGTTGAATTCGGGAATCAAGCGTATGTGTAATGAATTCTTGTAATTTGTTTATCCATATGATGTAAGAGTTTTGTCACTAAAATTGACAAAGGGGAGATTGTTAGAGCATGGCTCGGTTGAACCCACCAAGCGTTTGTATGTCAAGTTTGGTTGTCATATTTTAGTGAATCAAAACTCATGTTAAGAGTCGCTTGATTATGTACTAGAGTCAACTTCGTATAGGTTAGCTTGAAAGTATTAGGATATGAGACATTACAAGTATTGCGAAGTCTTGAAGATGTGAAGAAGCAAGGATCTACAACGACAACAATCATCCTTCCACTTTAGGTTAGTGATATTTGACTTGAACTGTTTCATTCCCTAACGTATCTTTCAAGTCGTGCATATTGAAAACAAAACTGCGAAGCATATTTGAACTCTAGATAGACATAGTATTAAGGAATACAATACGAGGTTTATTGCTTAATCATTAAACTTTGTAGATAAGACATCGCCATAATCATTTGAATGCTATTGTGATTATGTATAGGTATGAGGTGAGGATTTCATCCTAGGGAATAATGTTTTACATGTGTTCTAAGGAAGTAAGTTCATAAACTTGTTTGTGAGCCGAAAAGGAAATTTCCAGGTGTTATTGGTTTTGTTATTCATTGCATATCTTATGAACAACCAATATGTGTTGTTGGTAGAACTATTCACAAAGGCCTGACTTATGTATTGGTATGACTTTTATTAGTGAAACCAATCTTAAGTAATCACCTGAGATGGTATGATCGGGTTTGTTATTTTATGTCTGACCAAATATTGGAAAGGGGAACCAATCCTAGTAAGAGGTGCAATACATCACAAAGGGGAACCGATCCTTGTATGAGGTGCAACAAGGTTTATAACAGAAAGGGGAACTGATCCTATGGACATGTGCAACACGTTTTTAGGCAAAGGGGAACCGATCCTATGGACATGTGCAACACATATAAGTTAGATACCATATATATGTGGGGAACCGATCCTAGTACCTAGTCAACCGAATTTTGGAAAGCTAGTGTGACTATGCACAGTACTCACATGGAAGGTAGAACCGAAACTTGTTTTGGTAGAACCATTAAACCCATGATTGTGATTGAATGTTTGTTTGATCAATCGCATAGTTCTTGAAAGTTAAATGAACCAATTCTAAACTTTTTTGGAAGTGTGGAAAATCGGTTTCAAGGTTGTAAGTGTGAAAGAGAACTTACAAAGTAAGGATGTCGACATACTTTGAACATGTGCTGTGAATGTTTATTTCTTTAATTGTTCAAAGATATTCCTTAATAGCTAAGGGAAGAGAATCCCAGGATCGAAACATAAGTAAGTTAAGAATCTTTTAATTAAGGTTATTAATTTCATTTTGTAGGGAAAAATAAGAATTAATAATGTGCATTTACTAATTAGATTTTCCGAGAGATTTCGATCATTATTTTTGGACAGAGCATTTCCAGGAATTATGAAAACCGAATTTGTGCTTTAATGAATATCTTGAGAATATTTTCGGTTTTGGAAATTCCTTGATGTCCAAACTTCCTTGTCTATAAATACTTGAAGTTTGCCTTTCTAGCAAACTAATCCTTCGTAACAACAGACTTTCTCTTTTTTTTTTACTGGTGTAGCCGCCTATTCGGAGAGGAGAGTAACCTAATTAGGCGAAATCTCTTACGGCCGCTCAGTTTAAAGTCTTCTTTGGAATTGAGAAGCTCTAGTGTGTACCGTTGGTGGGAAACTAGATAATTGCGGTTTATCTTTTGTTTTCGATTGATTTGATTGACTAACGGTGGTTGAAATCTGATTGCACCTAGTTTGTTTATGCTTGAGAATCTTCTCTTCTGATATAAGATTCACTCAAACTAGTTCAGAGTTAAGACAGGGATCTTTAGACTGTTGTTAGTCTAAAGACGATCTTGTGATAATCCATTGTTAACAGACTCCGTTCTGTGCATGATTGATCACAAGAGATTCAAGTGATTGTGTGCAGGTTTTTATTGAAGATTTAAGAAGATTTGAAGACAAAGAAGATATTGAAGATCTGACTTGGGTTTTATAATCTTTGGTGTGCACAATACTTGTTTTGGTAAAAGAGGATCCAATTAATAATCGGTTTATCCTTGTGGTAGATTGGATTGATTAATTGAGTAGATCCGCATCAACACAATTCTTTGGATTAAGAGTGTTGTTGGATTAATCTTAAACGATTACTTTGGTAATTGAACATAAGATAGATCTAAGGACCTGACGAAGGAGTTTATGTTAAGATAAACGGAAGAGCCTTTGTTTGTATCATATCACTTGGTTGAAGAGAGTTGATACCAAACAGATTTGTTGTTCCTTTACTGTTTGGAATACGAACCAAAGGAATTGTTCCAAGTACGTGACTTATTATAAGTTTGAGGCGTGGGAATACAGACGGAACTAGGTGAACTATAGGTTTAGTTGCTTTGTCTCAACTATACGAAGTTAGGTGTAATTTTGTGTAGCGGCTTAATCCTGAGAGTATTCAATTCTGGACAAGGTCCCGGGGTTTTTCTGCATTTGCGATTTCCTCGTTAACAAAATCTTGTTTGTGTCATTTACTTTATATTTCCGCATTATAATTATTTTATTATAATTAAAGTAAATTACACAAACGTTAATTCCTATTTACTTGATAAGCAATCCTATTGTGTTTGGTTAAGTCCGGACCTTTGTATCAAGTAAACATACTTCGTTGTTGTATTGTCTCGATCTCGTATCCATAGACGATCACATGATGTGTGAACCGATTAGTTGTATTGTCTCGACTCAGTCCATAGACAATCACTTTCAGAGAAATGAATTATAGGGTAGGAAAAGTTTTAGCTTGAGGTATATTTGGGTACCCTTGCATTTTCAGTTCATATAATAATGAATTTTTTTGAGAGGAATCTTATGCATTTTCGAGATACATCCTGTCTCATATAGAATTGTATCATTATCACAATTAGTATCAAACACAATGATATACAACTTTATCGGATCCAAAGGATTATGCAAGTCACCAAAGACATACATAGATATAATTATAATTTCCTAAAACATTTGGGAATAAGAGTATTACATACTTCATTCGTGTCTTTCTCCACGATTTTTCGAAGTAGTCAAATCCTGCCGTTACGTTAACTGAATCAACCATTGGATTCAATTTCTTACAGATTGGATCGCATCAAACACAGATTGTTAGATATTTTCGTGTTTGCCTGCTCTGATACCAATTGAAAAGACGAGGGTACCCAAATATACCCCAATCTAAAACTTTTCCACCTATAAGTCCTTTCTTCGAAAGTGATTGTGTATGGACTGAGTCGAGACAATACAACTAATCGGTTCACACTTCGTGTGATCGTCTACGGATACGAGATCGAGATAATACGACAACAAGATAACTTGCGTGATTGACTATGGATACAAGATCGAGACAATACAACAACGAAGTATGTTTACTTGATAATAGGTTCGGACTTAACCAAACACAATAGGATTGCTATCAAGTAAATAGGAATTAATGTTTGTGTATTTTACTTCTAATTATAATAAAAACAATTATAATTGCGGAAATAGAAAAGTAAAAGACACAGCAAGATTTTGTTAACGAGGAAACCGCAAATGCAGAAAAACCCCGGGACCTTGTCCAGAATTGAATACTCTCGGGATTAAGTGATAGACGCATTTATGTGTCTATTTTGATCTCAGTTATGTGTATTGTTAGTGCTCGATTTTATACTTATTTGATTATTTTATGTTTTTGTAGGTGTTTTTGGAGAAATAAGATTTTGCGGGAAAATTGGCTCGAAAAGTGGTATTTGCGCTCGTGGGAGAAAATTACTATTTGGACCCCTCATTTGGATAAGGGGCACCTCAATTACTAAGGGGCGATCACTTGCTATTCGCACCCCACTCTGGTTAGGGGGTACCATCTTCACCGTTTGAAGTATAGATTTGGCGGGAAAACTGAACCAATCACCTGCGTATCTTCTGTGCGAATTTTGGAAGAGACTTAATGAGATTGAATCTCTGTTTTCGATTGGGATTAACTGGATTGGGCCAAACAACATTGGTATGGATGATTAAATAGACTAGATTGGGCTGGATCATTGATTCGGAACCAAACAGGGAGGTGGATATATTTCGGGTTGTCTGTTCTATATTTGGAAGATTTGTGAAGAGATTTGGTCGAACTTTTTCACAGAATGGATTGTATTATCATGTTTCGAATCAGAGTTGGTAATGGAAATTTTCACGTAAATAAGGGAAGTATCCTCGAGTTTTACTGAAGCAGGGAAGGTGAAGATATTCACGGGAATTGTTGGATATAATTCTGGCAGTACGTGTTGTTTGGGAAGAAGAAATATCCTCTATTAGGATAGTATTCTATTGACATGAGAAGCGTAAGAGAAAAGAAGGGGAAGAAAAACCGTAACTTGGAGAGAAGAAAAAAGAGAGATTTTTTCGGGATTTCTCAGCCTTGTTGTGTATATATATGTGTAGAGGATTTAAACAGGGGATTATCGGGAGTTTGGGGTAGCTGCAGAGCTAAGCACAAGGTTGCAGGTGGAGTTGCAGTAGCAGCAGAGACGTGCAGGAAGAAGAAGAACACGAAGAACTTTGTGCTACTAAGGACAGTCGCAGAAAACGCTGTAATATCACGACACAGAATACAGTCGCTAATCAGCAGTCTTATTTTAATTGTAATCTTCGTAACAGCCAATCTGCAACAATTATAAACGTTGCAGTTGAGCAGCTTCCATTCTTTTTCCCATATTTCTTCAATAAAAACACCGTTTGAGCCATGAAAAAAATCTTTTGATCTTGTTTTTACCATGAGGGCCAACACTGGGACAATGGAGGAAGCAACTTTTCATGATTGTGGTAAATTAATTAATTCTTTTTATGACTTTTTGCATAGATCCTTAATTGATTTATGATTTCTATTAATTACTTGTTATTTTTTCTGATGTCGCATGCTTAGTTTTAATCACTTTTGATGCGTCATGCTTACAACTTACAACTAATATTTTGTGAAATCTATCTTTGGCAAAGAATTAGAGTCACAACTTCTTTTGTTTGAGCTATATATTGTTTAGAGTTAATGACTGAACCACAAGAATATGAGAAGTAGTGAAATCCTGAGTCCCAGTAAATTCTTCATCTCGACAAACTTTGTATATATTTCATAATTTTTAGTATTTTTTTTATTAAGTCTTAAAATCAAACTTCAACGAGTCTGAGTGAATGACAACTTTCTTACCACATATACAATCACATCATTAAGCCGATATACAAAATCTAAACCAACTTCGTATAGTTGAGACCAAGCAACTAAACCTATAGTTCACCTAGTTCCGTCTGTATCCCTGCGCCTCCAACTTGCAATAAGTCACGCACTTGGAACAATTCCTTTGGTTCGTATTCCAAACAGTAAAGGAACAACAAATCTGTTCGGTAACAACTCTTTTCAAACAACGTGATATGAGTTTGACAAAATGCTCTTCCGTTTATCCCAATAAACTCCTTTGTCAGGTTCTTAGATCTATCTCTTAACAATTACCAAAGTAATTGTTTAGACTATGCAATCAATACTTCGAATCACAAAGAATTGTATTGATGCCGATCTACTCAACTAATCAATCAAGGTTATCACAAAGATAAACCGATTATAGTTGGATCCCCGACCGATCAAGTTTTGTGCACACCAAAGATTATGAACCCAAATCAGAAATCTTTTTCGTCTTCAAATCTTCTTAGATCTTCAATAAACACCTGCACACAATCAACTTGAATCTCTTGTGATCAATCACATACAGAACGAAGTCTGTTAACAATGGATCATCACAAGACGTCTTTAGATCTACAAACAGTCTAAATATCCCTGTCGAAACTTCGATCTAGTATGAGTGAATCTTATATCAGAAGAGAAGATTCTCAAGCATAAACAAAGTAGGTGCAATCAAAGTTCAACAACCGTTAGTCAATCAAATCAATCGAAAACTAATAATAAACTACAATTATCTAGTTTCCCACCAACGGTACTCGTAGAGCTTCCCAATCCCAAAGAAGTCTTTAAAACGAGTGATCGTAAGAGATTTCGCCTAATTAGGGTACTTTCCTCTCCGAATAGACGGCTCCACCATTAACAACACAACTAGGTAGTTTTGCTGGATCCGAGGATTACTTTGCTCGAAATGTAAACTTCAATATTTATAGACCAAGGAAATTTGGGCACCAAGGAATTTCCAAAACCGAAAATATTCTCAAGATATGCAATATATTTCCAAATTCGCTTTCCATAATTCCTGGAAATGCTTTGTCCAAATAATGACCAAAATCTCAGTAGAAAATCTCCAATTAGTAAATGCACATTACCAATTTTTATTTTCTAAAGATATGCATTTTAATTGCTGAAAATTAAAAGGATATAAAACTAAAAACCTTAATTAAAAGATTCTCAATTTATTTCGATCCGGGATTGTCCTTTAGCTATTAAGGAACATCTTTGAACAATAAAAGATAAGAGTTACTGCACATGTTCAAAGTATGTCGACATCTTTACTTTGTAAATCCTTTTTCATATTTACAATCTTGGAAACGATTTTCCACTCTTCCAAACAAGTTTAAAATTGGTTCATCTGACTTCCAAGAACTATGTGATTGATTATCCTATCAAATCACCAATCATGGGTTTCACGGTTCTACCAAAACAAGTTTTGGTTCTACCTCCATGTGGGTACTAGGATCGGTCACACTAGCTTTCCAAAATTTGGTTGACTAGGTACTAGGATCGGTTACCACATATTTATGGTATTTAACTTGTATTCGGTTGCACAAGTCATAGGATCGGTTACCAATAACTAAGACTTTTTGTACCTCTTACAAGGATCGATTCCCCTTGCTTGTGATCGGTTGCACCTCTTACTAGGATCGGTTCTCCAATGTCTAGAGTTGGTCATACCAATTACAACATATCGATCATACCATCTCAGGTGATTACTTAAGATCGGTTTCACTAATAAAAGTCATACCAATACAATAGTCAAGCCTTGTGAATAGTTTTACCAAGATACATAAACAAGTTACGAGCGGTTATACTAAACACACATATTGGCAATCCAAAGATTTGCAATGAATAACAATACCAATAAGCCTAGCGATTTCCCATTCGATTCACAAAACAAGTTTATGAATTGTACTTCCCTTAAACGAATGTAAAACATTGTTTCCTAGGATGAAATTTTCACCCATACCCATACATAATCACAATAGCATTCATACGATTATGTCGATGTCTTATATACGAAGTTCAAAAGATAGACGTTATACTTCGTATTGTAATTCTTTAATACTATGTCTAACTAGAGTATAATCATTCACAGCTTCACAGTTATGTTTTCAATATGCACGACTTGAAAGATACGTTAGGAATGAAACAATTCAAGTCAAATATTACTAACCTCAAGTGGAAGGATGATATCGTCGTTGTAGCTCTTTATTTCTTCACATTCTTCAAGTCTTCACGTAATACTTGTAAGTCTCATATCCTAGTAACTTTCTAGTAAACCTATACGAAGTTGACTCTAGTAAATAATCAAGCGACTCTTTAAATGAGTTTTGGTTCACTAAAATATGACAACCAAACTTGAAATACCAACGCTTGGTGGGTTCAACCGAGCTATGCTCTAACACAAACACTTAGTAGAAATAATACAGAACATACAAAAATAGAAACAAACCTTTACAACAACTACCCCCATCTTAATTAAATACATGATGGGGTAAAACCAGAATCTTGCTAACCGGAGTTTGGACGAGCAAACTGCTCACAACTCGGCCTGGCGTAATAGTCTTTTGGTTTATTTTATTCATCCTCATGGTGATCAAGAGATGATATACCGATATCACCTGGGGTAGTTAAAACTGTAGCAAGAGTGCAAGTTTTTCTGACATTCCCATGTTTCCCACACTGATAAAAAGTTTTTTCAGAGACAAAAACACGAATAGGCACCTTCTTAATTATGATCACTGCAATGTATTCCAGGAACTCAAATGTTTTTAAAAATCCATAAAAAGGTCTTAGTCTACAGACCCTCTTACGCTGCATTCCTTAAACAGAATGTTTCACAATCTTTTAAGATAACGAAGCTTTATACTCTTAACATGTTGTTTCTTGTTTTTAACAATTGCAGAGGAATCTTTAATTTTTTTCTGTTGATTCTTCATAATCACTCAAGGTTTTTGAAATCTTGGGTGAGTCAAGAGCATCATGTGAGATACTAAGTTTTGAGGAAAACGGACTCTGAAGAATTGTTAAGGAATTCTGATGTACGTCTATAGATATTTCGTCTCTGTCCATATATATAGTCAGACTGCTTCAATCACAGACTTTATTAGGTCTTAATGTGTTTGACTATTCTGATACCAATTGAAAACACTGGAGGTACCAAAATCCACCACCAACTTTTTCATAGGAAATATGTCCAAGAGTCAAAACTCAATCAAGGAAAGTGTCTAGAGTTATATCTCTCCTTATCTTGTTGTTAGAACGTTTACAGAACTGAATCCGTGAACCTAACTACAAAGAGAGTTCTTGGACGGTACCCAAGACCAATATCCAAGGATCAATCAATTCTTATCCAACAAACAAGGTCGGACCTATCTACTATGATTGATCAACGCACAACCTGTGATATTTCAAATATAAAGATAAACAATATAATGCGAAAAAAGAAATAACACAGACGCCATAAATATTGTTAACGAGGAAACCGCAAATGCAGAAAAATCCTGAGACCTTGTCCAGATTGAACATCAAACTGTATTAAGAAGTTACAGACACTAGACTACTACCAATTAACTTCGGTCTGGAGTGTAGTTGAGCCCGACTCAGTCTCCCACTGATTCAGGTACAGTCGCACTCCTTACGCCTCTTGAATCCCAGCAGGACTCCGCGCAATTGATTCACTTAGACGGTCTCACACCAACTAAGAGTTTCTTCAACTCAATTGAATACTTTAAACCACTGAATGGAAAGACAACTCTCTCTCTTACTATTATTGGAATTGTGAGGTCACGTGTAATAGCTAGGATGGGTAGAACCTAAACTGAAATTCACCCCTCAACATTTGGTGACCACACCCGGAGGCTCGTGCCTAGCTTACAATGACACACACAGAAGGCGCTAGCTCAGGCGCGGCAGGAAACCTAAACACACCCCCAATTAACCAAGAATGAGAGAGAGTAGGTATAGTATCAGACCCAATCACGCAAGCGAGAAAATCAAACATCACGCGCGAAGAAGATAAACAGCACGAGGGCGAGGAAGCGCCGCTCACTCAGCTTTCCCTCGAGGAGATGCAAAAAGAACTAGAAGAGCACGTACGTAAAGAACGAGAGATGAGAAAGCTAAGGCGGCTAGTGCAGGGAAAAATGTTAAAGAAACAACAGAAGGTGTAGAGGAAGTTGAAAATGAGCCTGCGGCTATGACACAAGAGGCGATTGCAAAATACCTAGAATTGAATTACAGAATCGTTAAACAAGACAATTATAACTTCATGGCGAGTCCTTACTCCTCTGAAATCATAGAATATCAGTACCCTAAAGATTATACTTCACCAAAATTCACGGTCTACAATGGCCAAGGCAACGCGAGAGAGCACCTCAGTCGATTCCTGTCTACAATGAATGATCGCACGGCGGATGGGAATCTATGTCTGAGAGAGTTTTCGAAATCGCCGACTGATACATCGTTCACCTAGTACGACAACCTCAATCCAAGGAGCGTCCATTCATGGTCAGCCATGTCCACGCTTTTTCTCACAAAGTTCTATTCAGCAAAAAGGAAGGTCACAACCATAGACCTGAGCAAGTGCAATCAGCGCATAGGCGAGGAGATAGAAAAATACATCGCTAGATTCCGCCTTCTCACTCTCGATTTCCATGAAGACGTTAAATAAGTTAAATAAGAAGCGTTAGTAGAAATTTATGTTTGGCTAAACTCTAAGCGTCCGGGGGATGACTCCATCTTTCAAAAAGAACAAGGAAACCCAGTTGCCCCCGACAAAAATGGATCCTAGCACTCTTGACAAAAATAAACTTTCGCAACACTGGTTTTGTAGAATCGAGGATTTCAAGAGGTAAATACAAAATCGGTCTCAATTCCACCACTAACTCCTATTCTGAACTTACTTTCTTTTGCCCGTGATAGAAATACCCACCTCTATTTATACATGCAACCCAATGCAAAAGAAATAACTAACTCGCGAGGGTTGGGAACACGAGCGCTCCCGCCACCTTTGCCTTGGATGATGAGAACAAATGAATAGGAGCGAAGGAAAAATCGTCGGATTATTAGAACAATGGGTAGCAAACAAGGAAACCGACTTCAGACAAAAATGGATCCTAGCACTCTTGACAAAAATGAAATGCGCGCTATTGTCACTTTCATCGGAGGATACAACACCCTATAATCCATATGAAAGAATTTGATCTCGCTTCAAAGGGTTTTATGATAATTGCTCAAAAGATCGCTTTTTAGTCTCTCAAAAAGCAGGATGTTTCTTCCGAAATAAAAACTGGAGACTTCCAAAAAAGAAAAGAATCTTTTTCTAATGATCTCTAAGGAAATCAGGCGAGATTGAAATGGACAAACAAACTTCATTAATTCTCATCCTATTTTTCTTTTCTTTTTTTGTTGCACGTAAACCTTGGACTATAAGATGGCAAAACCACCCCACGACCCTCATGATTGACGGAATTAGCACCCAAGAGATCAGTGTAGTTTCCTACCCTGATTGACGATGCGTGAAGGCCTGGTAATGTAAATGGGTAGTCTCCACTATGGGTGATCACAATTCTACTACCGAATACAACAAAGACCCAATTCGCCTCCCAGAGGGTTAATAAGAAGCGTTAGTAGAAATTTGCGTCACTCCAACTCGCTTTAGCCTATAGCCGGAAATAGTGCTAGCACAAATGATTGGTTATGGATGACTCTCATCTTTCAAAAAGAATCTGTAAACTTTCGCTTGCCCACATTTGTAGAACTGGAGGAGGCAGCCGCAAGGATCGCCGATTGCATTGAAGAACCAAGCTCGGATTATGTTTGGCGAAACTCGGTTAACACTGTATCGACCATGCCGAGAAATACCCGTGCAAATAATAATCGCGAGGGTTGGGGAACACGAGCGCTCCCGCCACCTTTGCCTTGCAGCAAGGAAAAAATCGTCGGATTATTAGAACAATGGGTAGCAAACAAGGAAACCCAGTTGCCCCCGACAAAAATGGATCCTAGCACTCTTGACAAAAATGATGCGCGCTATTGTCACTTTCATCGGAGGATACAACACCCTATAATCGACTGCTTCAACCTGCGAAGGATGTTTCAGAAGAAGCTGGAAATAGGCGAGATTGAAATGGACAAAGCGGAAGATGGCAAAACCACCCCACATCACTTAATGGTACTTTCCCATGACCCAAGCGGAGATGCCTGGAGGCCCTGGACCGAGGATGAAGGAGAAGCATGCGAGGTGGATACTGAGAATTCCACTTTTGTTAACACAGACGGCGTGGCTCATCAATTTGCTAAGACAGTATTGGCTCAACAGTTCTTCGATTCGCTCGGCTTCAGCGAAGATCAAATCAAGGAAGCGTCTAAGGCCATAGCAGCCATAGCAGCAGGGAGGCCCTGTGGGCTTCTCCTTAAGGAGGCGATCGTATTTACCAACGAAGACATCTGTTACCCGGGAGAGCACCTCACCGTGTATATCAACAGACAGCCGCTAAAAAAAGCTTTTGTTGACGGGGGCGCGTCCTTAAACCTGATTTCGATGCATACACTCGATGTTTTAGGCATACAACGGTCCGCGATAAGAATGCGGGTCACTACAGTGAAAGGGTTTGGAGGCCACACCCAAACAACTATTGGAATCACTAACCTAGCAATGAAGGTTGGTCCTATCCGAGGGACCACCCCTTTTTATGCTCTAGAAGATGACACTTCCTTCCATGTGTTACTAGGGCGAGGCTGGCTACTCAACCACAAAGTAGTCGCGTCGACGTACCATCAATGTGTAAAAGCTAACATAGGAGGCAAGCAGTACCGAATTCCCTCCACGAGCAACCCTTTCGACCCAGAAGAAGCATATATGGCGGCCGCAATTTTCTATGACGAGCCAAAAGAAGAGGACGAAATGCCTGAAGCTCGACTCACCCCACTGCCGAAGTGGGGGACGAAGAAAAAACGGAACCCACCAAATTCGTGTTCAGTCCGTCAAGGATGGTGCTACCAACGGAAAGAAAAAGGAAGCAAGATGAGCAAACCAGTTTCCAACGCTTCTCCAGACCCGACGGTGGACATGTGTACCGATTATAGCAATTAGCCGAGGAAATGCCCGCAAATGAGAAAAACCACGCTGACGAGTTGGTGAGTGAAGCGGGGGTTCCCGATGAAAGCACATAACAAAACTTGTCCGAACTTCCCTACAACACGATTGATGACCAAGAATTACGCGATCAGTTGGTAAGCGTCACTACGAGAACCAATAAGGAACGAACGCCAAAAGACCTCACCGTGGATGAAATGGAAGAAATCAACATAGGAACACAAGAAGACAAGCACTCCATCATGATAAGAAAGAATATGGACCAAGAGGAAAGGGTAGCATTGATCACGTTACTTGAAGAATACAAGGACGTCTTCGCTTATGACTATGACGAAATGCCGGGTTTAGATAGCGATCTCGTGGTACATAATCTAGGAGTATCGCCTGAATTCAAACCCGTGAAGCAAAGAAGCCGCGAGTTTCCTATGGCTACCGCCCTCGCGATAAAGGAGGAATTGGAGCGGCTACTTAAAGACAAATTCATTAAGCCAATACAACACCCCACTTGGTTGGCTAACATCGTGCCAGTAACCAAGAAAAATGGAAAGTTTAGGTGCTGTGTAGACTATAGAGACCTGAACCGAGCTTGCCCAAAGGACGATTTCCCTCTTCCAAACATCGACATGACGCTTGACGCGACCGGGAAAAATAAAAGATATTCTTTCATGGATGGCTTCATCGGATATAACCAAGTAAAGATGGACCCTGCAGATGCAAACAAAACCGCCTTCCAAACCCCATACAACAACTTCTACTACGTAGTGATGCCGTTTGGATTGAAGAACGCCGGTGCCACATATCAGCGTGCCATGACATCCATCTTCCACGACCTACTGCACTGGAAAGTAGAAGTATATGTTGACGACATCGTAGTCAAGACACAAGAGGCTGAGGATCACATCTCTCACCTAATGACGGCCTTTGAGAGATGCACGAAATTTAAACTCAAGATGAACCCTCTCAAGTGCGCCTTTGGGGTCACATCCGGGAAATTCTTGGGCTTTGTGGTGACTAATGAGGGAATTCAAGTAGACCCGAGCAAAGTCAAAGCAATCACAACAATGGCACCGCCAGCGAACACCAAAGAGTTGCAAGCCTTTATAGTACGCATATCGTACATACGACGCTTCGTGCCTGGTTTAGCACAGCTGATGACTGCGTTCCTTCCCTTGATGAAAAAAGGTATACCCTTCGTATGGAGAGAGGTACAATGTGCCGCCTTTGAAAAGTTGAAGCAGTGTCTTGTCAGCCCTAAGATTCTTAGACCTCCGATACGCGGAGTCCCTCTTTATCTCTACACGCGTTTACCAGCTCAACAATCGGCGCAGTTCTCGCGCAAGACATGGGGTAACTGAGCTGTCACCTATCTATTACGTGAGTCGGGTCCTACGAGATGCAGAATTAAGATACCCGCGTGTAGAGCAAGCATGTTTGGCCTTCATATACGCGACTCAAAAGTTGCGCCCTACCTCCTAACACATGAAACCATTGTAGTGGCAGCAGCGAACCCGATAGCGTGCACAAGCCAAGCCTCGTCCTTACAGGGAGAACCGCCCGATGGTTGCTTCAACTGTCGGAATTCGATCTCAAGTACCAGCGACTGAACGCTATAAGGGGACAAGCAATAGCCGACCTCATGGCCATGTTACCAGGAGAAGGAGACGATGAAGTACACGAATACATACCTGGAGAGGTCACGGCCGCAGATGTTGAAAATTCTTGTACCATGTTCTTTGAAGGATCCTCTTATGGGTCCGTGGGAGGAGCAGGAGTAGTCTTCGAAGCCCCGCGGGAGAACTACTCTCATCCTCGTTCAAACTGGATTTTCCATGCAGTAATAATGTGGCAGAGTATGAAGCCCTAATTTTGGGACTCCAAATGGCGAAAGAGCTTAACCTTGGAGGAGTTGAAGTCAAAGGCGATTCCCGGCTTGTTACGAATCAAGTGAATGGAGATTTCCACGTCAAAGAGCCGCACCTGGCCCCCTACCGGGCAGAGGCCCAAAGGCTGATGAGTCAAACGGGATCGACCTTAGATCGTATGGGCAGAGGCGGAAATAAACACGCAGACGCCCTGACAACCTTGGAAAGCAAGGTATCATTAAACGACGAAGAAGAGGGTACGGTTACGGTACGAAGAAGAGGGCTACCTAGTACTTGGAAAGAGGACTTGTCCTTCGAGGAGGCGGACGACTGGAGAAAGGCATACGTCGAAGACTTGACGCTGATGGACGAAGAGCGAGTGATTCCTACTCAAGCCTTAAAGCAGTTCGTGATGATCCAAGGTGCGTTGTACTACAGGGAGGTCGGAGGATCCCTCACAAGATATGTAAATAAAAGGGAGGTGGAGAAGTTACTCCGAGAACTACACACAGAAACATGTGGGCAGACCGGTGCCGTTCATTTATACAGAAGGCTTCAAAGGATGGGCGTATATTGGCCAAGTATGTCAGCTCAAGCAGCATCACTCCAAGATAGTTGTGCCGATTGTCAAGCCCCTCCGCAGCCCGCGGAGATCTGCACATTCGAAGAAGTAGACTGGAGACAACCTTACATCAATTTCATCCAACACAGAAGTCGCCCGGTGACGCATAAATGGCTTTAAAAATACAAAGGAAGGCAGCGCGTTTCTTCATGCATGAAAGCATTCTCTATCGGAGAAGTTATGGTAATGCCGCACATGCCTGCCCGTAAAATCGGGAAGCCATATAAGTCATGACCCGATCCCACGATGCAGAGCACCATGGGATGCGGAAGTTGTTCCTGTAACTCTACGAAGGAGGGTTTTACTGGCCGACCATGGAAAGTGATACCGCAGAACACGCCCGAAGATGCTTGCAGTGCCAGACACACGAGAACTTGATCCAAGCCCCCTCACGCACTATTGCATAGCATAGTAATGCCCTGGCTATTCCACAGCTGGGGGCTCGATCTTATAGGGCCAATCAACCCAACATCCTCAAAGCAACATAAGTACATAATCACCGCCACCGAGTACGCGTCTAAATGGGTTGAGGCGATACCCCTCAAAGATTACGCAGGTGCCACAATAGCCGCATTCATCAAAGAACTCATCATTTGCAGGTTCGGCGCGCCCATGATAATCAGGGCAGATAACGCGAAATCATTCGTGAATAAGGATGTAATTGATTTACTCCGCCAATACAATGTAAGGCTCCACACATCTACCCCTTATTATCCCAAAGGGAATGGTCAAGCGGAGGCAACAAATAAGATGCTCATCTGCATCCTCAGTAGAATAGTATATGACCACCATAGAGAATGGCACGAGAAGTTGCCATTGGCACTCTGGGCATATAGGATTTCTAAGCGCAGTTCTATATGCGCATCTCCTTACTCACTGGTCTACGGAGAAGATGCAATCCTACCCGAAGAGATATCAATCCCATCTGCAAGAGTGGAAATGGCTAGCCATACCACGCAAGATGAAGTGAGCCGCTTTGCCCATTTAGACACAATAGAGGAAAGAAGAGCACGGGCAGAAAGGTTCGCGAAAGCTTATAGGAAGCGTACAACTAACTACTACAACCAGAGTGTAAAGGAGAGGACCTTCAAGGTTGATGAGCTAGTCTTAAAAATCGCCCCGCACGTACATAGAAATGCCAGTGCTAGCAAATTCGCAGCAAATTGGGAAGGCCCGTTCACAATAAGGAAAGTGGCAGAAAGCGGATACTACAAGCTTCGGCGCATGAATGTGACCAAGGTCAAAACACCCATCAATGGCAAGTGGTTGAAAAAAATTTACGCTTGAGTCCTACCTTGTAAATGTCTGCTTTAAGCAATAAAGTACGTTGGGAAAATGGCGTCTGCACAAAGGTCTCAGGGCATCCAAAGGCGCCTGATTGACTGACATTCACAAAAGGTCTCAGGGAAGACAAAGGTGCCTGATCGACTGACAAAATTCACAAAAGGTTTCAGGAATGCTAATGACGCCTGATTGACTGACAAGTTTACAAAAGGTCTCATGGCAGCCAAAGGCGCCTGATCGAATGACAAAATTTACAAAAGGTCTTAGGAATGCAAATGGCGCCTGATTGACTGACAAGTTTACAAAAGGTCTCAGGGCAGCCAAAGGCGCCTGATCGACTGACAAAATTCACAAAAGGTCTCAGGAATGTTAATGGCGCCTGATTGACTGACAAGTTCACAAAAGGTCTCAGGGCAGCCAAAGGCGCCTGATCGACTGACAAAATTCACAAAAGGTTTCAGGAATGCTAATGGCGCCTGATTGACTGACAAGTTCACAAAAGGTCTCAGGAATGCCAAAGGCGCCTGATCGACTGACGTCCATGAAAGGTCTCAGGACAGCCAAAGGAGCCTGATTGACCGACAAGTTTCACAAAAGGTCTCGGGAACGCCAAGGGCGCCTGATTTACTGACAAGTCTCATCAAAAGGTATGGGGAACGCCAAGGGCGCCCGATTAACTGACAATTTCATAAAAGGTCTCAGGAATGTCAAAGGCGCATGATTGACTGATATTTGTAAAAACCTCATGAACGCCCACAAAGGTTCCAGGAATGCCAAAAGCATCCGAACGACCAACGAGCATGAAAAGAAAAAGCGGGGATAGGCGCGTTTAACCAACGCCCGCCCCCAGCTTCTTTGAAAAATGGGGGATTAGGAGCGTTTAAACAACGCCCACCCTACCTAGGCGTGTTTAAACAACGCCCGCCCCACCCGGTTCCTTTGAAAAAAGGGGGACGGGGGGAGAGTAGACGCGTTTAACCAACGCCCGCCCCACCCGGCTCCCTTGAAAACAAAGAGGGGGAAGTAGGCGCATTTAACCAACGCCCGCTCCACCCGGCTCCCTTGCAAATAAAAAATGGGGGGAGTAGGCGCGTTTAAAAAACTCCCACCCCATCCATCTCTTTTGAAAAAAAAAAGAGGGGGGAGTAGGCGCGTTTAAACAACGCCCGCCCCACCCGGCTCCCTTGAAAATAAAAAAGGGGGAGATTAGGCACGTCTAACCAACGCCCGCCCCACTCGGCTCCTTTGAAAATAAAGAGGGGGGAGTAGGCGCGTTTAAACAACGCCCACCCCACCCAGCTACCTTGAAAAAAAAGAGGGGGGAGTAGGCGCGTTTAAACAACGCCCGCCCTACCCTTCTCCCTTGAAAATAAAAGGGGGGAGTAGGCGCGTTTAACCAAAGCCCGCCCCGTCCAATTCTTTAAAGGGGGGGGGGGGAGATACATAAGCTAAAAAACGGGTGGTGGGGGGGGTGTTAAGTGCATATTTTGCATATATTTAGTGTCGAATCCATGCTAGTAATTGCTATATATTCTTGCGAATTATTGTATATTACTCTTGTTTTCTTTTATTTATGTTTTGCTAGGTGAATCATCCAAAAGAAGTGAAGATGTACTTTATTGTGCACTAAAAGAAGTTAGCTACAAGTGGAAAAGGGCCAAAGACCAAGTATAGCCCGTTCATATCGAGGAGTCCTTGACATCATTTCGAAGAGGACAAAAAGACGAAGCTGATGGCGCAAGAATGGAGTCATTCAGATGTTGTACGAAGAACTTATGCCCGAAACAAGAAGCTAACCTTGTCGGTTCTCCAAAACTGACAGTAAAACTGGATGTGCTATAGGCAGTTGCTGTATCTACTAGGGGGCAGCTGAAATTCATTTATGAAGGCGCTTTCAGTTCTGCTCGGGGCAGCCACGAAGGGCAGTTATCACCTTCTCCATCACGTTTACGTGATTATCTGGGACGATACAGAGAAGACATGGAGTTAGTGATGCTGGTGATTTTCACGGAACATACAGGGAGTGACGCTGTGATGGTATAGATCGAGGGAACATCAGCGAGACCTGGTTGTTGCAATATCAGAGATCGATATGGAGATGGAAGGCAGTAGTGCTGTTGCAATGGAGAAGCTCGAATCTATATGGGAGCTGAGAAGATATTCTGATCTCGAGAGAACTGAGATGAAGAAGATTGATATGGCCATTGGAAGTGATTAGAGAAGAAAGAGCTGAGCTCGTGGTTTGGCAGTATAATGACGAGATGGAGAAATGCTCGGGATTAATGGAAGTTGGCTCGTTCAAGCTTCCAGGAAGACGGTGATTAAATGAGCCTTGGTAGTCGATGGTGATTGAGCAGTAATGATGAGCTGCAGATGACGTTGTGGAGCTGGATGATTGAATGATCATAACGGTGATGAGAAGACGATGCTGCTACCATTGACGATGCAGCTGAGAAATGCATGGCAGTGAGGATCATGATGATGATATTCAACTTAGAAGGACTCGATGATGGCGATGCTGGCACGAACGGTAGAAGATTGTGTTTGATCTTGGCAGTAGCGAAACAGTGAATAAGAAAAGTCAGATGCCACTGCTTGGATCGGTTATGGAGAAGGAAAATGAGGAGCTGGTGGAGAGAAAAGTGACATGAGAGTTTACATATGGAAAACCCATCCGTGGTAGAAAGCGAGAAAACTAGAAAAGATCCAGGAGAGTTTACGTACGGGAAATCTAGCCGTTATTGGAAAGAAAAATTCTGAGAAAAAGATACAGGAGAACACACGGATGGAATAACCTGGTCGTAATGAGGAAAGAAGAATAGGGTGTCAGTTCTGGAAGACTGACAAGCCAACTAAAATTAAGAGTTGATTTGGGCTGGACTAGTTGCTGTTCATATCCGAGCCCATGAAGAGTGTTTTGACGTGGGCTACGGGAAATTGCACGACCAAACTTTGGCAGTGGCTTATTTTTGGAATTTGGTGAGTTTCTGGCAACCTAATTCGATCGGGATTTGGCACGGGCACTTCTACAATTTGGAGACTATATAAGAAACTTCTTAACCTAAATATAGTATCTCTACACATCTCATAATACACTTTTGTTCTTCATTAAAAACCTAGGGTTTACCCCTTTAGGGGGAAACCGGGAAATGGTGTAAACATGAGAGGCTAAACTTTATTGATTAAGGATGAATTCAATGTTCTAGCGTGAAGCTTTATTATTATACAAGTTTGTTCGGAGTTTTAATCATCTTAGTTTGTCTTTACCATATTTGATCTTTATGAGTGATTATTGGATTGATTTGGAGTGCACGCTAGATTGATTTACTAATTGTTATATTGCTAGTATCGAGTTAGGAGATAAGTAATCGTCGAATAATTCATACATAAGTAGAAATCGCGAGACCTTGCAGAGGGATTCTGTGGAGCAATTGCTAGTGAAGATAACACCAGCAAGTGGACCTTGAGCTAAGAGTTTAACTACTGGGATCAACCTAATTCACAAAGCCTAAGCATTCGATCGGATTACACCTTGAGTGAGCTACTACTTGGTGGTTCGGTTGGATAGAATCTGATATTGGAGAGCTTATGTATCCGTGGTATAAGGAGTTTTGGGGATATCACTGAGCTAGCTGTTGTTCTACGGTTGCTGATGAATGGTTCTAACGAAGATAGATAAGTAAACTAATCCAGTTATCGCTTGGTAACGACGAAGGATTCCTTAATCATCTATTTCTTTTATTTGTTATTCTTTTTATTTTTACGTAAAAACAACCCCCCTTGTCTTTTATTATTTTGCTGAACTAAATAACATATCAATTACACAGCTCTCTGTGGGAACGATCCTTACTACCGCTATATTATTTATTTAATTAGTACGAAATATCTCGATTAATTTGTTGTGGCTATGACACGCATCAGGGGGGGGGGGGGGGGAGACAGAAGAGAGATGAAGGGAGGAATAACCGCGCTCAAATAACGAAAAACCTTACCCAACAACCCCGCAAGAGAAGAACAGGTCACAGACGGACCGAAGGCATGATATACTCGTATACAAGCAAATAACATCACCCTCGAAATTGAAAGCAAAGACTTTATTCACACCAATCTAGTACAAAAGACGTTTAAACTAAAAAGACATTCCACAGTGATAAACTTAACCAGCCATCAGTTCTCGACACCTAACAATATCAGCATCTAAGGCTTCCACCATCAAGCGACCATCTGCACATTGTGCAGTAGCCAAACGAAGATCTTGATCGGCTTCATGCACCAACCTGAGGATGTCCTGGACCACGTTATCTTCAACACTGCCCCGCGAGCAATCGAAAGAGTATCTTCATGCTCATCGTACTCCTTGCGCGCCTTATCTTGACGAATTAGCCTAAGCGTCCACAACAGACCCGCCTCTTCCTTAAAAATCAGTAAACGAGCTAACTCGTCCTCAAGGCAATGTCGAGGTACAAGTGTGGACGCGGCCGCTAAAGTCAGAGTATGACCGAGAAGCGGTAAAACCCCCCTGATGAGGGACCCAAAGATGACAATAAGACATGGCACGATCCATAGTAGCCACCATCATCAAAGAGTCCGCGAATAACTGATTGGCTGCGTCACGAGCGGTGACAGCTTCTTTCAGCGCCTGTTGGATCTCCGATGATACCCGACCGGGGGACTCGGACTGAGCAGCTTGATACGCCTTGTACCGGGCTCTGAAATTCGAGCGTTTAGCATCCCTGCTTATCTTTATCTGTGTCCGAAGTTCCTCAACCTCGGCCTTCACTAACAGAAGCCATTTCAACTCGTCTTGTTTGAACGAAGCCGAGACTAACATGGAAATGGGTGCTAAGGACAGCACATACCCGTGAAGAGAGTTAGCCATAATGGCGACTTACCAAGCAATATACATATATATATATATATATATATATATATATATATATATATATATATGATAGTAGATGTAACGATAACCAAGATTAAGATACGAGAATAGCATGGGGTATTTATATACACACACGAAGGAAGAGGGCGTGTAATACGAAGCAATTGTTCATACCCCTTCTGCATGTTGAGAAACGTGTCAAAACAAGGTTAAGAGAGAGGATAACCTCGACATAAATATTAGAGACTCAGGAACCAAGGCCTAAGACCAATGTGGCAACGTCGATGAGGTTGGGTAAAAGGGAATCAATCAAAGAGGAAAATTCAATAACATAACGGAAAGAAAAGGAGAGAGATTGAAATATATATAAACTGGGAAGGAAAAGTCCAACAAGCGAAGTGCACGAAATAAATAAGAAAATAAAGGAAACTGTCCCCGAAGGTAGCACCTAATCTAACCAGCTACCAACAGGAGACAACGAGCAATATCTACGTCCACGGCCTCCGCCATAAGCCTACTTTCGTCACACTGAACGTTGGCTTGGGACAGCCCCCAATTGGCATCACTTATCAGTTTGTAGATGTATCGAATAATTTTCCCTTTAGCCTTCGCCCCTTGGGCCAACGCTAGAGTATCTTCGTGTTCATCACGGTCTTGGCGTGCCTTATCCCGACGGGCTTGCCTGAAATCCCGCAGTACACTTATCTCCTCCCTTAACACCAATATGAGCGCAAGCTCGTCCCTAGGATAGGATGGGTTCACAAGCGCAGAAACAGCAGTCAAAGATAGAGTGTACCCGAGAAGGCGTGAAGCAGCATGGCCAGATATATGTGAACGGCAGTCAGCGATAGCATACTCAATGGTTTCCTTCATCGTCAAGGATTCGGTGACTAACGAAGCAGCAGCGTTGCGGGCCGTGACGGCATCATCCAAAGCATGTTGAATTGCAGATGTTAGTCGACCAGCCTCCTCAGCAGCCTGACGCGCTTCAAAGTGCTCTGCAAATTGAGCGCGCGCGAAATCCCTTTTAGCTAACCTATGCTCGTAAAACACCTCAACCTCCACCAGTAGCAGGCGCGTCAGTTCCAATTTCTTGAACATAGAGACTAACGCGGGGACTGGCGCTAGAGTTAGCGCATACCCGTGAAGGGAGTGAGCCATCTACGTAAAGTGCTTGACAAGAAAACAAAAATGAAGATGAGGACTAAAATTGACCGGGATGGAAGATTGGTGCTGCTATATAAAGGAGAGAACACCATAAATGCTCCAACAACTGTCATGCTCTCAATGACATGCGGTACATAGGAGTACGGAAGGATTTGGCTATTGGATCATCTGATAATCGACCCAATATCCAGGGGACTAATGTTGATACATGAAAAATAATACCCCTTAACGAGTTGGAGATGCCCCTAAGAATAGAGGTGAACTTGGGTTAAGATGTAGGACTTGGGGACTAAACCCAAGCCCAAATAGAAGATGCCCATGAAAGATGGGAGGATAAAGGTGTAATTAATGAAGAAGGAAGGGGTTATGTTAAATAATGGCATTAAGGGTAATTAAGAGGTATTAGGACATGTGTCATGAAGTAGTAAAAAGAGGGGCTTTTAGGAAAGCCTATAAAAGAAGGACAAGGTACAATGAAAAGACAACTCTCTCTCTTACTATTATTGGAATTGTGAGGTCACGTGTAATAGCTAGGACGGGTAGAACCTAAACTGAAATTCACCCCTCAACATCGGCATACCCCTCTTCTTAGCAACCGACGCTCCATCAATTATAGGCGTGGCTTCGGAATCCTCGGCTTGTTGTCATTGTTCACTTGATGTCGGCCTACCCCTTTTCTTTGTAACCGCCGTTACATCAACTTTAGGTGTACTTTCTGTATCCTCGGCTTTTTGTTGTTGTTGACTTGAGGTGGGTACCTTCTTCGGCCTACCCCTTTTCTTTGCAACCGTCGTTACATCAACTTTAGGTGTGATTTTGGTATCCTCGGATTCTTGTTGTTGTTGACTTGAGATGGGTACCTTCTTCGGCCTACCCATTTTCTTTGCAACCGAGGCTCCATCAACTATGGGTGTGGATTCAGAATCCTCAGTTTGTTGTTGAATTAATAGCGTTTCCTTCCTCGGCCCACCCATCTTGTTTTGAACTTGCGTTTCCGCATACCTTGCTTCGGAAAGCTTACATGCAGTTGGATCTCGTTTCTTACTTGCCTCAAGTTCACATTCACGTTGAATCATGTGTTTCAATTCTTTTATTTGTTTTCTCCTTGCCGCTTTTGTTTGTAGTATACCGAGAGGATTCCCTTTATTGGTTCATCCATTTGTGTTATCCATGGGCGAGTAATTAGCCTTAGTTGTCTCAACAAGACTTTCAGGCTAGCTGAGTTTCCACGTGAGTAAGCGTCGAAGAATTCCTTTGCTTCGTTCGTACCTCATGGTGATTGTCCGGGAGCTTCCATAGGAAGAGGGGTGAAATATAGTTGCTTCTAAAATGGATCGATAACCTCAATAGGTATCACACCTTCATACCTCACAAGCATATGACGACACGAAGCCCCAATGAAGACATGTCGGGACAAATACACACATCACCCGGTTTGCCGTAGCTTATCTCCCATATTATTTGTTTCATCATATGTTTTATTGCCCATTGAGACACATTGAATTCTATTCCTCGGAGAAACTTACCATATTGAAGATATTGATTCATCCTTTTCATCGAAATTTTATCAAAATTCTCCTTGATCCTATCGATATCACTCTTGAAGTATTGCTCAATTACCACGGTGACCATAACCACGTCTCCTTCGTTAGACTCGAGGAGACATTTAAATCTCCCATGAGCGGACTCCGCAATACTAGTTGGTTCATTCCTGTAGTGTCTATACCGGTTTGTCCATGCACGCACAAATTTTCCTTGTACTTATCCAACCGTTGCTTCCAATAATACGAGACAACACTTGGATACTGAAAAGACGAGGGTACCCAAATATACCTCAATCTAAAACTTTTCCACCTATAAGTCCTTTCTCCGAAAGTGATTGTCTATGGACTGAGTCGAGACAATACAACAAATCGGTTCACACTTCGTGTGATCGTCTATGGATATGAGATCGAGACAATACAACAACGAAGTATGTTTACTTGATAAAAGGTTCATACTTAACCAAACACAATAGGATTACTTATCAAGTAAATAGAAATTAAAGTTTGTGTAATTTACTTTAAATTATAATAACAACAATTATAATTGCGGAAAATAAAAGTAAATGACACAGCAAGATTTTGTTAACGAGGAAACCGCAAATGCATAAAAACCTCGGGACCTTGTCCAGAATTGAATACTCTCAGGATTAAGCCGCTATACAAAATCAAACCAACTTCGTATAGTTGAGACCAAGCAACTAAACCTATAGTTCACCTAGTTCCGTCAGTATTCCCACGCCTCCGACCTGTAATAAGTCACGTACTTGGAAAAATTTCTTTGGTTCGTATTCCAAACAGTAAAGGAACAACAAATCTGTTTGGTATCAACTCTTTTCAACCAAGTGATGTGAGTTCGACAAAGGCTCTTCTGTTTATCTCAATAAACTCCTTTGTCAGGTTCTTAGATCTATCTTATTATCAACTACCAAAGTAATTGTTAAGATTTTGCAATCAATACTTTTAATCACAAATAATTGTATTGTTTCCGATCTACACAACTAATCAAACTAATCTACCATAAGGATAAACCGATTATAATTGGATCCTCTTTTACCGAAACAAGTATTGTGCACACCAAAGATTATGAACCCAAATCAGAAATCTTCAAAGTCTTCTTTGTCTTCAAATCTTCTTAGATCTTCAATAAACACCTGCATACAATCAACTTGAATCTCTTGTGATCAATCACGCACATAACGGAGTCTGTTAACAATGGATTATCACAAGACGTCTTTAGATCTACAAACAGTCTAAAGATCCCCGTCGAAACTTCGATCTAGTTTGAGTGAATCTTATATCAGAAGAGAAGATTCTCAAGCATAAACAAACTAGGTGCAATCAAAGTTCAACCACTGTTATTAAATCAAATCAATCGAAAACAAAAGATAAACCACAATTATCTAGTTTCCCACTAACGGTACTAATAGAGCTTCTTAATCCCAAAGAAGTCTTTAAACTGAGCGGCCGTAAGAGATTTCGCCTAATTAGGTTACTCTCCTCTCCGAATATGCGGCTTCACCAAAGTGCAAA
The DNA here is from genome assembly GCA_023531295.1 of Papaver armeniacum. Lineage (NCBI taxonomy): Eukaryota > Viridiplantae > Streptophyta > Magnoliopsida > Ranunculales > Papaveraceae > Papaver > Papaver armeniacum. Next base: position 244,893 of record JAJJWW010010093.1, on the reverse strand, counting down.
GACAACCGAGATAGTTTGTTGTACGAGGATTAGTTTGCTCGAAATGCAAACTTTCATATTTATATACCAAGGAAGTTTGGACACCAAGGAATTTCCAAAACCAAAAATATTCTCAAGATATGCAATATATTCCAGATTCGGTTTCCATAATTCCTGGAAATACTTTGTCCAAATAATGACCGAAAATCTCTTAGAAAATCTCCAACTAGCAAATGCACATTACTAATTTTCATTTTCCAAAAATAAAATTAAAAACCTTAAATAAAAGATTCTCAATTTATTTTATTCGATCCGAGATTTTCTTCCTTTAGTTATTAAGGAATAACTTTGAACAATTAAAGATTAGCATTACTGCACATGTTCAAAGTATGTCGACATCCTTACTTTGTAAGTCCACTTTCATACTTACAATCTTGAAACCGATTTGCCACACTTCCAAACAAGTTTAGAATTGGTTCATCTGACTTTCAAGAACTATGTGATTGATCAAGAACACTCAATCACAAATCACGGGTTTCACGGTTCTACCAAAACAAGTTTCGGTTCTATCTCCAAAACACCAAAGCATGTATGAGCCAATTTTTCAATCAGGGATGCGTAAGGAATATTTGAAGGGGTTTGTTGTCCGACCCTCTTTTAATAATGCACGTGTAGTTGTGATCAAAGGCTAGCTTCTAAAATTCTTGCATAATCGTCCTACCTTCCCATTCCACCATTTTAATAGTTTCTTGTGCATTATAAATTGTATGCAGAGAAGAAACGTTCGTTGAATCCTTTGCCTTAAAGCCGTTGAGATTTTTTTTTGGTTTAAGACATGCTTTGGTCAATCTCTTTATATCCTCCATTTCATGAGGTTTTAGCTTCGCAACTAAGGAGTGGCCAACAAAAGTTTCCGGGTCCTCGTGGTTATGGCGGCCGAACCACACCAAATATTTCCATTCACCGTCTCTTAAATTGAATACAAGATTAAAGGGGAAATTTTCCTTCCTCATATGAGTCTTGCATACCCTATTAGTCTTCTTTGGATATACATAACCCTTTCTCTTGTGGCTATTCTTCTCTTTGTACGACCCACATCTCTCGCAATCCATCTCAAAATGAATCTTGAACCTTTGGTATTCCTCACCAACACACATATATTCTTACGAGCCGTCTCTTTAGCCCAATTAATTACTTCATGTTCAGTTTTTATTCCCTACATAAGGAAAACCACGAGAGATTGTAAGGTTCATTATAAGCAATCTCTAAGTAAAGTTCAAAATACTAGGTAAAAAGTATTCTTTGGTAACATACCGGAGGAATGCTAAAGTATTCTGACGTATCCCGACCAAGCGGTCATGCATTTGTTGGATCATTATATGTCACAATCTAATAAAAGAATGAGAACAAAATTAAATTAGTTAAAAAAAAAAAAAACTACGCCGGACCACAGTTCCGGCATGCTCGACTTTTTCACAGGCATTGCCGACATATGATCGAAATGAATCGACAATCATGACCAAATTTGAAATGCTTCCTGCATTATAATTTCGCCGAAACCTTGTGTACTGGCACACTCTTTAAATACAGTTCAATGTCGGTACTTCGTGCCGGCGTGGTCGATAAATAACCAACTACGCCGGTATTTAACTTTGGAAGCCACTGCTTCCTGTATGGTTTTCTTGAGGTACCGACATGGTAACATTAGTATTGTACCATGCCGATAGCATATTCCGTGGAATATTTGGTGGGAGGTAAAAAGTAAATTTTCTACCGGCATAGTTTAGTTTGGGTGGAGACAATACCGGCATGCATTTCAAAATGGGGGATATTATTGGCCGACATGGATATAACATGAATACTATGCCGCTAAGGTTGTTGTCGACATTGTATTCAAACTACGACCATGCCGGCACTGAGCTTTTTCAGCTGCAAAAATGGTGAATTCAGAGGAAAAAAAACAAATTTCCAACTCATTAACCCATGTACCTGAGTATTGGGGATGCTTGTATGTGGAGCTTGTTTACTTTCTTGGGTTGGTTCTTAACGAAAATCTCCTCGCTCATTAAAAAACATGATTCAAGGGTGTTGGTTCCACAAATAATTATAATTGTGAACCGTTATCATTACCCGAAGATTCAAGATATACTCCTTGTTGTAGTTGAGCTAAGGATTCAACAACAATTCTCTCTTCATTATCATCCACCATTTTCAACCAAAACCTTTCTCTCAAAATTTTCCCTCCTTCTACTCTCACCTCGCCCAGATCATAATACACTAATCACCTGACAAATAATCTTATAATTTCCTAATTATAATTAACCACTAAACCTGAATAGTGAGGGTAGATTAAGAATTAATTAAAATACATGGATAAAGGGTGACCCTGATTTACTATTTAATTAAATCCCGTTTTTGTCTTTTTCCTCTATCCCCCAATTAGTTTTAGTATCCCCCAATTGCGCGTTCCTAACCTAAAACTCTTTCTGCTTAGATTTGTTCCTTTGAAGCGAGTCTGGACAGTTTCAAACCATTTTAAAGCTTTTCTTTATCTAATTTTCATGCTCATCTAATTAAGCTTTTAACACCCCTTTGTTAAGCTTTCTACTTCTTTTTTCGTTTGAGTTTAGAACCGGTGTATGTTCATGTGTAATTATTTAGGGTTTGCTTTAATCTCAAATCAGTGGGTGTTTGCTGGTATCGTATTGTTGATGCTAATCAAGATAAGGGTTTAGTTTTGTTTACCAAAACAAAATCTATAATGACAAAAGTAAATCTATTATAGCAGCAAAAATTATATCTAATACAAAAACAAAAGCATCAAGACGAATATCATCAACAACTTCATCAATTACTCCAATGCCGATTCAGATCAATTATAGTTGACTTTAAAGGATTCAGATGACCCAGAAGACTTTTGTAATGTTCCCAAATTTAGAGTTAGTTTTAGTTTATGCTACCTTAGTTTAAAATTCAATGAATAAACCTAGTTGGATATAATCCCACTGTCGCCATGTACAGTAATTTAGATGAGTTTGTTTTCCACACAAAACTTATTTGCCCTATTGATGTGGAAGTTAGAAAAAAAGGGTTGGATCTTTTCAAGATTCCATCACTGCTCTTTGTAGTGATGCAAATAAGTTTTGCTTGGTATGGTAGAACAATTGTAATGGCCGGAGTATCAATAAAGAATTGGTGTTGTGTGATGATATCAAACTCTGTAAAAATCCAAAAGATAAATCTAAATTCTGAATTAAGATAATATAATAATTTTTTTTTACAAGTTTGTCTTCAATAAACTAGTTGGAAGCGTAGTGACAAGCTGGGCACCAACACCTTTTTGTATAATTATCCCTAATTTGTGAAAAAAAGTAATTACATTTCTTAGCATTGACATCAGCTCTAGATAGGTGATTTTTTAACCTTTTGAAGAAATCCACAAAGTCATCACTGAGTGTGCCAAGCATTGAGAAAGCTAACTTACCGAAACTATAACCAGAAACCAAACATTTATCAAAATATTTCTTGTGTTTACGGTTGATCGCATTACTTAGTGAAAATCCCGGTCGGAATGTGTGAACATCTCCACCAGTAAAAGGTGATACCTCGGTGACATCCAAACACACATCCTTCCCATTATTCCAATTGTAGACTAGAATGTTAGCAGGTCGAAGTGCACCCCATCATTAGGAAAAAAAACCAGTGCAACTTCCTTTCTCGCTGGAACGCCTACACGGAAGCACATGTATGCAATAGTGTCTCGAACAAGATCATTGAAGAATTTGAGTCCTACCTCGTGCACGCAATGCAAATCACGATCTCCAAAACAATCCAAGTCCCTACTACAAAATACACATTGGCTGCGTTTTGTAAATAAAGGAATACCCAACCTGTACCGCAAAACAACACTAAATTGTTGATGCCCAACTTTCTGCTTAAGCCATTGAATTGGTATTGCCTTAAGAAAGTCTTGAGCATGGTCAGTCTTGTTTCAAAGCCATGGAGCAAGATCACACATAGACATATTGAATTTAGTGACCATCTCCTTCACGACAACGTCGAAGTATTTCACTGCCTAAGTCTTCATGGGATGGGGGGCAGTTAAATCAATGTTGACGTCAGAAAAACACACACTAGAGAATAACTCTAAAGCATGATGTATGCCAAGGCCGTGACCTTGCAAAGCCGTGTTGCGTAAAATGATGGACCAGAGAGATTGAGTCTGAATACAAGACACTAAATAACAATAATTCACAATATCATACATAAAATACATGCCTAGACCACCCCACCTAAAAAGCAGAAAGGCTAAACGAAGTTGTTGTAACCCCATACCTGGTCCATCGTTTGTATACAATGCATGTCATGTGATAAGTAAGAATCAAACATGCCTTGAACTTCCGTGAGGTATGCAAGCATAGTGGTTCTCATGGGAAAATAAAGACGAGAAACATCAGCACAACTTCTTAACAAGAGTAACTCGCACTGGGGGTCATCGAGTTTCATTACTGTATCTATCAGGTTATTTGTTTTGAGTACCTTGTTATTGACTAAGCTGTTGCAGAACTCATGGTCAAGACTGACTGGACCTCCCAAAAGTTTCACTCCACGATCCGATCTGCTAATTTGAGGAGGAAACGCCTCGATACTGCGTGTGTGCATTGTATGCCAGAAGATTTTCGGCTTTGAGATATTTAGGTGCAGACCAAGCTTACTGCCTTCAGAATGGATGATGTCGAATGCCTTGGATACCATCATGGTGTCACCAACAATGGTGTCGTCATCTAAGTACCATGCCAGCAAATCCAATTAGCATTGTTCTGCAATTGTCTTGACCAAAGGGTGTAGTGTGAGTGCGAATAGGAAGGGACCTAGAGAGTCTCCCTGTTGCACACCTTGATCAGAAAACAAAATTGATTCATTGTGGTAAATCCTAGGGGATTGGAGTAGCAGAATTCTACCCATTTGGAAATTAAAGGACACAGACTCCTCACTTCTTGAAGCATGGCAGATCTATTGACCATTTTAAAAGCATTACAAAAATCCACAAGCAACATGGGCACGGAAGAAGAGTTACCTTTCTCTTGTATGGAACTGCTGACATAATGTAAATAGCTTCTCCTCCGCGAGGTATACCCACCCCCGAACTGAAAATCTTGAAGGTACATGTGTATATCTTTCACACAGATTGACCAGCAACCTTAGAAACTAGACGCCTCCAAACTGTACCAGCTGCTATGGGACATATACCACCATCCAGTTTGAGTAGGGGTGTAAGGGGTGCACTAGCCACAAACTCTCCTAGCTGGATGATGCAACTGCCTTCTAACCAAATGTTAGCAACCCCATTTATAATAGTAAGTAATTTCTCAGCCACAACAGAAGCATGACCATTAAGTGCATCAAGGAGATGTTGAAATCCCAAACCATCTCTCCCACTAGACATGCCCTTTGAGAAACTCTTGATTTTACTCAATATGATCTCATTGGACGAGATAGTAGTGCCCTACAACAATGAGGCTGGTGGGTATAGATGGAGGAAGAGCATATGAAAGTTTATCAATCAAATTGTTCAATGTATCCTCCTCATTTGCTGCAACTCCATTAGAAGTGAGAATTCTAATTGCTATAGTCTTCGTATCTTTTTTCTGCGAACTCTCTGATTAAGCGCTTATTGATTATTACTCCTTCATCCAAAATTCTCTGGACTAGTGTGATGCATCCACCAGGTTCAAACCATTGCACAATCAAATGAATGATGGATGCAATTTGTAATTTCTTATGGCTCCAGATTTTCCCTTTAAACTGTTTTTAGGAATGCATAAATGTTGAACACAAACATGCAAGAGCAGCAGTTGTATCCAGACAGACATGTCATAGGGCTTGGTCAATACCTTTTCAAGTGTGAACTTAAAAACCCTATAGAACTGCAATCTACTCTTGGGGTACATTCTTGACGGTTCACATTTGTTTTTGAAATATCTTGTTAAGCTGTAATCATGACATGGCTGAATCACATCAATGTTGTCTTATATAGTAGCAACCACAATGGTTAAAGGAGGGCTTCTCTAAAAAAAGAATTTAAAAAAAAACACCTAAATTTTGACAACCAATAAAATGGTTCCGTAAGACATACTTCCGGAGTCCACCACCTTACCGCCCGGTAAAAACTCTAGTGATGAACAACTAGCCTAGGTAACATGAAAACATGTGATGTGAGTATAATATTCATTCAGCCCACCAAACTAGCTCTTTTTATTTAAAGGCAAGTTAGGCCATTGCAAATCTAGTGATACGTATTGATCTTGGTACCTTGGTGACTATTATTATAGAGGCGGAATTCAGAATAATAATAGAAGAAAACTAGAAAACAGAACACAAAGTAGTGATTCGAAGAAAAATATCTTCTCTAGATTATGAACAAGAAAACTATTACAATTCTCTCTTTGTTACGCTCACAATCTCTCTAGGTAAATAACCTTAAAGTATTTGCAAAGTTTGCTTTTACAATAATTAATTGCCTCACAAACTTTTCTCTAGGTATGTCTATCACACGAACCTCCTCTCTAGGTGTGTCTGTATCACAAACCACACTCTAGATGTCTTAGCTATGAGCTAAACATCTCTATTTATAGCTTTAACGGTTTCCCAAACCTTTTAGGAATCTATTTCCTTATCTAGGAATAATTCTTTTTCTAGGTATATTTCCTTATCCAGGAATATTACCTTGTCTAAGAAATATTCCTTATCTAAAAATATTACCTTGTTTAGGAATATTTCTTTATCGAAGAATACTACCTAAAAATCAGTATTCTTTTCTTAAACTAAAATTCTATCCTCAATCTTTCTTGAGGATCACTAATTCCAGGACAGAGGAAGATACGCATGTCTTATCTAGGGGGAGAGGGTTTTGGACGGGGAACGGCTTCAACATCATCATCTGCTAACACTCGAGTAGAAATCATATTTGTATGACTCATTACTGCCATCTTTACGTATGAGATTCCAAGGCAGGCACGTGTTATGGAGAGAGCTAAGAGAGTAATTTCTGATTATGTTGTTATTAAACGTCTTGCTTATGCACCTAAAGAAGCTCAGGGAAAAAATAAATCCTAGTATCAAACTCTGGCACAATTTCTTCTGGAAGAAAAAATAAATAAAAATTACAAAGAAAAATAGTATATTTGTAATATCCCTGAATATTTTGAAGTGTGTGAACAAGTGGGCAGAAAATTCCATACCAATCCGAAAATTTAAAGAATGTCTTTTGCAATCCATTTAATAACTTTGGTAATTCTCATCAGAGAAAATATTTATTATTAATGGCAAGAAGAAGATTAAAGTTAAACTAAACAAAAATACTTAAGACTAAGTTAGGAAAGTAAGTACTGAATTAAGACATAACAATCAGAAGAATACGATTCTTTCTTTCACTGTTAAAACATTTCCATACTCTTTACTTTCTTTACTAAGTTAATCTTCTTCAACACATCTTGATAACTAAATTTCCTATTAAAAATAAACACATCCTCTTCATTGTCTCTTTCAAACCCCTCTCTGTCCCTCTTCTTATTATTACCCCCACTCACTCAACAAAGGTTCTTCTTCTTCTTGTTCATCACTAACATTCTAACAACTCAAAAAGCAGCAAAGATAACCCATTTCAGATGAAGGGTTTTCTCTGATGATGAATAGCTTGATTATCAGATAATTTTGAGGATTTGTGTCATGGGGAAACATGGGGTTGCTTTGATTTTCATCTTTATCGTTTTATTTGCTGGTTTCTCTTCAGTTGCAGCTGAAGCTCCTGTAAGTAAGTAACTTTTTTCTCCCTTTCTCTTTTCTCTGTGTGTGTGTTTTCTTTTCTGATTATGACTCAAAATTTCATCTTTTTTTTTGTGTGTTTGTAGTAATTGTGAGCAGATTTGTGTCAACTGCACTATCTCCACTTATAAAATGGCTATGGTCCCTAAAATCTAGTAATACCAAAACAGGTAAAAAGGTCTAAAACATGCCACATTGTTTTTGTTTTCTTCTTTTGATCACATTCTAGTTGTTATTGCTGACAATTGTTAATGGGTTTTGTATTACAGCAATTTCTGGTCGTTCAATGATGAAATTTGAGAGTGGGTATAATGTAGAGACAGTTTTTGATGGGAGTAAACTTGGAATTGAGCCACACTCAGTTGAAGTCTTGCCTACTGGAGAAGTTTTGGTTTTGGATTCTGCTAGTAGTAATCTTTATAAGATTTCACAACCATTATCTCGTTGTAAGTGTTGTTTTAATGTTATCTACTCCTGGCATTGCTTGATTTTGTTGAGACAGGATTGTTTCTTGAATTTGATATTTTGGTAGTGCAAATCAAACACTTGGATCCCAACTTCATTGGATTTTTAAGTTGGTTTAGTAAATATCCAAGTACATCTGTTGTACTCTTTTAATTTTCTTTTTGAGTTTAAGATTCTCTAATTGCTTTCTTCTTCTGTTGTATACCTCTTTTCTTTATTTTGTACTTAGATTTTATATGAAGCTTCTTACTTTTGTTTTAAGTTAAAGTTAAAGCTCTACTCTTGCTGAAAAGCTTTTTCGTACAGCTGCTGCCATAGACCGTCAAACTAACTTTGGAACTTTAAAGTTCTGATCTTTGCAACGGCATATATATTGATTCACCATTTTATCTTAAACTTTTACGTCTTGGTATCTCATATGTACAGTTTGTACTGTGCGATTTTCTGAAAGATATGCTTGTATGTAGGTCCTCTCGAGATCCTAATCAGTTTGTAGGATACGATTTTGGTTAATTTATATGTTTAGTTATTTTCACTTCATTGTTGCTTCTGGTTTACAAGAATGCGTAAATGCAGATAGCAGGCCGAAGCTTATAGCCGGTTCAGCTGATGGATATTCAGGGCATGTAGATGGGAAGCTGAGAGAGGCAAGGATGAGCAATCCGAAAGGGCTTACAGTTGATGATAGAGGGAACATTTACATCGCTGACACTACAAACATGGTAATAAGGAAGATTAGTGATACAGGTATATATAAGTTCTATATTCATCTGGAATCCATATTTATTTAATCCAAAATAAAGAATCTTAATAGCTCATCAGTCTGTTAGCTCATCAATCTTAATAGCTCATCTGGTATGAGGGGTGTATTTGTTTCTTCCGTCCTTCGTTTTGTCCTCTACCACTGAGGCACAAATAAAGAACTTAGATACAGGACAAAAAGAACAAAATGCAGCCGGACTCGCAGATGTGAATTAGTCTGATTTACTTCATTTCTGTTTTGGTGTGTGTAGGGGTTACAACAATTGCTGGAGGGAATTGGGGCAGAGGTGGGGGACATGTCGATGGGCCAAGCGAAGATGCAAAATTTTCAACCGATTTTGATGTGTTTTATGTAGGAAGCAGTTGTTCCCTCCTGGTCGTAGACAGAGGTAACCAAGCAATTCGAGAGATACAGCTCCAAGATGATGATTGCGCCAACGAATATGAAACTGATTTTCCCTTAGGTAACTCGAAACTGTCAAACTTCCAACTATCTGAGTTTCTTTGTTAACGTTGGAGATGGGTTATTGGTTTTGTGGATGACATGGAGTTCCCACTGTAGGAATTGTGGTGCTAGCTGCAGCAGTATTCTTTGGTTACATGCTAGCATTGCTTCAACGCCGAGTAGGTTCACTGTTCTATTCCCAAAGAGTAAGTACTCACTCTTCTTTTCCTATTCCGTGTCTTTCCCTGTTCAGGTTGTACTTTGTTGTTGCCATTTGAGTATCTTATATCCAAATGTACTTTATAGAGAAAAGTTGCAAACAATCTCATACTACTTTCATTTTCTTTTCTAGGACCCAGCAAGTTATAGAAAAGCGAACTTTCCCGCCAGCCACTATGAGAAATCACTGAGACCATCAGTAAGGCCACCATTGATTCCTAATGAATATGAAGAGAACCAAGAAGAAGGCTTCTTTGGTTCAGCATGGAGGCTTGTCTCTGTCACAGGAGCAGTGATCACTGAAATTATTGGAGGGGTGTTTAGTTTTAGAAAGAAGGCTGTTAACTTTCAACAAGAACAATACTATTTCCAGCAAAAGCAAAACCTTCAGAACCAGTGGCCTTTGCAGGAAAGCTTTGTGATACCTGATGAAGACGAACCCCCACCTTCATTAGAAGCGAGAACTCCAAGAAAATCTTATCCTTTTATGGCTAAGGATACAGAGAGAAGTTATCCATACCGTCAAAGCCGAGGTCATCAGCACAGTGGATGGAACAGTGAATTTCATCCACAACAGCATGAACAACATCAGCTTGAGCAGAAGCTGCAGCATAAGCAGCAACAACAAAAACACCATAGGCATCAGCAACAACATTATCCATCAGGCCCACAGACAGTTTATGAGCAGAGCAGTGAGAGTACCAAGGAGATTGTCTTTGGGGCAGTTCAGGAACAAAATGGAAGGCATGAGGCAGTTGTGATAAAAGCTGTCGACTATGGAAATCCTATGTATAATCATCATAATATCCACTCGCGGATTAATTATATGACTTATAATAATGGTTACTGATAACTAGTGTTTAGTATATGAAAGCTAGGACATAGCTTTGGTGTTAGTCATTTCCAATATTTTTATCCTTAAAATCTTAGATGTAGTATATGTATTTTAATTAGCCGTTCTTCGATTTCGTCCCAAGGGAGAAAATTTGTATTTAACTGTGCTAGATAGGTTTGCCTAGTCCATCTCAGATTTCACATACTTGAACGGTCCGCAGAATAGACATTTTAAACAAACATAAAACATAAGAGATTGTTCACATTTTTGGTGGAGGGGGCAAAGCACTGTGTGTTGTAGCAGCTACTGGATCCACTTTGATCGAAGTTTTTTCAGTTTGTAAGATAATCTGGTCAGTTCCTGCAATCCCATGAAAAAAATGCTTACGGCCCCGCCCCGTCTTAGCAACCTGCAGGTAGCCGGTTCGGCAAAGGGATGCTCCTGGCATGTAGAGATGCAAGGATGAAACATCCACAAGAGCTTACAGCGAGATGACTGTTTTTCTCCTCGTAAACGCAAACCCTAACCCTCCCCGTTCGACGAAACCTAAATTCTTTAAACGCAAATCCTAACCCTGACTCTAATAATCCAATCGATATTGCCAGTATGTTAGAGTCAATCTATCCTCCAGGACTCAACCGAGCGCAAAATCAAGATCAATGTTTTCCAGATTCAGTTGAAGAAGAAAGAGAAGCAAATCAGCCTCGAAGTGTTAAAAGTGGGGATAGCTCACATGGATCAACTAAAGATGAAGAGATTCCTTCAAAAGACTTCGATAGTTTGTTTTCAGATTGGAAAAACAGGAATAAAACACCCACCCGATTTAAAATCAAGTGTATCGTGAATGGCAATGCAATATGATAGGATCCAGCACCAAATTATAGAACCCTAATGATAATAATCCTTTGATTTTGGGGATTAGCCACCAAGATTTAAGAAAACTTAATAGATAGATTGAATTCAATGATTCTCATAGTTCCGGACAGTAGTATTAGGGGTGGGACTTGGGTTGGGTCAACCCACCCAACCCATGCCCAACCCGAATGTTGGGCGGGCATAGGCAATGTATTTTAAAAATTTGGGCAAATTCGGGTACAATTTTAATAAACCCGAGTTGAACTTGGGCAAGCATAGGCACAAATATTTCTAACCCGAGCAACCCACCCAACCCGAGGAACTATAATATAATTATATAAACTATTTTTATAATTGGTAGTATTAGAGCAATTTTAGCCATTATCTTCAAACCTAATAATGAAAATATAAATCATATCTATCTCATTATTAATTCAATATGAAATTCAATAATAATAAGTTATTTGGAAATTTAAGCTAAATACAATAATTAAATCTTATACTAATTACTAAAATTTGTTATTATCACAATTTTTATTACTGTACATAAAAAGTGAAAATGAAAACGTCGTTGGTGCATAGTTAATTGAACCCCCTGCAACTGTCCACAATTTTTGTATTATAAAGTATTAACATGGGTCAACCCGAGGAACCCGGGGAACCCGAGGAATATAACTTGGGCGGGACTTGGGCAGCACCTCCACGGGTTCCACGGATTCCATGGGCAATCTGGGCAAAGGATTTCTACCTCGGGTCTGCCTCGGCCAAGCCTTCCAACCCGACCAACCAACCCAAGTCCCACCCCTAAGTAGTATATATAGGGCTCGGATCACCTGTCCCCTACTTTCCTGTCTCTTCCTGTCCCTACCAATCACAAGGCGCCACCTATTTTTCACTATACCGTATTATTTAGAAATTCACGGTAAAATTACTTTAATCTAACATTGTTTGGCTTCTGAATAAAATCGCATTAATCACTACAAGAGTTTCGCAAATTGTATTTTTTTGATCACTAAAATACTGGATATCTTCTGTTTTTGGTTCTTCGTTTCTGGCTTTTCATCTTCTTAAAGAAGAATTTCATATTTAATCTCTCTGATAAAATTGAATATTTGATCCCTCGTATCTCAAAAATCTCAAATAAAGTGTTTTAATACAACAATTTCAATATTTTCAGAAAACAAGAAAAAAAAATCAAAAAGCTAAAACCCTGATCATAACCCCGGTTGATGATGCTGTTAGTGGTCGATTCTGAAGATCCATTTAAGTTCAAATAACAACGAAGTCAAAAGAGGCGGAAGAGGGAAGATAATTAGTGGAGACGATTAAGATTTAAATCTGATTTTGTTTAATCACGAAAAACAAAGGAGTTATAATTGAGAAACACTCGAAACTGAAAAAGAAGGGTTAGAGTCTTCATATCCAAGACTAAAAGCACCGTCCACAGAGAGCTACTCAAGAAATTAGGTCCCTCAAATCTACCTTTGCAATTGCATATAACTCCATTGTAGAGTTATAAATAATAACAGCAAGTCAGCCAGCCTGTCCCAGTCAATGTATAGCTGGCATCCACCTCTAACTTGATGTACACGTGCCTTCCTGTCACTGGTTGAGCTGTGATCTCCTGACCAATCACTACACTTCATAAATAGTGTGTGTCTGTTTATTTCTAAATGTGTGTGAATCTTATCTTTCTTTCTTCTGTAATAACTAAGCTTTCTCCATTAATGGATTCTATGATTTCTTGATTCTACTATGGTATCAGACTGAGAAAGATCATCTTTCTCAGGTTTTTTCGATCTTCCTTTTCCGCTGCATTTTCATTCTGTGTATGATTCGAGAATTTTCTTCTTCCTCATCTACTACAATGGAGAATCCAACCTCCAATTCAATTACTAGGGTTTCTCTTCATCAGCTTCATAGTTTTGTTTCTCTTAAACTCACTGAATCAAACTTTCTCATCTGGAAGAATCTTGTTCTTCCTGTTATTAGAAAATACAAATTAATGAAATTCTTGGATGGATCTCATTCCTGTCCACCTCAGTTTACCAACAATCGCAACACACTAAATGAAATTGAGAATCCTCTCTATGTTGATTGGATTGATGAAGACGCTACAATCTTGATGTGGCTACACTCTACAATTTCTGACTCAGTTATTGCTTACTTTGCTGGATCGACAACATCTCATCAACTATGGATCTGTATTGAATAACGCTTTGCAAGATCATCTTCAACTCATACTATTCAACTACGAACAAAGTTGTTGGCTCTCAAACAAGGTGATAAATCCATTCCCTCTTTGATTACTGAGATTAAATCAATTTCCGATCAACTTGCTGCTGCTGGTGAGATTATTTCAGACAAAGAACTAGTTGTTGTTACTCTTTCTGCTCTTAATTCCGATTACATACCTTTTGCAACATCTATGAGACATCGTTATCCACCAATTACTAGCTTGGAGCTTCATAACAATCTCCTTAGTGAAGAGTCTTTCATTAGTGATAGAAACAAATCTATTCTTGCTGAATCTTCAAATAGAGCCTTTTTTACTGATTCTTCCAATCAAGCTTTTGCTGCTACTCATATGTCCAATTTTCGTCCTTCTGGCCGTGGTTCTGGTGGTCGCTTTAATACGTTTGGTGGAAGATCTAGTACTCTTTCTTTTGGCCGTGGTGGTAGAACATATAATTTTTCTCCAGGAAATGCTACTACACCTCCACCAATAGCTAGAGGTTCTCCAACTAATTTTCCACCTCCATCTTCAGTTAGACCTCCATCACATTTTCAGTCACCAACAACTTTACCTCCTCTACTTTGTCAAATATGTGGTAAATTTGGACATACGGCCTTAGAATGTAGCAACAGGCTAAATTTTGCTTATCAAAGTTATCATACACCACTTCACTTCAGTGCCATGTTAGCCTCTGCAAATATTTTGAGCAACAACCCTTGGTATGCAGATACTGGAGCCAATAATCATATTACTTCAGATGAATCTGAACTTCAAGCTGTTGCTACTTATGAAGGTCTAGAGGAAATTCAAGCTGCTAATGGGGAAGGTATGAGTATAACTCACACTGGTTTTTCTTTGAAGTCTGTCCCTAATCACACTTTTAATCTCAATAATATACTTCTTGTCCCTAAAGCTACTCAAAATCTTCTATCAGTTCATAAGTTCACTTCAGATAATCATTGCTCCATAACCTTTGATTCTTATGGTTTTGCTGTGAAGGACTTATCCACTGGGAAGATTCTTTTACAAGGCCCTCATCATAATGGACTCTATCCTTTGCAGTTCACTCATCATTCAACCCTCAATAAAGCTCTCTCTGGTGTTTCAAATGTTTCTCCAGATGTTTGGCACAAGAGACTTGCTCATCCTTCCTATCAAACAATGAAATCTGTTTGTAGTTCTTTACATTTACCCAATGTACTCAAACAACCATTGTTCTGTAGTGATTGTCAACTAGGGAGAAGTCATAAATTGCCTTTTGCAATGTCTACTCATTGTAGTTCACAATCTCTGGAGTTGTTGCATCTTGATTTATGGGGTCCATGTCCTGTAAAATCCATTGCTGGGTACAAGTATTATGTTAATATCATTGATGACTTCTCCAAATTCTGTTGGATATATCCTTTATTTGATAAGTCTGATTTTAAGAAAATCTTTTATCAGTTCAAAGCTCAAGTTGAAAATCATTTACATCATCATATTCTTACTATTAGAACTGATGGTGGTGGTGAATTTATCAATAAGGAACTTTCTTCATTCTTAGCGGACTACGGAATTCATCATGAGATTTCTTGCCCTCATACACCTGAACAAAATGGTGTGGCAGAATCTAAGCACAGGCATTTAGTTGATATAGGCAGAACATATCTAATACAATCTGGTCTTTCAACAAGTTTTTGGGTAGAAGCCTTCTCCACTGCCAACTACACTATTAACAGGCTTCCAACAAGATCTCTTGGTCTTAAATCCCCATATGAAGTATTATTTAAAAGAGCTCCAGATTATACTTTTTTAAGAGTCTTTGGGTGTCAATGTTTTCCTTGGGTTAGACCATATACTTCACACAAACTGCAACCAAGAAGCATCTCTTGTGTTTTCATTGGATATAGTCATGCTCAAAAAGGCTACAGATGTTTAGATGTTACTACTGGCAGAGTGTATGTCTCTAGACATGTCACTTTTCAGGAAGCAGTTTTTCCACTAAGATCCACTCAATTGTCTGCTTGTACTGAAGAAGTTATTTCTGAAGCAGTTATTGCTCAACCATCAGGTATCTCTGAAGAGGTTATTTCTGTTAGCATTCCTGCTTGTGCTGCTCCATCCTCAGATATACTTCTCTCAGATGCTTCACCAGTTATCTCAGATGCTTCACCAGTTCTCTCAGATGCTTCACTAGTTATCTCAGATGCTCAAGTCAGTATTAAGCCACCTGCTCCTCTTTTGGATTCTCATACTCATCCTATGACTACAAGGGCCAAAGCAGGTATCTTTAAGCCTAAAGTTTATTCTACCATTCACTCTTTTCCTGCTGCAATTCAAGCACAAAAGTTACAGGTACCTACTTGTGTCAGTCAAGCCTTAAAATCTCCTCCATGGAAAGATTCTCTTTTTGAAGAGTATACAGCTTTACAAGATGCTGGAACATGGACTAAGGTACCCCCTCATCCCTCTCAAAATATAGTTGGCTGCAAATGGGTATTCAGGTTGAAGCAAAATCCAGATGGTACTACATCCAAGTATAAATCTAGACTTGTTGCTAAGGGGTTTCATCAGCAAGAAGGGATTGACTACACAGAAACCTTCAGTCCAGTGGATAAATCTACTACTATCAGGGTTATTCTTGCCCTTGCTGTTAACTTTGATTGGCCAATAACTCAATTAGATGTTAGCAACGCCTTTCTTCATGGAGATTTGGCTGAGGAAGTTTATATGCAGCAACCTCCTGGTTTTATTGATGCTGCTCATTCAAACTATGTTTGCAAGCTTCACAAGTCAATTTATGGGCTTAAACAGGCTCCCAGAGCCTGGTATGAGAAATTATTGAATATCTTACTATCTCTGAATTTCAAATTATCTTCAGCTGACTCTTCTTTATTTGTGCAAAAG
This sequence comes from Papaver armeniacum, assembly GCA_023531295.1. Taxonomy (NCBI): domain Eukaryota; kingdom Viridiplantae; phylum Streptophyta; class Magnoliopsida; order Ranunculales; family Papaveraceae; genus Papaver; species Papaver armeniacum. The sequence continues at coordinate 228,387 of JAJJWW010010093.1, read as the reverse complement.
GTTGGTTCAAGAATTACGGTTGTTCTCATTTATGTGGATGACATTCTTCTAACTGGGAATTCTTCTACTTATTGCAAAGATCTTATCTCTCAGCTGCAACAACATTTTCCACTTAAGGATTTGGGGGAGTTACATTATTTTCTTGGTCTAGAAGCTAAAAGAAATGCAAATGGAATTTTTCTTTCTCAAACCAAATATGCACTTGACCTTCTAGACAGGTTTGACATGGGAGGTGCTAAGTCTTGCTCTTCACCTGTTCCTACCAATTGCAAGCTTGTTGCACACTCAGGTACTCCTCTGACTGATCCAACCTCTTACAGATCCCTTGTTGGTGCTCTGTAATATTTAACCTGGACAAGGCCAGAAATCAGTTATGCAGTGAACCAAGTATGTCAGTTCATGCATAGTCCAACTTCTGATCATCTCATTGCTGCTAAGAGGATCTTAAGATACATCAAGGGAACCATTGATTTTGGCATTTTATTCAGCAAGGGACTCACCGCTGTACATGGATTCAAATGATGCAGATTGGGCAGGGGATCCAGATACTAGGAAAAGTACAGGGGGTTATTGCATCTTTTTTGGTTCTAATCCTATATCTTGGTCAAGCAAAAGACAATCCACTGTTGCCAGAAGCTCTACAGAAGCTGAATTTCGAAGTCTTGCCAACTCTGCAGCCGAGGTTATCTGGATATGCAAACTTCTAAGGGACTTGCACATTTTCTTGCCTACTGCTCCTTCACTTCTTTGTGACAATCTAAGTGCTATCTCTTACTCTTCCAACCCTGTGTTCCATTCAAGAATGAAACATCTTGCTATTGATTACAACTTTGTCAGGGAGCTCATTCAGGCCAAGGATCTAAAGATTTCATATGTTTCAACCATTGATCAGGCTGCAGATATCTTCACCAAAGGCTTTGCTGGTCCCAGATTTGAACTATTGAGAGGCAAATTGTGTGTGCTGCCTAAGTCTGCCCTACTCAATTTGAGGGGGGCTAATAACAGCAAGTCAGCCAGCCTGTCCCAGTCAATGTATAGCTGGCATCCACCTCTAACTTGATGTACACGTGCCTTCCTGTCACTGGTTGAGCTGTGATCTCCTGACCAATCACTACACTTCATAAATAGTGTGTGTCTGTTTATTTCTAAATGTGTGTGAATCTTATCTTTCTTTCTTCTGTAATAACTATGCTTTCTCCATTAATGGATTCTATGATTTCTTGATTCTACTAATAAAATCAGGAGCAGAAGTACAGTCATACAATGTTACTTTCGATTTAGTTATATATATTGTTTTGGATTGATTCAGACGAAGAAAGTATTATTATTTGGTTTAGTATTTTATGTTAACTAGTGGGGAAATTTACCGGGAGTGTTATTGAAAGTCAACTATATGAACAGAAATTCCCCTCATGAGAACGATGAATACAAACGCCGTTAGTTATTCCCTTTACATTTTTAGAGTGCGAACAGGTGGCACACAGTGATTGGTGGGGACAGGGAGAGACAGGAAATTAGGAGATAGGTGATCCGAAGCCGTATATAGATAGCCCTACTGATAACTAAAACAAGCAATAACTCTAAATTAGGCAATCACCTATCTAAGGAAACTAACAGAGAACTTAATTAAGGAAATATGCAATAAGAAAATAGAGGAAGCAGTTACTCTGGTGTTGGTATCCCACCCTGCCACAAACACGGCTTGTCCTCAAGCCTCAAAATCCGAAAATCTGAGAAGGAAATCATCAGCATCCTCTTATGTAGCCTCCTCCACAGAATGATCCTTCTATTTGATGAGCCAACGAGTTGCTGCACGATTCTGTTTTTTGTATATTTTACGATCTAAAATAGCTTCAGGTTCCCACTCAAAATGATCCACAATAGTAGGTAGATTAGCATCAACAACAACAGTAGAGCCTAGTTTCAATTTTAAGGCAGAAACATGGAAAACCGGGTGAATACGACTTGTTGATGGTAAGTCCAACTTATAAGCAACATGTCCAATGACGCGAAACGGTCCATAAAATCTTGGGGAAAGCTTTGAAAATGACTTATTCGCTACAGAAGACCGACGATATGGTTGTAAACGAAGAAAAACCAAATCATTTAGTTCAAAACTACGTTCCGTGCGATGAGCATCCGCATAATTCATCATTCGAGTTTGAGCCTCCTGTAAATGGTTTTAATTTAAGAATGGGAACATTATCTATATACCCCTACTATGAGACCCATTGCAAATATAACCTTTTGAACTTTACAAATACCCCTAAACATAATACATTATTAAAATACCCTCTTTTGTGTAATGTATATACAAAACCATTACCACCAACAACTATTCCAAAAAAAACAAAAAAAAAACAACAAAATAAGAACCACCACCACTGTCCACCACCGCCAACAACCACCACCAATGACCACCACCACCACTACCACCGACGACCACCACCACCACCGCCAACCACCACCACTGTCCAACACCTCCGCCGCCCACCACCACCAACGACCACCACCGCCGCCGCCAACCACCGCCGCCGCCAACCAGCACCGCCATTTTCCTCCACCACCGCCGCCAACCACCACCGCCAACTACCACCACCGACAACGAGCGCCACTGTACACCACCGACAACCACCACCACTACCCACCACCGCCACCCACCACCACCAATCACCACCAGCAACCACCAATTCCACCACCATCATTTAGAGGCAACTTGCTGAAAGTTGTCTCCAAATCTGGAGGCAACTTGCTGAAAGTTGTCTTCAATAATGGAGGCAACTAGCTCAAGTTGTCTCCACGTATGGAAGCAACTAGCACAAGTTGTCTCCAAAAAAAAAAAAATTATACACAAATAAGTGAACCTAGTGTGAGTCGAACACACATCTTCTGACATATAGTCACAGTGCTACCATTGCACCACAGGTTCGCAACACCATCAGTGTTCAACCAATAATTCAAACCACCACCATACAACACCACATCCTCCATCTATGCTACTGCAACTCTACCTGCAACAGCTTCATGACTACAACCGTCTATGCACACTTGCAACATGAGCCGATAGCTGCAGTCACTTCCATGACCCTACTCAAACACCATCAGAAACACACAAGCAGTAACAACTTCTTTTTCTGCTTTCAATGCCTGGATACATATTGAGTTCCTTCTCAACTTCCTAAGCATTCATCTACCCTCTTGACTTTAAAGCACGAGCATCAGAAGCACAACCATCATCAGCAACTCAACACAACCCTATGTTACCATTGCACCACAAATTCGTCACAACTACTCTAAGATATAGGTATAAGATTATTTCCGATGATTGAATGGACCCAAAAACATAACCAAGTTGCCTCGGAACTGGAATCAACTAGCTCAAGTTGCCTCCAATATGGAATCAACTAGCTGAAGTTGCCTCCAAAAGTGAGAGCAACTTTCTCAAGTTGTCTCCAGAAAAAGGAAGCAACTAGCTCAAGTTGTCTCCAATAGTGGAAGCAACTTGGTCAAGTTGTTTCCAAAGTTGGAAGCAACTTGATGAGGTTGACCAGGGTTGCAATTACTTTACCTTCGCGACGGAACAATTGTGATCAGTGAAGCAGCTAACCACCAATTCCAACAACACCAACATACATATACCAAGTTGCACGCACACAAGCAAAAAGCAAAAAGACAACCACAATCCCTTCACTTCGATTAACAACATCTCTTCTGAACATCCCTGCATCTACCAACAAACTTGACCTCTCAAAGATCAAACCAACATGTCCCCATTTCATTTCCCTAGCATTGATCTACTCCATTTCAGCTTCAGACTGACTGCTACGCCACACACAAACTATAGCTTTTCATTGCACCTGCAATATCATTTCCTTGCATACATCTATTTCATTGCATTCAGTATCTCATAACCATTATCGAGCCAACACAGCATCCATTCTTTCTTCATTTTTCCTTAGCTGCAGCTGTAACTTCACCGTTCCTTCTCTGCGTACAAGCAACCAGTTCAACCAGTATCACCAACAAACTCCACCTGTAATCCATCTCCTCAAAGCCATCAGCTGTAGCTAATACAAACTTCACCAGCTCATCTTGAGTTTAAAACCTGTCCTAAACATACATCTATATTCTGCTCAATTCCACCAATTCAGTGTAGCAGCAAACTCTAAATGCAGTTTTAGCTCCTTGTTCACTGCAATTGCAATTGCAATGCAACTGATTCTGCCACACAACTTCAATCTCTCCATTGATGCTTCAATGTTCTTCCTGAGATTCATACAACTTCAAACTCTATGTCCATCTCAGAAACACCAGCTCAGCAACACAAGCCCATTACAGTTCATCCATTCCCAGTTGTAGCTAGAACCAAAGATCAACTCAGTTCCAACACCTTGAACTCAATACAGTTCCTTGAAGCAGCAAACAACCCTACAAAGATTCAACTCTGCCATCACATAAATCTCCTCAAAACCTTGTTTAGTCTTCCAATTCAATTCTCAGATCAAAACAACCAAAAAACCCATGATAATCAACCAGCAACGCCAGTGCTAAACCAACCCCATTAGCTTCAATTCATTACCAACATCTTCTCCAGAACAACAACCCTTGTAATCTTCATCTGCAAGAATACCAACACGAAACCATCTTTGTATAATCATTGGTTACTTCATCACAGCAACAATCAAAATCATTTCTTCTCTTTCGATTGACCACCAACAGCAGCAAACCATTTCAACAGTATCAATTCCATTACCTCCTCCACTTTCAGATCCATGTCCTTCTCTTAATCTCCACAAACCCCAATCTTTGAAATCCATCAAAATTATCACCAGATTCTTCAACTGTTTTTTGTGAAATGCAAACCCTAGCTTCTTCTCGATCTCTGTCATCAAATGTGCTAAGAGTTAGTTGCAAATCGGAATGGATCTATATTTTTGATGCTCGAGATTACGTTTTGGAGAATAGTTTTTCATAGGTTCATCACTAGGTTTATGATTTGTAGTTGAATCGACTATTTTGGAGGCAGTGGTGCTGCTGCCGGTGGTGTATTGGCTAAAAGGTTCAGATTTTTGATGGATCTGGTGATAGATTCGGTATATTTTGAGGGGGTGGTGGAATTGGAGGTGGAACGATGGGGTTGTTGTTGTTGGTGGTGGTGATTTCCAGAGAGAAAGAGAAGAGAGATACATGATAACTCACTGAGATGGTGATGATAGAGACGATGGTGGTGTTTGTGCCATTGGTTGCGGTGGCGACGGAGATGGTGGTGGTGACGGAGATGGTGGTGGCGACGAAGATGGAGTATAAGAAGAAGAAGAAATAAAGAAGAAGCTGGAGTATAAGAGTTAAAGGTTAAAAATGGAATTATGTGAATTATTTTTCTGTTAATAATTTCACTTCTGCCATTAGGGGTATTTGTAAAGACTCATAAGGGTGTTTGTGCATGACCCGTGGATAGTAGGGGCATAAATAACATTCCCACTTTAAGAATCTGCAAAGTATGGTCTCTAGCGCGTAAACTAACATCAACAGCATGAACACCTGTAGAGTTTGGTAGATACGCAGAAATTCTTGGTGGAGGCCGGCTATATAAAGCTTCAAAAGGAGTCATTTTTATTGCAAAGTGATAAGTAGTATTGTACCACCATTCGGCCCACGACAACCATTTAGACCATTCATTAGGTTTCATTCCAGCAAAAAAACGAAGATAACACTCCAAAGTTCGATTGGTTACCTCCGTTTGTCCATCCGTTTGAGGGTGATATGCAGAGCTACGACATAATTGAGTATCTTGCAAAGAAAAAAGTTTCCCAAAAATTACTCAAAAATATAGGATCTCGGTCATTTACTATAGTGCGAAGCATGCCATGGAGACGCACAATTTCCCTGACAAATAGGTCAGCAACAACAACAGCTGTATATGGATGTAAAAGTGCAATAAAATGAGCGTACTTCGATAGACGATCCACAACAACCATAATAGAGGTCTTACGGTTAGAGGTGGGCAATCCGTCAATGAAATCCATCGAAATATCCAACCATACATCATCGGGAATAGGTAAAGGTTGTAGTAGTCCCGGAGGAGCAACAACTTCAGATTTATTACGTTGGCAAACGTCACATTGAGCAATGTAAGCTTTTATGGATCTTTTCATACCTTTCCAATAAAAAATTCTGTCGAAGACGCTTGTAAGTACGTAAGAAACCAGAATGACCACCAAGGGGGGTTGCGTGAAACTCATGAAGAAGCTTAGAACACCATGGAGAAGTAGAAACTACCACTATACACCCTTTGTAACGAAGAACACCGTATGTATATGAATAATTTCTTTTTGAATTTGGGTTTCTACTTAATTCTTCAATAAGACTGCTGCATTCATTATCAGCATGACACTCTTGAATAATCTCAGTCACGCCAGAAAAAATAGGGGCAGTAATAGTTAACAGATGAGAATCAGAAACACGGGATAATGCATTTGCAGCTTTGTTGGTTGTACCGCTACGGTATATGATCTCATAGTCGTAACCCAAGAGTTTGGACAACCATTTTTGTTGTTCTAATGAAGACAACCTTTGTTCCAGAAAATATTTAAGATTGCGATGATCCGTATAAATCTTAAAATGTCTTCCAAGCAAGTAAGGTCGCCATTTGTGAACCGCGGAGACAACATCAAGCATTTCTTTATCGTAGATCGAAAGGTTTAAATTCTTACCTGATAATGGCTTGCTAAAATAAGCAATAGGTCTACTGGATTTCATCAAAACAACTCCTAACCCGTGTCCAGAAGCATCGCACTCTAAGACAAACTCTTTCGAAAAGTCTGGAAGCGCTAAAACCAGAGTAGTGGTCAAGGCTGTCTGTAATTGCTTGAAAGCATCCGTAGCTGCATCCGTGTAGCGCCCCCTAAGCTAGCGGCTGATTAATCCAAGAGATTAACTAAATAAAGAGGCACTAAGAATCTAAATCATTTACTTAAACATTCAATTTAGAAATCTGCTATAAAAACTTAACCCAAAACTAGCCCCGCTCAGAAATATATATATACAAAGATTCCTCTCAAATGATACATATACAATAGTCATTTGGTTTACAAACAAAATATACAACAGAATAAACATAGCAGAAGTTAATCAACTAGCGAACTCAACCCTTGAAGCTTTCGTTCCGCAACTCTGATATGTCACTGAAACTGAAAGTGGGAATGGGTGAGCACATCATCCCTAAAAGGGGTGCCCCGTAGGAATAACAACTAGCTTTCAAGTAATCACTAATATGATTTAAAAACAATGCAGGTTTTATCAAAAAACGATAATACACGGAAAGACAGTAAAACATATTGTAGAAACTTAACTTTTTCAAAGTAATTTAAAAGAACAATAATAACAAACAGTAAACATCCATGAATAACAGTAAATAAACATCCAAGTATGAGATGTGTGTGTTGCCGCACATAAGAAAGAGTAATATTGAAGCCCACTTCCACTCCGATTAAGTAATATTGCGGTGTATCGCCCTAGCCATAGAAAATGATATAAAGGAAGATAGTTTTGGCCGTGTAATATTGCGGTGTATCGCCCTAGCCATAGAATACTGATATTGTGTCGGCATACATCTCATACCACACAGAGCACACAAAGATATGCATGAATTTCACAACACCAAGATTGATTGTAAAACAATAATGAATACAAAAGAGTTCGTTATCGATTCCCACCTCTTTTGATGACAAGCCTCGCATACCTTGAGATTTATAATCCACTGGTTCACCCTTTGAATCGGTCGTTGTTAATAAAGTGTAACTGTTAATCACACAAGCACTTTAAGAGATTAGCCAAAAGGCTCATACAAGATTCATAACGCAATTCATACAAGTCTCTAGTTATAGGCTAAGTCAAATAACTAACGGTTCTGGTTTTATTAATGGTTACATACCTTAGTAAGAAGTAATTTTGGGATAAAACAATATTTACTTATCTAACTAGGGTCAAATTGGGTATCATCGAAAAGCCTTCGAAAAAACCTACAACTTTGCAGAAGGAACCAAAAGCTTATTCGGACCATAAGTGGTCCAAAAACACAAAATACTATTTCTGTCCTAAACCCAAGCCCATGTGCCTAAATCGGCACGGCCCACTAATCCGGCACATACCCATTTACTGAATTATCGGGTCAACCCATGACCCGACCCATTAACCCGATTCATGACCCGAAAGGTCTGACTCTCTAACTAGGTCTGACTCGATGTGAGTCAGAAGCTGAATCGGTCATCTTCCTCGCCAACAGCTGAAAATATTCAGTGTTGACACTAAACTCAGCTCACGGGGTCGTATTCTAGGGTCTCTAGATTACGGTATATAACTCCAAATTAAACAAGCTACGGCTCATCAGAAACGCGGGATCATCCTCTACAATTTATGCGTAGTCAATATTTTCCAGTTCTCATTTTAACCTATCAAGAAAGACTCTAATTTATATCTACTCGGGACTGTTACTAATGGTATCAGCTGCGTCGGCACATATTCGATCAACTATATCTCACACGCTACTTAACCAAATTAAACAAACTTTATATGAACAGAATCATTACCCGGCGTACTACAATTATCATTTATAGAGCTATATCTAAATATCACTTGAAGGTACCTAATCAAGTCCATACCTATAGGACAGCGAACAATATACCATACATAAAATCATAGATTTTCAAAGTTATAAACTTAATTGTTTCTCAACTATTTCTATATCAAACTCATACCCCAAATCATCAAACATATACCAGAATCAATTAAAGGGCGTACCTTGATTGGTATAGCTAGTTTGCATCCTCAACACAACATCCATCATCATCACCATGTATGAACAAACAATTAATTATAACTACACACTTCTTCCTCTTCTTCTTCTTGACTTCAAAGAACATATTTCTAATTCTAATTCAAAATCTTCTATACTACATGAGCATCATCCTAAATGAATCACAAAGCTATTCTTCTTCTCTCTTTTATTTCCTGAAACAAGAAATGATTCTTTTCCTTTCTTATCCTATTACTACAATTACTTACACTAACCTTTGACTCACCTCTAGCTCCTCCTCTAACAGCGACACCAAGCACCACCTTAAAGCTTATCTAGCTAACAAAATTTAAAACTAAAGCTCCCACCTATTCCCTCTCAACAGAGAGCTACTAAACCAAACAAGAAGATAAGTTTCACGACAAATAATTATATAGCCTCTAAAGGTTTTACTAAGACCAACTTTATACCAATCTTATGGGGTGACCAAATTACTAATCAGAGACCCAGTCTAAAAAAGAAGGTTCGGTCAACAAAAGTCAAAGGTCAACGTTCATCGGTCGACGGTAAAGTCAACTCCGGTTGACTTCAGTCAAACTTCGACATCTAAATTTCCGAGTGCGATATCTTCCTCGTCCGGTGTCCGATTGACACGTTCTTGTAGTCCATTTCGCATAACTTTTCGAGATCTATCCAACGGTACTAATTTCGCATCTAGATTGTTGTTATATTAATTTCTATTAATTAACGTTCGTCTCTAATTAATCGAGTCATTAGCGGCTTAGTCGTCTCTTGACTGGTCTAATAGCGTTGACGAGCTTGAAGGTCGTTACAATCCGTCCAAATAAAAGCATTTTGTTTCAGTAATTTAGTTAGCAGTGCACTTATCTTACCGTAATTCTGTACAAATTTACGGTAGTAGCCTGTAAGACCCAGAAATCCTCGAAGACCTTTAATTGAAGACGGAATAGGCCAGTTGATGATACTTGAAATCTTTTCATCCTCGACAGAAACACCATTAGATGAAACTATATGCCCAAGATAGCCTATGGAAGACTTGGCAAAATCATTTGATGATACTTGAAATCTTGTCATCCTCGATAGAAACACCATTAGCTGAAACTATATGCCCAAGATAGCCTACGAAAGACTTGGCAAAATCATACTTTGACCTTTTTAAGAATAACCGGTTAGAACGTAATATTTCAAAAACAGGCGTCAAATGGTGAATATGTTCCGAAATAGAGTCACTGTAAACCAATATGTCGTCAAAAAAAAGGACAAATTTGCGAAGGTAAGGTCGAAAAACATCATTCATCAAACTTTGAAAAGTTTCTGGAGCGTTAGAGAGACCAAACGACATTGCCAAAAATTCATAGTGGTCGTCATGTGTTCGGAAAGCTGTTTTGTGCATATCAGGACCATGTAAAAGAATCTGGTGATAACCCCAACGCAAATCCAACTTAGAAAATATTTTTTTACCATGCAAATCATCAAGTAATTCATCCACCACCGGAATAGGATATCTGTACTTGACCGTAATTTTGTTTAATGCTCGGTAATCTACACACATGCGCTAGGAGCCGTCTTTCTTATGCATAAGGACTAGAGCTTGCACGTATCAGACCCGCATCTCGCAGTTCTGAAACAATTTTCTCAATTTCTTCTTTTTGGAAATGTGGGTACCTGTAAGGTCTAACATTTACTGGAGCAGAATTTGGGACCAAAGGAATACGATGGTCCTGAGGGGTATAGGCGGCAATGACGTAGGAGAACCAAATATATCAGAGTAACGCAATAGTAATTCCACAATTTCCGAAGGAACCTGGGAAAAAGTTGAGGAATCCAAATCTGATGTTGATAAGAGTTGCAATATAATACCCTGTTGTTCTCTACGTATAAGACGCTGCATAGAAGAATGGTCCATAAGCATAATAGTTGGTGAATTGTCGCCTACTAAGAAGAACTCATTACCTGCTACGCTGAACTTCATATGTAACTTAGTAAAATCCCATTAACATCACCCAAAGTTTGTAACCATTGCACCCCTAGCACTGCATCACAGCCACTGATTTCCAAGAGATAAAAATCAGTAGAGAACAAGTAATTTTGCAACTTGACTGGTACATTAGCACATGACCCTCGAGTTTCAAGAAATCCACCGTCTCCTATCATGACTCACATAGCAGCAGTATTAGATTGATTATAGTAACCACATTGTTTGGCTACCCCAGGATGTAAAAAATTGTGTGTAGAACCTGAATCTACAAGAATGGTAATAGGCTGCCCTTTTATATATCCAATAATGCGCATTGTGTTTGGAAACGGAGAGCCCATGAGAGCGTGAAGCGAAATTTCTGGTGATGTCGCAGCCCCTTTATTCTGTTCAGCTGTGGTTTCTTTGGCATCAGTACCAAAATCTTCAAATTCTGTAATGGTAAGACCTGAAACTCCTTCCAAATATAATAAACGAGATTTCTCACAGATGTGCCCAGGATGATATAACTTGTCACAATTAAAACAAAGGCCCTTTTCACGTCTTTCTTTCTGCTCTAACCATGATAGTCGTTTGATAGTTGAAGGTAAGTTGTTCTTTTGTGTAGGAGGAGTATTGACAGTTGTGAATGGTTTTGGTTGAATAGTATGTACCACAGGCTTTGTAAAGTGTGAACTGGAAGTAGCATTAATAGTGTCTTCTTGACGCAAAGCTACCTCAAAAACTATAGAAAGGTTCTGTGGTTGAAATAAACGAACACCAGCACCAATGCCGCGGCGAAGACCAGAAATAAAAATACTAACTAGATGTTCCTCAGGTATCCCATGCACAAAATTCAACAAATTTTCAAACTCAGTAATAAATTCACGAACGTTACCTTTTTGCTCTAATTTGGATAAAGTACTGCAAGGATCAATGTTTCGACGAGCTCTAGAATGAAGTAGACGAGAGAACTGTTGCCATAATAGTTCCCCTAAAGCTTCATTGAGCCAGCGATACCATGAAATTGCATCTCCAGTGAGATGAACTGAAGCTAATGGTACTTTTTGAGCTTCGACGATGCCATGAAGAGTATAGTATTGTCCTGCCTTGAAAAGCCAGCCTTCAGGGTCATCTCCATCAAAAGCTGGAAACTTCAAACTAACATGAATTGCTCGAATAAGAGGACCATTCGCAGCTGCACCAAGAATGTTATTGTTTGCACCAGGATGATGTATATTATTATTTGTATTAGCTTGATGTTGAAGAAGAGTTGTAAGAGTGATCATATCTTGGCGAGAGGCTTCACGCGATTCTCTTAACTCTGTGAGGATAGAATCAAACTTTATGTTGGATTCTAACCGATCTGTTTGTATCCCATTGATTACTGTATCTATTTTCTCAACAAGCTCTTCAACCCTTTCGGTTAGTTGTTGAACCGTCATTATCAAAACCACTGAACTAAGAAATTTAAAGACCTAACCTGCTCCGATGACAGATGATAGGATCCATCACCAAATTATAGAACCCTAATGATAATAATCCTTTAATTTTGGGGATTAGCCACCAAGATTTAAGAAAACTTAATAGATAGATTGAATTCAATGATTCTCATAGTTCTAGACAATAGTATATATATAGCCCTACTGATAGCTAAAACAAGCAATAACTCTAAATTAGGCAATCACCTATCTAAGAAAACTAACAGAGAACTTAATTAAGGAAATATGCAATAAGAAAATAGAGGAAGCAATTATTGTGGTGTTGGTATCCCAACACAATAGCAAAACTTAAGTTTGAGAATATGACAACATATCGGTGTCTCGTCGATATTGTTGATAGAAGCTGCGGGGAGGCCGTGGTTTGCATCCCCCATGAGATCGTGGAGAAGAAAATAGGTTATTCTGCATAGCAGGTCTATGAGGCTTTCCATTTTGAATCGAACTTGTATGATAAAATACTGGATGCATTGAAGCACAAGCTGTGCAGTTTGTAATTAGTAGCTATTTCAGTAGAAATGATACAGCTAAAAAAATGTATGGACATTGTCGATTCCCTTTATCTATGTATGGACCAGTTCATAAAAATTCCCAGTGTATGGTTTCTATTTCAGTAGCTATACAGTGTATGGTCAGACGAATTTGCAACTTAAAATTGCATTCGTAGTTTACAGTAGTGTGAACACAGATGTAACGAAGATAGCATCGTGTCCGCAATAAAAGTTCACAGTATTGACGAAATACAGTAACGATAAAACAGACAAGAGATGATAACTAAACTCCTATTGGAAACTACGAGCCTTCAGGCTCGTCATCGTTTCACCTCTATTTTGCATCGTAGTTACGCCTATGATGATTTAAATGATGACTAAATAACAGAAACATATCAAAACGATAAGTGCAGAATGTAAATAAGACGATGATTTACGTGGTTTAGCACTAAGGCCTACGTCCACGGGGGTTCGGTTTTTCACTATAGAACAAGCGAGGTTACAAATAGTAGTCGAGTGACTCTGAATAGGGATCGAAGATGGGGGAAGATAGATAAAACTCATACTTACTCTTACAATCTCTCTCCTACTAACAATAGTTCTCAATCTTCTAGTGACAATAGTCCTCTCTCCTCCAATTGGTCGACGTCTTCTTCCAAGGTTGAGCTGGGTATTTATAGGCTCCTTGTGTGGGCCATTCCACACCTGACACCACTGATGCTTATCATCTTGGTTACTGTGTCGAACCCGAAGCCTTCTTCGGGATTACCCGATGCTTCCAACGGTATCGTATTGCAACGATGATACGCCTCTCCTTCCTCCATAGGATTCTTGACACGTATCCTATGTTCCTAGCATTTAATGCGGATGGTTGGACTGTCCGCGCGCGTCAGACAGTTGCTGTTGCAGCTGTCACTTTCTTATCAATGAGGCTCATCTCCGCCGTCCATTTCGGATCTATCTTGGGATGGGATAAAACAAACTCATAGGTCCTCTAAGGTACTTCGCGGTGGTCTATGCATCAGGTACTCCTTGACCTGTCAGTCGTTGGATTCATTTTGGTGATGGATACGTGGCGGATGATGATGATGCATGCCTCCTGGGTGTTGTAACGTGGCATCATTGTTTTGATGCTCTTTTGTCTTGTGGCATACACGTGTTTTCCTCTTGACACGTGGTCAATTATTGATTATGCTTATACAATTTGCCCATGTTCTTCTAAGTTTGATGATGGTCAAAATTTGAAGAAACATTCTTCTACCTGTACGCTTCCTACTCCTCCTTGGTTTTCTGGCACGTTTCCCATTCCTTGTAATAACTTCTCCTCGACTTCCGGGCACGTTTTCGGGCTTTTCTTCATTTATGGTGGCTATAAATGCAGGAGAAGATATAAACGAAATAACTTTTACTTTCACTCCCATTCTTATTCTTATTCTCCTGTTCTTCTGTCTACTGAGAAACATTTACTTCGCTTGAACTCAGAGGCGATTTTGTTGTCTTGCTCTTTATTTCTGCTGAAAGCTTACGTACCTAGTTCTGATCATTCTTTGGCTGCATCCTCGTGTCTGAGCGGGCTTTGGACTGTAATTTCTTGCTTTATCGTCTCAATTCCGCCATTGTTACAGGTATGTTGATCTCTTCTGCCATGCCTATGATTTAATTGATTCCGCTTCTATTATCGATGTTTCTGGGTTTTGTGATGAAAAACATAATATACAAAAGTATATATACTTGCCCCTGTTCTTTATCACCAATTCCGGGGCCGCTTTATTGATTTCTCTGTAGTAGTATTTTTCTGAGTTCTTAGTGATCTAATAGTGTTCTTGATGTGGATTAATGGTCTCAGACCTAAGTTTGATCTTGGCTTCTTTCTGATGCCCCTTTTAGGTTGTTATGGCGGGTAACGATCAAAGGCATAGTCCCTATAGGTCTCCGCCGTTGAGTCCTTATAGATCTCCACTAACTAGAATCCCTGACATATCTCCGCCAAAGGGTGCACTTCCAAGGTCTTTTCAGTCGGACCTTCGTCCTCGTAAATCCTCTTCGTCATCTGATCCAAAGGTTCCTTCTCAAAATAGGGGTAATCAGGTAAGAGGTTCTCGTTATGCAGCTGATCGTTCCGCAAGTAAACCTTCTGCTCAGCGTTTGGAGCCATTGTACGTTCAACCTATTCGTTATATGGATCCTGGCCCTTCAGCTTCTCAGAAATCTAAGGCCTCGTCGAAAAACCCTTCGTCGAAGAATTCTTTACCAAATGATCTAGACTTGTCGAGGAATCCGTCAGTGAATAGGAAGTCTTCGGATATGAGTTCCCCACCGAAGCCATCATCGGTTAGGGCCGCGTCTTCCGATGTTACCCCTTCGGAACAAGCTGCTCCAGCTCCGAAGAAGAAAAAGCGGGCTCCTGTCTCCTTCAAACATATTGATCTTGAGTAATTTAAAGTGAAGCATGGTCTTGAGCATTTTGAGGTTCGTTTTTACAACCAAGGTGATAATCTTACTTATGACATGATAAAATTATAAGTACGAATCCCAGCATCTTTTGACGACCGTTTGGAGCGTTCGAAGCGGGTTTAATGCTTCCCTTGTATAAGTGGGGAGATTCATTTTATTATGACGTGTTGGCTCGTCGTGGGGATGGCTCTACTTCTCAAACTCACTATCGCTCTGTGGTTCAATTGTGTGGGAACTACCTGCGGTGTCTTCATGAATGTTATCTTCGGAGCAAGGGTGAGACCACGATAAAGTGCTATAAGCCCGATCCCGAGCAGAGGAGTTGGTATACCCCCGATAAGTTTAATGCTTCTTTTGGAGATTATGTTAATAGTTGGAACCGAAAACGGTGGAGTGTTGGTCTTCGTACTATTGCGGCTCCGCATGGTGAGGTTCGTCTTTTGAGTGAAGTGAGTGACACAGAGTTGCTATTCGTCCCTGGTACTGAGAAGACTGATAAGCCCGAGATCTTTCCCCTTAAGGAGCGTCTCCGTCATGATCACGATCATGAGTGGCATGTTATTCCAATTGAAGTTATTGGTCCTTGGGCCCATGGTTGGATACCTGGCGAGCATGGATGGAAGCCTACTGATCAGAGCAAGCCTCGTGATGGTGCCCCAGCCCGCTACGGCGATTTTTGTCCTTGGGCTTTAAATTTTGCTGGTATGAATTTTGATTATACCGTAGACACCGAGGATGTTGGTGATGAAGACAGCTCTGAGGTTGCTCCCTCTTTGAAGAATACTCGTACTGTCAAGGTATGAGTTAATTTAATGTGTTGTATATTGTATGTGTTTCCCCCCTTGAATCAGAGATTGTATGTACTTCTTATAGGCTTCAAAGAAAAGAAAGATTGGTCCTGTTGAATCTTCAACCATAGAGGCTGAGGAACCAGAGATTCCTGAAGTTACTAGCATGGCGGGTGGTGAAGAAGAAGAAGAAGAAATCGATGAGGAGGAACATACTGAAACTACTCCCGATCCTCGTACTGATACTGAAGAAAAAAATAATCTTGGGGGTCAGGGGGATAAGCATATGGCTGACCCAGAACGCACCCCTTCTCCTCGTCGAGAGAATGAAGGTGTCAATCTTCAATCACCTATCCCGGAGCCGATGAATATGTCAGAGTCGAATCAGGAGTTCTCTTTGGTAAGATCTACTCCACTAGTGGTCAGCCTGATTTAGGCGCTATGTTGGGGATATCTTCAGAGTTTTCACTGTTATCTCATAATGACAACTGGGAGGTGGAGGTTGAAAACGATGGTGAGAATTAGATTGAAGAACAGGATAACTCCGATGGTGAAGATGCCGAGCTTCGTGTTGCTAAAGAAACAAAGGACAATGAGGCCGCGGCTGGTAAGGGGGCTACCGCTGATATGGAGACTACCACTGGTGTATCTTCTGAGGGTTTTGTAAATGTTGTGATACGTGACGGAGACAACAAGACTTTCAATTGGTTAAAGGGAAAGGGTCTTATGAACGTGGCTCATCCTGCTCATGTTTTTCCAGGTGAGAGAGATTCTAATGCTTTTACTCGTCGGCATATGGAGTTATCTTCTCGCAAAAAGGTTAACGAAGCCTGGCAGCGTAACCTGGGTGCTACTTCTCCATCTAGTTTGTTGGTCACTTCCCCTTCCTCCATCTCTGAGATGATGGCGATAGCTGATGGGCATCAGTACGGCTTCCCTCAGCAGCATATTCTTAAGGTGAGGCGTTGTGGAGCTTACATATGATGAATCAATGTTCTATTGAAATTTTCTTCAGTGATTCTTATGCCCCTGCTTTCTGTAGTTGGTGAATAGCGAGTACTGCTACCATACTCTGTATCAGTTCTTCAGAGCTAAATCACTTAAACTGGAGGCGAAGCAGCGTCAGAGGGATGATGAGCTTTATTCTGCGCAAGAATCTCTTACGGCTAAGGATAAGGATATTTCAGAGTTGAAGGAACAATTGAAAGGAAAACAACAAATTGGTGCCGCTGAGGAAGCTCTTCGTCAGGAGGTGTCTTCGCTTCGTGGTGATCTAGAAACGGCTCGTACCGAAGCTGCATTTGCGGTCACTTCATCTAAAGGTTTGTTCTTTTGCCTTTCATTCTTATTTTGCCTTTCTTAGTGTTTTCTGAGTTAGCCGGACATGTCTCTAGCGGGTAGTGCCGAAGAGTTAGTTTGGCTTCGGAGTGAGAGGACTCGTTAGACTTCTCATATTAAAGAGTTGGTGTCGAAAGTGATAGAAGTAACCAGTAAGTGGAATTCTCGTGCCGATCAACATAATAAGCTACTAGCGGGCAACCGTAAACAACAAGAACAGATGTTAGCAATGCAAAATTCTATCTCCGCTACCCGTAGCCAGTTTAAAGGCACCATGCAATGGACACGACAATCCATTTTCGAGGCTCGTGATGAGGATTTTCGGTTAGAAGCAAAAGTGATGGATTTGGAAGTGGAGCTTCGGGAAGCACGTTCGTCTCATGATCCTGAGGTTCGGGATTATATACAACGACTTGTTCGTGAGCGAGACGACGCTAGGGCAGATGCACATGCTCTAAGTCTGACTTTATCCTCTTATCGTGCTGATGTTGCTCGTTTAGTAGGATCAGAAAAGGATCTTGATATCAATATTTATAGACTCACAAAGGGGATCGAGGGGATCACCGATGAAGTCAATCATCTTCGTCATTTGGATTCAATGAAGCAGGTAGAGTTAGATAATTGTCGATTCGATCTTGAAAACTATCGTCTTGACTATAAGAAATTATCTGATGAGTATGATTTTCTTGACGAAGCCCGGGACGCAGTATTAAACGAGTTTAGCTTCAGCTGATGTCGAAGGTATACGTTAGTTTAACCGTGAGTAATTGTTTATCTTTCTTATCTAACGGATTGTGCTTTCCTTGCAGAGATCGAGGGAAAACTTCGCCTTGCAAATGAAAAGTTTGAAGCGACTCAATCTGAATTAGTCAAGCAGCAGGGATGAGTCATCTATTTGGAGGGATTGTCCAGGACCTTGGACGTGACCGCAAAAGAATCTGCTAGGGAGGTGGAGCATCTGAAATCCTTGTTGACGAAGTATGAGCTTAAGATCATTGTTATCATGCATGAGGCTCGTCGTCAGTTGGCTTTGGAGGTTAACATGACGTTGGCTCAGATAGAGCAGGGTCTTCTGAAGGAACATAATATCACTAAGAAGTATAAGCGTCGTCCTGTTCCTGAACCTTTCACGTCTTCCTCCGATCCGTCCTCTAGGGGGAGTGTTCCCTCGTCTCAAAAGGAACGATACGAGCATCGTGCCGAGCCTTCGGAGAAGTAAACCTTTGTTATCTGAGTGACGAGAGAAATTTGATCCTTGTTGATTACATAGCCTTGGGCTGTTTCTGTGCATTTTTTGTATTTTTTGCTTATTGTCCCCGCACTTGTAATCAACTTCGTTCTTAATGGATCATCAGTCTTTTGGTATCTATAACTTTGGTTTTCCTGTAATGTTATTTCATGTATTTTATCTTATAAGAATATATAAAAAATGAATTAGAATGAGAGTGTTTGTAGGATAACGAGGGTGTGTACCTTCTTTATCGTTTTGAACCTGTCACCCCGTCGACCGGTCCTTGTCCAGAGGACTACCTAACGGTGGGGGTTATGCAGCGTCCTCAGATACGTGGTGTGTTTGTCAGATATTTACATACACCCGTTCCGCCGATCCATTGCATTGTGTTAGGTTGGGCATCACTTTTTGATGGAAGCCTTCCCTATGGTCTTACACTCATGGACACTGATAGGGGAGTCCTGAGATATTGTACGCAGGTAATTTGCCCAATGCATGAGTAATAAATCGTTACCAGACTCTTTGGCGTCTGCCGAAGATTGTGACAATTTTTTTTTTGCTTGATTGAAGTGGTGAGGTCTGATATTCCTTGTCCAGAGATAGAAACATATCGAGCGGGTACGCTGTCTTCTTCTCCTGGTATTCTTCATGCAGATGCAGGACTGCGTTGCTTCATGGATAATATGGCTTGAGGTATTTTGCATTCCAGGGGTGCCTTAGAATTTCTCCTTTTAAATTAGGCAGGTAGTATGATCCATTCCCTGCGATATCGTGTATTACAAATGGCCCTCCCCATGTTGGTGCTAATTTATCCCATTTCTTTTCTCGTTGATATTGCGGTATAGTCCGTAGCACACACTGTCCTTCTAAAAAATTCCTAATATTAACTTTCTTATTGTACTCTCTTGCTAGTCTACGCTGGTAATTCTCCATTCTTTGTAATGTTGTTTCCCTTGTCTCTTCCAGGTCGTCTAGCCTTTCGAGCATCATGTCCGTTGTGAGGTTCTTTTCCCATGCTTCGGTCTTTGTTGTGGGCATGATTATCTCCATCGGGATTATTGCTTCGGTGCCATAGGTTAGTAAGAATGGGGATTCTCCCGTTGCTGATCTTCGTGTGGTTCGGTATGACCATAGGTTATTGTGTAGCTGCTCACACCATCGGCCCTTGTGTTCATCCAGAGATTTTTTGAGGATAAGAGCGATGGTTTTGTTTGTAGCTTCGGCTTGTTCATTAATCTGGGGGTAAATGGGAGTGGATTTATTCTTTCTGATCTTGAAGATGGCGAAGAGCATGTCGATGTTCTTTCCATGCAACTGTTTACCGTTGTCAGAGACAATCTCTGCGGGGATACCAAACCTGCAAATGATATTTTGAAAAATAAAAGTGAACACATCTACATCCCTGATCCTGGCCAAAGCATTGTCTTCCTGGTCGGTTGTCAGCCAAGCAAAAATAATTTAAGTTCTTTCACTTCACAATTATAAATAATAGTATGGTTATAAGAACAGATTCGTACCACAAGGAGATATGGGTTGTTATTCGTATTTGAAAACTTAAGTAAACTGGGGGGATTTTGGTCGTTTAAAGTAAATTAAACTAAAAGCTGTAAATAGTTGAGAAAATATCAGAGGAGAAAAGCTTGGTTAAGGAATTAGCCGTCCATCATTACACATGCTACTCAATTAAGCAATCAATATCATCATCACTCTCTTACAATACCAATAACTCTAAAATATCCCCAATCGATGTAATACTTCGTGTTAGAGCGCTGCTCGGTTGAACCCACTAGCATTGGTATGTCAAGTTAGTTGTCAATTTTAGTTTCCAAAATGCATTCTTGATTTAGTATACTATATATAGTTTCGGACTAGATTAGGTCTAAGAAGAGCTATTCTTGAAGGATGAAGACTGAGATTACACGAAGACATCAACAAGGACTTCATCAAAAAAGGTATGAGTTAGTTGATTTCATTTGGATTCTTGTTCAATTCTACCTTTCTAATCTATCCAAACAAATGCTCACTTTATGGAACAATTCCTATGACGGTAAATGTACATTTATGTATATATACTCGAGGTTATTTGAGCCACGACTTTTGTGACAATAACCTTTATCCCTGCAAAGGTTCTCATGTTATAGTGAATGAGCTTACGAATTCAACGAGCCAAGAATCACTCAATTCCGAGTTATAACGATGAAGTGATTTATTAAAGTAATAGTATAAGTGTTGATGTAACTGTTACAGTTCGTTAGTAGGAAACAATCCATTGACTACTTGTAATGGTTCACGGACTTGGGCCCAATTACGTGACTAAAAGGCATTTTTGGTCAAGTTGGTGATGTTTCCTTATCTAGGCAAGAAGGCTATTAATCCAAACATATTTGATTACCATATTAAAGTGTTTGTGATAACTTTAAATTCCTTCCTAACTTAAAATGTGATTTATTCACATAAATACAATATTTGCTAATTAATTATTTATTTAATTATTTTGGCAAGAGTAGTAACTTAGGAAAGACTCCCAAAATTAGGAGAGTCTTGAAAAAGGAAAATAGCTTTTCTTAGTTTTCAAGCTATGTTTCACTATGAATAAGGGTTCGTGAGTGCTACACGTTTTCATCCCCTTTGGAAATTGGTGTAAGCTCATAAGGTTGTTTTCCATGTCTTCTGTTCTTCATGAACAAGAGTGAGATAAAAGTCTTTATATTGGGGATCACAAAGCCGAGTTGGATTAATCTTCGTGATTGATTATACAACTTGTAATCTAGGTTTTTCACCTCTTGTCTATTCTAAGGTTTTCTCTTCTGATATAAAACCATTCAAGAGTTGTTGATCATAAACCCTAGGTTCCGATCGTATACCAACTTTTGTTAGTCGAAGCTAGAAAGAAAACTTTGATTAAGGCATCTCGTAAAAATCCTTAAGAAGTTTTAAACAAGATATCTCTAGATTTATTCTAGTTATTCTTGTGGTAGAATAATTAGGTTTTTCTTCCTTTATTGAAGAGTATAATAATCCCTAATGTACACGTTTGTTTTGATATTACTTTTACCTAGTAATTGTTTTTATCAAAATAAACACAAGATTTCCAAAACCTTGATTCACATCTAAAGGGAAATCAAACCGGTGTTTTGTGCAAACAAAATATCGAATCGTATCAATCGTGTTGTGTATCTTCTAAAGAGAGCCTTGGGTTCTGCTAGAAGATTAACGAGAAGAATTCCTAAAGACAATCGGTTTTGTGCTAGGAGTTATTTGTGTTGAAGATGTTATTACATCTAGTCTGAATAGGTAGTAGGAAATTGGTGTAACAACTTATAATCAGTGTGTGTGTTTATTCTGGACTAGGTCCCGGGGTTTTTCTACATTTGCGGTTTTCTCGTTAACAAAATTTCTAATGTCTGTGTTCTTTATTTTCCACATTATATTTTATATAATTGAAATAATACAGGTTGTACGTTAATCAATCATAGTTGTTATATCCGACCTTGTTTGTTGGATAAGACTTGATTGATCTTGAACACTTGATTTTGTTATTTTCACATTGTTAGACCAGTCCGGACTAACCCTGTTTCAAGTGGACACCGTGTTGAAATATTCCTTTAGTGATTGTTTCTTAAAGAGGTTTATACACGGTGGATATTGAATAGGTTATTATTAACACAAAAGATTTTGGTTCAAGAACTTCACACTAAAATCAGGTTTACGGTCTTGCTTCTGTTTAACCATTGATTGTGTTGAGTAAGAGATAAACTCTTTAGTATTGTTCTTTGATTGAGTTTTTTCCTCTCGGAATATTATTAAGGTTTAGTCCATACAGATTGCTAAGCAAAATATTGGGTGTGGTTGTTAGACCCCTGCTTTTTCAATTGGTATTAGAGCAGGCAAACACGTTCAAGACCTTACAAGTCTGTGTTTGTAGCGATCTGACTCTATGGACAGAGGTGCTATCTCAATTAACTTACCACCAGTCTTCGATGGCTCTAATTACTTTTGGTGGAAAATTGCTATGCGAGCTTTTCTTCAAGCACGTGATTTTCAATCATGGGTATATGTTGTTAATGGCTATGATCCTCCCGTTGTGGCAGTTGGAGATGTGAACGTTCCCTTGGATATTAGTGAATACACCCCTGCCGAGATACTTGCTGCAAAGCAAAATTCTGAAGGATTAAATGCAATCATCCATGCCATTACCCCAGATCTTCAACACCACATTACTATGTGTTGTAAGTATAAAGATGCTTGGGATATCTTAGAAACCGTATTCGAAGGGAATGCTGCAGAGAAAGAAGCAAGGCTTCAAAATCTAGCTCCTGACTGGGAAAACCTTCGCATGTCTGATGATAAAACCTTTGATGAGTTTAACCAAAGACTTTCTCAAATAGTTAAATCCTCATTTTCATTATAAAGAACTATTCCAGAGAAAGATATTGTGTGCAAAATTCTCAGGTCTCTACCATCAAGATACGAGTCTAAGAAACATGCCATTGAAGAAGGAAACGATCTTTCCACACTCTCTAGAAATACTCTTGCTGGAAAGTTAAAGATCTTTGATAATGAACGCGCATCTAGAAAAGAGGTGATTTCTCTTAAAGATGCAAACAATTCTGAATCCTCTAAGGATAAATCTGGTTCGCCAGATACTATGGATGTTACTCCACAACAATTTAGAAAATTCTTGAGAGACAGGAAAAAGAGTTTTTCTAAAAGTGCAACATCTCCTAAGGATGATGTACAATGCTATAACTGTCGTGGTTTCGGGCACTTGTCTTCAGTATGTCCTAGCTGGAGCCGTAGACAATGGGCATATGTAGCAGCTTTGCCTACTCTTGATGATGGACCTAAATATTATAATCCCCAAGAGTACGCAGGCGAGATTGCATTAGCTTATGGAAAAATTCTTTCGGATACTGATTCTGATTCTGACGAAGAAGTGTTCCATGTGAATCCAGTCGCTAATAATCTTCTTAAGGAATGTCATAAAAAACTCTCGGAAGCTGAATGCACCATTTTCAGTGAGAAAGTTAAATATGGCAGACTTCGTAGTTGGAATAAAGACTTGCAAGACCAACTTGATTCTAGTTGTGCAAGAGATTATCTTAACGAAATACGAAACCTTAAAGAAGAAACTGTCGGAGGTCGAGATCGGAAATTATTCTTCAAGCAAATCTAGATAACTTGGAGAAAATTGAGATGAACTTGTTATTTGATTCGGAACGAGAAGATCTCAAAGTTTAATATGAATCATCCAAGAATGATCTAGTTATTGCGCTTGAAAAGGTCAAAAGGTTGGAAGAAGAAAACTCGAGCTTAAAAGAGAGTTTGTCTAGAAATAGCATCTCAGAAAATTTAAACTCGATATTGGGAGCATGTAGGATTCATCGTGATACACGAGGATTGGGCTATGAAGGAATAGACGCTCCTGGTATTTGCAAAGAGGTAAAATTTGTCAAAGCTAAAGATTCTTCTAAACCAAAACCTTCCACGGATGACAAAATAAATTATCTCCACCAACTGCCGATGACGAAAAGAGGAAATTCTGTCAAGCTCCAAAGCAAGCACATACACATTTAGGTAACACTAAACATAACTTTTTCCATTCTACTAAACATTGTTTTTATTGTGGAAAACCAGGTCACTTGCAAAGGAATTGCAGATATCTTAAACGAGATACAACCAGATCTGATTCTGTTAAGATGACAAGATCTGATGTTCCAAACTGGATAAAAACTGAGTCTCATAATATCAGTTCTTCTAGTATTCCCTCCAAGAAATTTCATAATTACATTGGGGAGAAAAAGAAATATGTTGCTCCAAGAGATACTCAGAAATGGGTACCAAAGAAGATCAATAAAGCAACGGGTACTATTAAGAAGGATCTCCCAGACAAGAGTTCGACAAGGGATGACATCTTAAAAAGGTATGGAACAGTTATTGAAAGTTTCAAGGAAGTTGTTAAATTCCTAGAGTCCATGCATGATTTTGTTTCGAATACCTGTGGTGAGCAAGATTTTGTTCACCTCAACACAATCTGATTGTGTTGGAAGTGCATCCTTACCAAGAAGCCCTAGTAAATGCGGTGAGGATTGCAAAAGAATTGGGGCACACATATTGTGTTGCGTAATTCGTGAATATGTGGAACAATTTATTGTTTCTAGCTGAGTCTAACTCGCTTACATATTTATCGAAATATGTGTTGGTAAGCTTTTACTTTAGCCAAATTCATCTTTACCTAGTGATGAATGTCATGTTATGTTTCAATCACTTTGAAAAATTCTCTGACGAAAAATGGTCTGTGAATAACGGCTATATAACGTCCTCTGAGAATGTTTCAATGGTTGAAATGAGAGTTTAGATTACATAACCATTGGTAGGATATAAGCATTGTTGTGGAAACACATATATGTATAAGTCCTTATTCCTTGAACCAAAGTTTGAGAACTTTGTTGATCAAGAGAAACGGAATGTGGCGTGAGCCAAGTCCGCGAACTGGAGGAAGTTCTTGACCCGAGAATTTCTGCTGGAGTTTGTGAACTCCTTCGTGAGCTTAAGTTCGCGAACCCAGTCCGCGAACTTGAGTTGGTTATATCTAAAAACGATTGTTCTTGAACTCATGTTTAAATAAACTAAGGAATGCTTTTGCAAACCGTGGCTATAAAGTTCATGAACCGATTCGAGTGAATCAAATCGTTTTTGCTTCGATTGTGTCTTGTGTAGTTACATAAAGATCTAAGCAATTGAACAACTCTCTAACTAGTTCATTTGAGTCATTTGAACTAGTTATGGTTAAGATGAATATGGTTAAATACCACGCGTATGATTCTTAATTACCTAACTTGATTTATGATTAAAAATTCTTAAGCATAACATGTTAGAAGCAATAATCAATGCCATTGGATGTTGGTTTTTATTGTCAGAGAATCTTTTTCATACTCTTATGGTAATCATTCTTGGCGTAAATCCTTATGGAAAAGGTTATTCTTCCTTCTAAGCATATCAATTCTTGTTTATACAAGTGTGTATCTTAAAAAAGATGATCACATTACGTGATCTTCATGATTATATATTGTGAATTGTTACCATGAGATAGTTCTATTGTTTCTTGTAACACGATCTCATAAGGGACTTTCAATGGTTGGTTCTTTACCTGTATCTCCTTGTAGGGTTTCTAAAATCCAATAAATCCTTATCTATGGAATAAGGTCACTCTTGTTGTTCTTTCGGGAATGACATCTTATGGGGGAGAGTTCTTAAATGAGCTTGTGCTTAATTGCTATATCTTTGAGGGGAGAAGCGGTTGTGGAACATGTAGGGGTTAACTTGTATCTTAATAAACTCCTTGATGAGTCACTAAGTTTCGACTCTGTGATATCATCTAAATAAGTTGATATGTTTTTCTTTTGGTCAAGAAGTTCCTCTATGAAAATTTCATTATGATCCCACCAGTTTTCGTACCTTTGCCAATTTATATTGACAAAAAGGGGGAGAATTATTGTAGTTCACACTACATATACATATGGTTTACAGATCATTATGTAAGGGGGAGTGGTTTTCATGTCGAGATGAAGTATTGACTAAGGGGGAGTGATACATATCACCGTAGTATTATTGTCAAAGTTGCGATACAATTGAACTTTGATGCTGTGTAATAATACTATGATGGATCTTCAAAAAGTACAGGATGAGCACACTCATAGTTGAAGAACGAGGATTTTGGTTTTGTCAAGTACAATCCATATGTAAAATGGTTTTGTCACTAAAATTGACAAAGGGGGAGATTTTTAGAGCACTGCTTGGTTGAACCCACTAGCGTTGGTATGTCAAGTTAGTTGTCAATTTTAGTTTCCAAAATGCATTCTTGATTTAGTATACTATATATAGTTTCGGACTAGATTAGGTCTAAGAAGAGCTATTCTTGAAGGATGAAGACTGAGATTACACGAAGACATCAACAAGGACTTCATCAACAAATGTATGAGTTAATTGATTTCATTTGGATTCTTGTTCAATTCTACCTTTCTAATCTATCCAAACAAATGCTCACTCTATGGAACAATTCCTATGACGGTAACTGTACATTTATGTATATATACTCGAGGTTATTTGAGCCACGACTTTTGTGACAATAACCTTTATCCTTGGAAAGGTTCTCATGTTATAGTGAATGAGCTTACGAATTCAACGAGCCAAGAATCACTCAATTCTGAGTTATAACGATGAAGTGATTTATTAAAGTAACAGTTATAAGTGTTAATGTAACTGTTACAGTTCGTTAGTAGGAAACAATCCATGGACTGCTTGTAACGGTTCACGGACTTGGGCCCAATTACGTGACTAAAAGGAATTTTTGGTCAAGTTGGTGATGTTTCCTTATCTAGGCAAGAAGGCTATTAATCCAAACATATTTGATTACCATATTAAAGTGTTTGTGATAACTTTAAATTCCTGCCTAAGTTAAAATGTGATTTATTCACATAAATACAATATTTGCTAATTAATTATTTATTTAATTATTTTGGCAAGAGTTGTAACTTAGGAAAGACTCCCAAAATTATGAGAGTCTTGAAAAAGGAAAATAGCTTTGCTTAGTTTTCAAGTTATGTTTCACTATAAATAAGGGTTCGTGAGTGCTACACGTTTTCATCCCCTTTGGAAAATTGGTGTAAGCTCATAAGGTTGTTTTCCATGTCTTTTGTTCTTCATGAACAAGAGTGAGATAAAAGTCTTTGTATTGGGGATCACAAAGCCGAGTTGGATTAATCTTCGTGATTGATTATACAACTTGTAATCTAGGTTTTTCACCTCTTGTCTATTCTAAGGTTTTCTCTTCTGATATAAAACCATTCAAGAGTTGTTGATCATAAACCCTAGGTTCCGATCGTATACCAACTTTTGTTAGTCGAAATCGGAAGCTAGAAAGAAAACTTCGATTAAGGCATCTCGTAAAAATCCTTAAAAAGTTTTAAACAAGATATCTCTAGATTTATTCTAGTTGTTCTTGTGGTAGAATAATTAGGTTTCTCTTCCTTTATTGATGAGTATAATAATCCCTAATCTACACGTTTGTTTTGATATTACTTTTACCTAATAATTGTTTTTATCAAAATAAACACAAGATTTCCAAAACCTTGATTCACATCTAAAGGGAAATCAAACCGGTGTTTTGTGCAAACAAAATATCGAATCATATCAATCGTGTTGTTGTATCTTCTAAAGAGAGCCTTGGGTTCTGCTAGAAGATTAACGAGAAGAATTCCTAAAGATAATCGGTTTTGTGCTAGGAGTTATTTGTGCTGAAGAAGTTATTACATCTAGTCCGAATAGGTAGTAGGAAATTGGTGTAACAGCTTATAATCAGTGTGTGTTTATTCTGGACTAGGTCCCGAGGTTTTTCTGCATTTGCGGTTTCCTCGTTAACAAAATTTATGGTGTCCGTGTTATTTCTTTTCCGCATTATATTTTATATAATTGAAATAATACAGGTTGTACGTTAATCAATCATAGTTGTTATATCCGACCTTGTTTGTTGGATAAGACTTGATTGATCTTGAACACTTGATTTTGTTATTTTCACACTGTTAGACCAGTCCGGACTAACCCTGTTTCAAGTGGACACCGTGTTGAAATATTCCTTTAGTGATTGTTGCTTAAAGAGGTTTATACACGGTGGATATCGAATAGGTTGTGATTAACACCAAAGATTTTGGTTCAAGAACTTCACACTAAAATCAGGTTTACGGACTTGCTTCTGTTTAACCATTGATTGTGTATAGTAAGAGATAAACTCTTTAGTATTATTCTTTGATTGAGTTTTTTCCTCTCGGAATATTATTAAGGTTTAGTCCATATAGATTGCTAAGCGAAATATTGGGTGTGGTTGTTAGACCCCTGCTTTTTCACTTCGTTACGTCTCCTAATATCAACACATATTGCAATCGCTAATACATGAATTATTTTTCATCAATCAACTTGCGAAAATCATTAAGGTCTGTGAGACGAGTTACTCATTGGAAATACATACACAATTATGTCATATTCAACCTAGGCCAAGTTTTACTTATGACTTCCTTAACGATTCACACCGCTAGTAATCACAAATCACTACTTATTATTAGGATTCTTAACAGATATCTAAGTCTGCTAATTAGTTGCAGACAAGTTATTAAGATATTAAATTTGCAAATTAAATATACGAAACAACTAATCATATCAAATGAACACAATCATTCAATTATTATGCGCAGTAAAATATGAACGATATTTGAGAGTGAATAACGAAATTAGTGCATCAATTGAATAACATGCTTATGACTTAGGTTTACATCCTTAACCAAATAGAAAAGTTTAGTTCATCATAATGGAGTATGAAAATCAAAGGAGAGGAAATATAGAACACAAACTACAGTAGCATAAGATCTTTAGATACTGTTGCTTCTATTAAACTCCATAAGCTTCTATTTTTCTCTGAGGAATTTCGTCGAATAGGTGGTGTGCGTAAAAACTAGGGTGAAAGGGTATTTTGTGTTGGTATTTCGAGCCTCCTTTTATAGTTTTTCTTCCCTGCAAATTCGAATCTGATAATCACCCAACAATTCTAAACATAAACAATCACTCAAACACGCTCTAATCTTCACCGTTTATCTCCAAAATCGACAGCAAATACCCCTATTGGTGTTGTTTTGTAGGCTTGAATATTAATCCAAATCCTTGTAAATCTCATCAATTCTCTTGTTGCTCAAGTAGTCGAACCCAACACAAACCCAAGTTACCAAACCGACTTAAACTCTCAAAACGCTCCTTAATATCCTCAATCGATCAACACATCATTGGCAGCACACTTATCCCCTTGGAACTGAATTTCAGGTCGAGTTTTGGAGTTCTAAAGCAATCCAAACTCTACCAAGTCATACCCAACTGTTTCTGACTTGTCTCGAGCTCATACATCACCGCTCAATCCTCTTCATTCATCATTCTAATCAAGGGCAGTAGGTCCTCTTGATCGACTAATTTTCCGGCCAAATATCTTCTTGAAACTTCATCCAAATCTCCAATAAAATCGTACCCAAGTTCCTTGTGTACCTGGAGATATTAAATCTCTTCGTACGACCACAATCCCATGGCTACAATGTAGTTTCTTCTCTACTTAAAACTCCACCAAACTGTAAGCAACTGAAACCAATATCTTCCTGGTCGTGAAATTTGAATGGAAACTGGCCTTCCCTTAACGGATGTTGGAGTTCCTATAACACATACCCATTAAATTCCTTTTCTTCCTGAATACGTGTATTAAAAGAGAGAAATCTGATCTCCCCTTAGCGGATGCCAGGGTGATAATAGTGACGAACACCCCTTATTATTTCTTGGACTCCCATTAACAATTTCCCATGAATTGACCATTTTACCCTTCCAAGTTCTTGTTCTGCTCGTAACTTCTTCATACGATGTTGGAGTGACTCCATTCTTTCGCCATTGACTTTGTCGTTTCATCCTCTTCAAGATGAAAAGTAGAAATCATGTACTTGAACGTGCTCCACTTGGTCTTTGGTCCTTCTTCACTTGTAGCTAGCTTCTTTTATTGCACAATTAAGTGCCAATTCACTTCTTTTGGATGATTCACCTAATAAAACACAAATAAGAGAAAACAAGCGTAATATACAGTAATTTGCAAGAAAACCAACAAATACTAGCATGGAATTGACACCAACTATATATGAAATATGCACTTATCACTTCCACCCATTTGCTGAAGTAATCAGTTGCTACTATCAAGAATCGTATTTTTCCTGTTCCTTCGACTAGGGGTCCGACAATATCAATTCCCCATTTTGCGAATGGCCAAGGGATTCCTACTGAATTTAGATCCTTCGCCGGCGCATGAATCCTTTTGGCGAACCGCTGACATTCTTCACACCTTCTAGCCATCCTAGCAGCGTCTTGTATCATTTATGGCCAATAATATCCTTGCATCTTGGATTTGTCTGCCAACAACCTTATCCCGCTATAATTGCCTGCATCTCCATAATGAATGTCCTTCAAGATATGATGGCCCTCTTCTCTGGATAGGCAGCGTAGTAGTGGACCGAGGAATGACTTCTTGTATAAGACTCCGTCACGAAGCTCGTATCTTCCTTCCTTTGATTGTGTTTTTCAGGCTTGCTTAACATCTGCGGGCAATACCCCTTTTTGAAGGAAAAGGTGGACTTCATTTCTCCAATCTTCGTCATTGCTAAAATCTTTGTTTTCGTTCTCTCTTGATAGGATGTCATCTTCGGAAAAGTCTTCGGCGATGTCTTCTCCTACGTCGTCTTCATGATCTGTTGTAGTGAAGGCTTGATGTGGAATGATCTAGGGTTTGTATACTCTCGCTATCTTGACGACCTCAACATTCTTGTCTCTCAGCATTTACGATATATAGGCTAAAGCATCGGCATGCCTATTGCCCTTCCTACATAGATGTCGGAATTTGATACTGGGCACTTGTGATGCTAGATTTTGGACCATAGCCATGTATGCTGAGAGAGTCTCATCATAGAAATTATACTCCAGCTCTATTTGTCAGATAACTAGCTGTGAATCACTTGTTAGACGCACATCAGTTATCCCCAATTGTATTATCAAACAGAGTTCATGCACCACAACTTCGTATTCCACAATGTTTTTGGTATGCTCTTCGAACTCTAGTCTCAGTGCATATACCATCTTGTCTCCAGTGGGTGTTGTGATGACGATCCCTATCCCTATCCCTACACCTTCCTTGTTCCTTGATCCGTCGACGAAGACTTCCCATCTTCGTAGGTTAGAAGGTTCGAGAACATTGGTCGGGTCTTTTTCATCTTCGCCTCCCCCTGGTATGCCTTTCACTTCTTCGTCGTTATCTAAAGGTAAATCCGCTAAGAAATCTGCTAAAACTTGTGATTTTTGGGGAGTTTGGATCTCATGTATAATGTTGAATTGTTCTAACTGCGTACATTTCGCTATTCTTCCCACTTTTCCTGCGTTTTTGAAGACTGATTCCAGTGGGGCTTTGCATGGGACACGAACATAGTAAGTCAGGAAGTAGGTTCTCAACTTCTGCGTCGCCCATACTAATGCTAGTATTAGTTGCTCAGTCTTGGTGTAATTTCTCTCTGCTGTATTGAGGGTTTTACTGACGTAATACACTGGATGCTCTACCTTCGTGTTGGTTCTGACCAGCACAACACTGACTGCATCTTCGGTTGCGGCTATGTACAAAGCCAACACCTCATCAGGTTCGGGTTTTTGGAGGATCGGGATCGTTGCCAAGTATTCTTTGATCTTCTGGAAAGTTTTTTCACACTCAGGGGTCCATGCAAACTTGTTCTCTTTCTTCAGGATGTTGAAAAAATGCTCGCATTTGTCTGATGATCTATGGATGAATCTTCTGAGGGCAGCTATGGATCCGTTGAGTTTTTGGACATCTTTCAAATTTCTGGGGGACGAAATTTCCACAATGGCTTGAATCTTAGTGGGATCAAATTCGATGCCTCTCTTCGTTACTAAGTATCCGAGGAACTTTCCTGATGTGACACCGAAGGTGCACTTTTCTGGATTCACTTTCATGTTATATTTCCTCATTGCCGTGAAGATATCTTTCAAGTCCTGTAGGTGATCCTTGCGCAGTTTACTTTTGACGAGCATATCATCGACATAGACTTCTAGAGTTCTCCCAATCCATGGTTTGAAGATCGCATCAACCATCCTCTGGTATGTTGCCCCTGCATTCCTCAATCCAAAGGGCATACGAGTGTAGCATTAAAGTCTGTGTGGGGTGAAGAATGCCGTATGTTGTTGATCTTCTTCTGCCAAGGCTATATGATTGTACCCATAATATACGTCCATGAAAGATAGTTCTTCGTGGCCTTCTACTGCTTCTACCAATTGATCGATGCTTGGGAGTGGATAGCTATCCTTCGGACATGCTTTGTTGAGATTGGTGAAGTCGATGCATATCCTTACTCCACCGTTCTTTTTTTGGTACGATGACCATGTTCGAGATCCAAGTAGGATACCTGACTTCCTTAATGAATCCTGCTTCCATAAGTTTGTTGAGCTCTTTCTCTACTGCCTGGTGGTACTCCGGTGCCACCTTGCGTAATTTCTGCCTGAATGGGTTAGTGCCTGGTTTTATCCGAAGTCCGTGTCATATGATATTGGGATCAATCCCTGGCATATCTCCTAGCTTCCATGCAAAGATGTCCGCATACCCCTTGAAAAGTTTGATTAATACTTCTTCTCGATTTCTATCCATTAAAGTCCCTATCTTGATCATCTTGGGATCTCCCTCTGTTCAAATATTGATTTCTTTGGTAGGTTCGACTGGTGTGAACGTAGGCTTGGGTTCCCCTAGAAGGGGAACGTTCTTTAATTGTTATTTGGTGGATTCTTCGGCGTCTTTCACCCCTGAAGTACTTGCTTAGACAGTCAGGACGCTGTTAATCTTCGCTAATGTTTTTCCTGAAATTTCTTCAAGGTATTGGTCGATGGCTCTGTCTTTTGCTTCTGCTTTGTTTTTTCCCCTTCGGGCTTTGCGTTGCTCTTCTTGTTCGATGTTGAGATGATTTTGCTGGTCCTAGTATTCTCGCGCAGTGACTTGGTCGCCTTTAATCTCCATTTCCCCTTCAGGTGTTGGGAACCTAAGATACTGGTGGTACGTTGCTGCAACTCCTTTGAGTTTATGTAGTCACCCGATGATGGCATTATAGGGGTATGGTGCATCTACCACGCTGAATCTGGTGTTGACCTTCATCGGTCCGGCTTTGACTTCCAAAACGATGTCCCCTAGAGGCTTCGATGCTACTCCGTTGAATCCGTAGATAGACTAATAAGAAGACATCAGTTGTTCATCGTTCGATTTCATCTGCTTGAATGTGTCATAGAACAGGACATTAACTGAGCTCTCTCCATCGATCAAGATCTTCTTTACATTCCATCCTGAGACGGGTAGTGTGAGCACCAAAGGGTCGTTGTGATCTTCCATGTCTTCTTCAACATCATCGGTGGAAAAAGTCACAGGCGCATTCATCCATGGTTCGTGTTCATCAACTTCCTCTCCACCGATCTTGTATAGCTCACAATAATCCTCGAATTGCTTCCTTAATCTTTTTCCAATTTGATTAGTCAGTGATGGGCCGCTGGGCTCTGAGCAGGAAATGGTGTTGATTGTTCGGTCATCTTCAGGTAATTGGACTTGCTTGCTTCGATTGGCCCTTTCTTCAGGCTCCGTTCACATATTGTTTAAGATCCCCAACATCGATGATTTTCTGGATCATTATCTTGACATTCTTGCACTTCTCTGTTTGGTGACCATAGAAACAATGGTACTCACAGTAGTCCCTCGACTTCTCGGATCTGGGTGGCTGCTTTCCCTTCGACCATGGACATTCGAGGTTGGTTCGATCCTTGATTTCTCATAAGATGCGAACGAACTCGTGTTTAGCTTCGTGTAAAACTGATCTTCGAACTTCTGATCGTTTCGCCGATGATCATCTCTTCGCCCTCTCTTATCTTCGTTGAAGCGCTTAGGTGAGTTAGTCATTTTTGATCTGCTGGCTTGCTCCACTGAGTTCGTCCGATGAGATCTTTATTCCTGGGCTCTGGGATTCTCCGTATGGATCTCTTTCAACCAGGCATGCTTTTCGATAATTACCTGGAGATCTCCTTCGGTTGTGGGGTTGCTTTCATGAATTTCGACAAATAACGGGTTCATCCTATCCAGCCCCCACTTGTAACAGTTGATGCTGACCACCGGTCTGACATTCCCGATTGCTTGACAAATGCCACCTATCAATGTATTCTCTGATCGTTTCCTTTGGTCCGATCGAAAGCGAGAAGAGCTTGTCCATGCCTGCGTAACGGTCTTGTTGTACATGTAGGTTTCCAAGAATACCTCGGTGAGTCGGCTGTAAGAATCGATGGAGTTGGGGGTAGGTTATCGAACCATGGCAATGCCGATCCTTTTAGACTTAAGGGTAAATATCTACAGAGGACCATGTCGTCTCGCTCCTATCGGGCCATTGTTCGGTTATAGTACCGAAAATGAGCTGCAGGGTCATTGGACCCATCATAACATTCGAATGTTGGGATCAGACATTTTGGAGGGATGGTTGCTCTTGCCAGGTGTGCGGTCAGTGGTGTTATGATGGCTTCTCTCATTACTTCCTCCAGTCTTCCTCCTCCTTGTTTCGCCTTCAGCTGCTTGATTTCTACCATCATCTTAGTACGGAGGTTCTCCATAGCGAGGAAATGTTCGTCCCACATGGCTGATCTCCCTGGTCTTCGGGATTCACTATTGAAGTAGTCTGAGTCTTCTGGAACGTAATCGGGATCGGATGGCCTATTTCTTCCTCTGCGGCACGTTGGTTCAATGGTTCAGGATTGTTGATGTTAGCCACTATCATTATTTGGCCCTGGTTCGTCTGAGGTGCTTTGGAATTTGCCTCATCGTGCTGATTTTCAACTTCGGCGCTATGTGCGATCTTATCCTTGAGTTCTTGATTCTCCCGTGCAAGTACCGCCACAACATCTGCGTATATCTTCTGATTCTTCTTTAACTCTTCGATTTTTGCCACCAGTTGGATAGAGTGGTCCGATCCTTGGTTCGGAGTTCCTGTTTGTGCTCGTCCACCTGCAGCAACGGTATGATCTTCATCTACAGTTTGGATTAAAGGGATCGGTGGATCTGTGGGTAAGACCTGAAGCTCCATTGGTTGAGGCATTGGCTGGTTCGTCACTAGCAGGGGTTGTGCAGTCATCAGTGGTTGATTTTCTCATCGGTCAGTGGCATCCATATATAGGTTGCTGCATCGTTGATTCCTCAACTCCCTCTCGTTGTTCGTTTGCACGAGTTGATGTTGCCGTTTTTGCTGCATTGGTTCTGGCTGCTGAAGCTTTGAGGGATGCCGCTTCTATCGCATTGACATCCATTGGTAAGGTACTTTCCGTTGCATCCTGCCTCTTGCTCGCTGCTTTTAGTTTCTCACCCTTCTGCTTGCTTCATGTTAGGACCGGTGTGGTTCTTGGCCTTTCCTTTGACCATGCCTTAGTTTTTCCGACGTCTTTTAACTTGTCCATGTTCTGCAAAAATAGATTGTTGGCAAGGAAAATACATCCACGAGGTTTTGTTAGTCACAAGCTTAGTTATGATGTAAAAGAAAATCAAGGTATTTTTTGTTAGGCTTGAGCCAAAGTATAATCATATCACGGATCTAAAAGAATGAAGGTATTTTTAAAAGAGATATCCGAAGGTTTTAAAAGAGAAAACATAGATCCAAAGGTTTTCGAAATAGAAAATGTTAGAGCATTGCTCGGTCGAACTCGCATGCGTTGCTATCTCAAGCATGTTTGTCAATGTTAGTGATCAAAACTATAAGTCTTAATTTCTAGCCTATGTAGCTAAAGGTCTCGGACTATGATAGAAAGTGTAGTTGAGCTCAAGAAATCCATGGCAATCATCATACAAGACGAAGGACTACTCGAGGAACCGGTGGAACTTCATCGACTAAAAGGTATGTGGAGACTTGAACTTATCTGTCACTCAAAAGTCTATTTACTCTATCTCCTACTCTTGAGACAAAAGTCTTTTAGACGTATAGACTTTCATTATACACATTTGTTATTTCGAGCCGAGTTTAACTCGCCTATCTATTTCTCGAAATATGTGTTGGTAATCTTTCGCTTTAACCGAATTCATCTTTACCTAGTGATGAAAGTCATGATATGTTTCAATCACTTTGGAAATTGCTCTGACGAAAAATGGTCTGTGAA
The DNA here is from genome assembly GCA_023531295.1 of Papaver armeniacum. NCBI lineage: Eukaryota > Viridiplantae > Streptophyta > Magnoliopsida > Ranunculales > Papaveraceae > Papaver > Papaver armeniacum. The sequence goes on along the minus strand of JAJJWW010010093.1, from coordinate 192,030 downwards.
TAACGGCTATATAACGTTCTCTGAAAATGTTTCAATGATTGAAATGAGATTTTAGATTACATAACCATTGGTAGGATATAAGCATTGTTGTGGAAACACATATATGTATAAGTCCTTATTCCTTGAACCAAAGTTTGCGACCTTTGTTGATCAAGAGAAATGGAAGTGGCGCAAGCCAAGTCCGCGAACTCAGTCCGCGAACTGGAGGAAGTTGTCACCCGAGAATTTCTGCTGGAGTTTGTGTACTCCTTCCATGAGCTTAAGTCCGCGAACCCAGTCCACGAACTTGAGTAGGTTATATCTAAAACCGGTTTTTCTTGAACTCATGTTTATATATGTAGATGGTGGATTTTCGACAAAGGGTAAAATTGTAAAACTATACTCTGGATCCGGCAATCGGGAGTATTGAGGCCCATGTCTCTCATTAAAGCATGAAAGCTCATGCTATAAACCTCTGACTGAGAAGGCCGTCTCTCAGAGTATATGTAGATGTGTAGTCTCCCAGCTGAGGCCACGGCACATCTCATGAATACTGAGCAATTTCAGTAATTACTCCGGATCCGGCAATCGGATGAGTATTGAGACTCGTGTCTCTAAGCATGAAAGCTCATGCCATAAAACCTCTGATCGAGAAAGTCTCTCAGAGAAGATGTAGATGTGTAGTCTCCCAGTGAGACCACGGCACATCTCATACCGTATAGAGTCGCAAGATTGGACGGCTCCTGGACACGGCGTGTCTGCTAGTATAGAGCAATAACGTCTTCAGGATGCAACCATGTTTTCCCTGACTATACAAGAGGAATATGACGCTCCAGCAAGTTCATATTGCTCAACCCTTAGATAATTAATGCTCCTAGATAGGAAGCCCTGCTAGTATAGAGCCATCAGTTAATTATCTCTAATCGCCTGAATATCCAAAGAATATTCTACGATTTTTCGTTATATTTCGTCACTTCAATTCGTGGTTCGTCCCAGCAGAATTCCACGGGCTAGTGATAAATATTCAACGAAACAGGCATCTGAGCATCGAATAAGCCCTGACTAAAATGGTGCAAGTGTACTTAGCAATAATGCACAGACCAACATTTGAATGCGCAAACGAGCATTTCAAAATATGAATGAACGATGAACCTATGCAAAATTGGAAGGAAAAATAATAATAATAAAATATTAGCAAAGGCGCCAGGGATCGGGCTCATCACCGTCCGGCCATGCCGTGACCAGATCCAAGGTCCAATTTTATATTTTTTCATATTTTATTATTTTTCCCTGATCTCGTGAAAATTCTCTCGTTCGAGCTAATCTCCTTCGTTTCAAGGAAATTCTCTAATCTCATGATTTTATCAAAGAAATAATAATATTAGGGAAAGGTATCGCGGGACCGAGCACCAGCCGGCCGGCCATGCCCTAGCCGTGGCCGGTCCCACACCTCACGTCCCCATTATTTTATTATTTCTCTCAAATTATGAACATTTCCTGATTTCATGAATTTTCCCTAAAACCATGAAAATTCCCTAATTTTATGAATTTTCTCTAAAATCATGAAAAATATTATAAAATTAGGAAAACTCGTGGGACCGAGCACCAGCCGGCCGGCCATGCCCTAGCCGTGGCCGGTCCCACACCTCACGTCCCCATTATTTTATTATTTCTCTCAAATTATGAAAATTCCCTGATTTCATGAATTCTCCCTAAAACCATGAAAAATCCCTAATTTTATGAATTTTCTCTAAAATCATGAAAAATATTATAAAAATTAGGAAAAACTCATAGGACCGGGCTCTAGCCAGCCGGCCATGCCCTAGCCGGTCCCACACGCCTATTATTTTATTATTGTTTGTTGTTTTAAGTTTCCTGATTCCATGAAAACTCTCTGATTTAAACAAAATAACTTGGTTTTAACAAATCTCTCTGATTTTATGAAAATTTCCTAAAATCATGAAAATTACATAAAATTGGGAAGAGTGCTCTGGGTCCGTGCCCATTGGCCGGCCGGCCATGCCTTGGCCATTGCAGGTCCCACACTCCATCATTCCCTATTTTATTATTATTATATATCTCTCATCTCATGGAAATTCCCTAATTTCAGCAAACTCTCCAGTTTCATGGAATTTCCCTCAAATCAGAGAAAATACATAAAATCACATAAAACTTGGAAAGTGTGGGACCGTGCTTGTTAACCATCCGGCCATGCCCTAGCCGTGTCTGGTCCCACACCTTGCAATTCCCTTTTTCATTTATTATTTTTCATCATCTCATGTATTTTTCCTAGTTTCAGCAAAAAACCACGGATTCTGCATATTTTCTCAGAATGTTGCTCAAATGCGCATCGGAAAATACTGAAACTCTCAGGACTGAGACACAGACGCTATGGTGACACGAGCACATCCCCTTGACCGACCAAGGGTGGCTCTGAGGCCTCCAAACAGCCGGTCCCGCATGTTTTGATGATTTTAACATAATTTGCTCAATTGCTTATATTAGGTTCAAACTTCTTCCAACCAATTAAGAGTTTGCTTGAACGACCATCCATTGGTCCCAAGGCCACCAAGAGCAGGCCCATGACCTCTTGGTCAGTACCTCAGTTCATGACCAGGTTTTTATTGTTTGTCGATCACACGAGCATTATTTCAATAAATGATTAAACCAGCATTTAATCATTCTTTCACCAACTGGTCCTCTAAGAGACTTTGGTATTTTGCTCATTCGAGCATCTGGGAGTACATGGTGGACTTGTCATCCCATGTATCCGGTACCTGCTTCACTCTGCAGATTGATTTGCAATAAATCATCATTTCGATAAAATTAGGGTTTTGAATCCAGAGCTCTGCAGAAACATGATTCTGAGCAGATTCAAATACTCTGATAATTTTATGTTGATTCCATGATCAACTTTTGTATTTATTTTACTCGACCCAGCATTCAGTATCTTAAATTAATATTTATTTTGGTCCTGCTACCAACAATTCATCAAACGAGCAATATTTGCTCAAACCGACAATATTTGCTCAAACTAGCAATATTTGCTCAAACTAGCAATATTCGCTCAAACTAGCAATATTCGCTCGAACCAGTAATATTTGCTCGGATTCAATAATATTGGTTCAACTATCAATATTATTCGACAATTCAAAGAACACGGTTGCTCGTCTTAGGTAATCAACATAATAATACCTCGTCTCAAAGCAGACATATTTGATTCATGAGTTTCAGAACATTTGCAAAACATGTTCATTTCAACAATACATGGACTCATCGTCCCACAAAGTCAAGAATCGACTCCACAATCACGAGATATCAATCGTGTCACATGGGGGGATATTAACTAGGGTTTTGGTCTGGCGGTCTACGGCACGTGTGTTCACCCACGATGAGAATGTGAGAAAGTCGTGCAATCAGTTGGAAGAGTCAGCAAAGTAGTGGGTGGAAAATTAACCAAGTCTCCGCACGATGAGCAACTAGTTTTAACACGATTTCCCACTTCCCCACTCTCTGATTCCAACAAACTATCACACTTCATGGGATCATGATGTTTTCAACTCCGGCATTATAAAATGTCTCTGAATCCTGATTGAAATGACAAGATTCGAACACTCGAACATTCGTCTAAAAGAATTCTAGGCAAGTTCATACAAACAATCTTTCGTCTACACTAACTCATCGTCTGAGCATTCACTCTCAATTAAGCAAAATTCAATCATTCAGAGCATTCTTACGCTGAATTCACAACACACCTACAATCTCAGATCACCATTGATCTCACGCATTTCTCAGCTTCCCTCCTACAGATCAACCCATCCTCTCTTGTGACCGAATTGACTCTGAACGGCCATTGTTCTTGGTTTAGGCCGAAGTCTTACAGATTGATCTCTCGAACTTAAAGCGCTCCCTTCTTGCAGTGCATCTGTGTGAGGTTCAACATTTCGCTCGGTTCAAGGAGTCTCCACACGGTCGACTCTTCAATTCCGTAAAAACCAGCAAATCGTTTTTCCCCATCTACAGATTGGCGACCTGATAGACGCATTTATGTGTCTAACTTGTCCTCAATGTTTCGTATTGTTAATACTCGTTTTTGTCCTTACTATGGTGTTTTGTGTGTTTGTAGGTATTTTTTGGAAATAAAGATTGTTGGAAAATTCGGCTCGAAAATTTGCTCGGAACACCCCCGGAGGACATTTGCTATTCGGACTCCCACTTTGGATAAGGGGTAACCCAATTACTAAGGGGCACCCTACTGATATTCGCACCCCAGCTGTTGGATAAGGGGTGACCTTCTTCTCCATTTGAATTTTATTTTTGGCGGGAAAATGGTGGCACTTCTGGAAGATTTTCAATTCGTCATTTGGAGGAGTTTTAATGCAATTTAATGGCTGAAATTTCATGGGATGACTTGTTAGAGCCTAATAGGGTTGGTATGGGTCGATTCATAGTCTAAATTTGGCTAGATAATTCGCGAGGAGAAGGCAGAGGAGCACGAGTTTGCATGGGTATGTTACGGGATTACAAAGAGTTTGAGCGTGTTTGAAAGACTTGTTGAGCGTGATTGAGTTAAACAAGGATAGTTTGGAGTGAATTGTATTGCAATAGACGCGTGCTGCTACAAAAATGGAAAGATTTTTATCCCGAGAATATATTCATTGACTGCCGAGTAATGGGAGGATATTTTGGATTGATGACGAGTTATTCTTGGTCCAAAGGTGTATAAATAGTTTGTTGGGGTCGATAAGAGGGGTTATGGAGAGTTAGGGGACAGTTGAGAGCATTACAGAGCTTAGAAAATCGAGTTGCAGAATCACCATTTCTGCTGCTGCATCTCTGAAGAACGTGAAGAACAGACTATCGAAGACAGTCGTTTTTCAACAGTGAAAAACGACTACCAAACGTGGGTCGCAGCTACAGTAACAGAAGCACTTTATCTCTATCGTAGTTTGTAACAGTGTTTGCAACAACTATAACTGTTGCAAACCCGGTTTTCATCATTTCTCCTTTGTTCATCATTTGTAAACCATTTTTGAGCAATGAAATCGACTTTTGAGCGTGTTTCCAACATGATGAGCTAGACCCCATTACTGGGACGACGGAGGAAGACAAATTTCATACATGGGTAATTTTAATTAATTCTTTTTATGACTTTTGCACTAATTAAAAATTGAATTATGATTTGATTAAATTAGTTATTATTTTATTAGATGGGTCATGCTTGCTTAAATGTTTGATGTCCCATGCTTACGATTTATAACTAATATTTTGAGAATCTACCTTGGCAAAAATAAGAGTCCATGTTTTTATTTGTTGAGCGATAATTGTTAAAATAATTAATATTTGAACCTTTTGTTATGAGTTTGGCCGAATCCTGAGTCCCAGCCCATCTCTTCATCTTGTGACAATATTTGTATATATTTTTCTTTTATTTTCTTTTATTAATTCTTAAAATCAATCTCGTCAAGTCCGAGTGAACGACAACCTTACTACCACTTTCTACAACATTATTGAGTCACATCACGACCACTGTGGGAGATTAATCTCTCGGTTGCAATCTCACGATTTCACAAGATGGCTGGTCTTAGGTCTGGGTTAGTTACAGGTTCACTAGCAACAACAACAACAACGACAATGAAGATATCCCGGAAACAATTCCGGCCTCTAATAACACTGACGGTGGTGACATTACTCCTCATCACGCTAACACGGAAGGTCATCCTCTGTTCGGCCGACACCCTAAGGAAGTCAGAGGAAACCCACCACCCACCATTGCCGATCTCATCAAAGTGCAAGAGACTCTTACAAAAAATCAAACCGATATGGCTACGACACAGAAGGAGCTATTTAATCAACTGAAGGCTCTCACTGATACAATGTCAGAGAAAACTCAAGGAAAGGGGAAAGAAAAGGAGAAATCCTCAGATGATGATCCTTAAGTAATCCCAATTCATACAGTGGACGACGAAGTCCGCAAAGCTGCAGACGATTCGTCAGCAAAAGAATCATCAAATTTCATTACTCGGGAAGATTTGGAGCGCCTTCTGGAGAACCGTGGAAAGGACAAGACATCACATGTCCATCGTCACCGACCTCCTTATCCTGCCAGCTACGCAAAGGATCCCTCTTCCGAAAGGTTATACCTCTCCAACTTTCACCCTGTATGATGGAACTGGCAATGCTCGAGAACATGTCTCTCGTTTCCTGAAAGCCTTGGGAGAACATGAACACAACCACGTTGTTCGTCTCAAGGAATTTTCAAAATCCTTGAAAGGCAGGGCATAAACCTGGTACAACAACATCGCACCAGGGACTATTAACAATTGGGGAGAAATGATTAATGCCTTCTACAGAAAGTACTTCTTCGTGTCATAGCAAGTCACTCTCTCTGATCTTGGAACAATGTTTCAGAGGGTCGGTGAAAACCCCAATGACTACGTGAAGATATTCAGAGTCCAGGCCTTGGATTGTCATGACCCAAATGTCACGGAGCAACAAGTGGTAGATTTGTGCATCAATGGCATGCTCCTGGTCTATAGAGCTCTACTAGAAAATCTTTGATTCCATACTTTCTCAGAGCTTCATGAAGCCGCGAAGAGATCGGCAACCACTGCACCTGCTCTATTGGAAAGAGCAAAATCTACAAAGACTGAAAAATCGCGAGATACTCGAGGAAGCAGACGTCTGATCAACAAGTAATACAACCTGCAGCCCTCCACAAACGATGTTGCAGAAGGGAGCAAGCGCAAGGTTGAACCCTCGAACAAGCATACCTCAGCTCCTCAAAAGACGCAAAAGAAGGACAAACCAGAGGCACGGGCTCCTGGCCAACATACAGAGACTCCTGATCAAGATGCACCTGACTTTCCTCTCCCCATTGGAGAAGTGCTCGAACTACTAGATGCCTGGATCCAAGATGGTGCAATCAAGTTGCCATATGTCAGAAGAGACCCAACTGAGGAAGACATGAAAAACCCTCATTATTGCCGCTTCCACAGGTTCGTCAATCACCCCACAAGTAGCTGCAATGTTTTGAAACGCATATTCAGAGAAAAAGTTGAGTCCGGAGAACTTAATCTCGGTGCCGAAGGAGTGCACAGAGATCCCCTCCCGGGCCGGGACTTTCTCCATCTCCGAAGCAGGTCAAATAAGCAGTTCAGTCATTGATAGAGCATGTCTGCGAATTACTCTATCTGTCGAAAGCGTAAAGGGGAGATATGTTCACAGCTTTGAACCACATAGTGTCTGGGAAACACCTGTTGATTCTAGAAGTACCTCCTGAACCTTCAGACACCGACAAAGAAATGTATGACTGGGGACTGCTCACCACAGTGCATATTAAAGGAAATGAATTCAGTAGGGCATTTGTCGATGTCGGTACCGCCGTCAACATCATTCCTTGAAAACTCTCAGAGCCGCTGGCATTACTCGACAAGAAGCTACTCATGCTCCCATGGCAATCAGGGATCACGAAGGAACTTCCAGAGATGCATATGGATACATCAATCTCAAAGTTATAGAAAACTCAGTCTGCACTGAGACTAAGTTTTACATAATTCGAGAAGACCTGGGATATGACATGATTCTTGGACGAACTTGGATTCACGCTGGAAAGAAGACTCCAACACCTTCAACATGTCCTGCTGTTGAAGAAAGCTCTGACTCAGAAGAAATGGAGGATACTCTGTCATTTTAGCACTTGGAAGAAGTTAAAGCTTTGACGGAACTCACACAGAAGCCTGGAGAAAGTGCACATTCTTTCATCAAGAGGTTCCTTACTCAGGCAAGTCTTATCCCTCTTCATACACCAATAATACCAATGTTAAAATATACTGCTCTGGTCTGGGGACTTCTCCCTACTAACAACTTGGCAATTACGAAAAGCTACGAGTGGATAGTCTCACCTCAGCAGTATTACACCAAATGGTTACGCTCAGAGCATCTCCATCAAGAGTTTTATTGCTGAAGACATGGCTAAGCACGACAGACAGTATGCTGGATACTCTCCTCTACACGAGTGTCCATATGTGCCACAACCATAGAATCAACAAAAAGTATTCAAGACGCGAACTACTAAGCCCAACAAATTCAAGGAAGGGGATTTGGTTCTTAAGGCGACTAAACGAGATCTCCATTCTGCAAGGAGCTCTAATTGGGAAGGACCATTTATGGTTGCTAAGTCCATAACCAGAGGATACTACAAATTCATCAACACGGATGGCAGAACCCTACCAGTAATTCACGAGAATTGGCTTAAGGCATTTGTCTGAAATTATTGGGCATTCGAGGTACTGGGCGTTTGAGCAGTCATGACGTCTGGATTTGGCATTTAGGATTTTCTTTCATTGTATTTTAATTCCTCCAAAACGTTTGCAATACTTGCAATCAGTATTTGAATTCAACAATTTATCAAAATTCAGTTCATTTTACTTAAAAGAAAATCTCTATCAAATCCAAAACAAAATCCTCAATCATCTACCAATCCAAAATCAACCAATATCAAAACCTAAATAAAAACCTCACATCTCTCAGAAGTTCAGAAGTTCAAGAGATTATGAAAAGGAAATCAAAGGAAATCAGCAAAAAAGGATTTTTGTTCCTCTGCATCCGTCAAGACCTGCAGAGCCGCCTTCTCCTTGTTCAGCTCTTCAATCATCCTAGCAATCTTGTCTTCCTTCTCCATCACAGCATCATTGGGAAAGGGTATGTTCTTCTCACATGAGTCTTTGATAGCGTTCATTTGCTTACGAAGCCACTTTACATTGAAGCCAAGTCTTTCTGAATTCTCCAAGTTAAACTCCCAATCAAAGAGTATATCTGGAGTCACAGTACTTCTGGCCCTAGTACATATATCACTTACAACACGCAAGATAATACCTACTTGCATTGTTAAAGCATAAGCACGCCCGAGATTAGATCCACAATTATGTGACCAAATTTCTTCCATATTCTCTCGTACAAGCCTGCATACCCTATGGGAACGCTGAATCCACCTACTAGTTCATGATACGGAAGTGAAGCATCAAAGGGAGGATCAAAAGCAACTCCTGAACTTGGATATTCATGCACCACTATACGATTCTCAATTAGTGGAACAACTTCTACAATTGGGACAACAATTTCTTCAGTATTCTCTACTGGTGTTTCGGTTTCTTCTATCACTGAAGCAGCAACAATCTGGTTTTCCATAACTTCAGTGACAACCTTCTCATGGCCTTGAAGTGAAGGTTTGGTTTTCTCTTCATCAACAACTCCAGGGCAATTCGGGTTATCCTCATTGGTTTCAATATCCTCAACTTCGATATTTGACACCTAATACGAAGATTACATGAGGTTAGATGTCGTTTAAGCATGAAACCAAGTGAGATTATAAAATACAGCATAAAATCAATACCACGTCATCAAAGTTCATCATTATACACTCAAGGCATGAGCGAATAACATGAAAGTCATGAAAATACGTTTTACGGTAACCTCGTCTGAAAAAACTGTACTCTACTATGTACTAAAAGATGAACTGGGAGCAACCTACAAGGAATCTGAGGATGGATAATATACCATTCTCTTCGTATGGATGTCCTCTACCACATGTCAAAATTTCATGACAATCCGACGAACGAGCAAAAATATGTGTCGGGCAACATGCAATCTGAAAAAGTTCTGGAAGTTTACTGTTTCGCCTTTTTCAGGTCCTAAACGTGCTCAAAACTCAAAAAGCTTCATTGATAGCTTGGAAATTTTCCGGGCTTGAAGATACATATGCGGATCATGAAAATCCGACTTCATATGAAGGTATTACGGTGTTTTTGCTAAAAACTGAAATCTGAAATTTTCTGACGACGTATTTCGCTAAAATTACTTGTACACTCACATGGATTCTCATTCATTCACTCACAAATCAGCAATTTAATATTTATATGAAGAGGTTACAAGATATGTGCTTACTTGGGGGGTCTTCGAAGTGTTCAAAGAGTTGGGATTGCTCGTGTCAACATCAAGAGGTTCATCATTTTCATTCGGTTCCGAATCTTTGGAACTTCCTTCGCCTCTATTCTCGGAGGATGACCGAGTATCAGCACTCTCCACCTCCATGGCAACATCCTCCTGGACATATTCTCAAATAATTAGCATTTTCACATGAGGCATTTATGTTTGGCTATGAGGGAGAGTACTCACAACATTTTCTTCTTCAACGCTCAAATCACAGATTGTCTGCCCAGCAGCAGAGAATTGAAGACCATCAATACTAGACGGAGCAAAGTTCTGTAACCAAATAACAAATATTGGTTTCATGATCCTAGTAATGTGGATAGAAAAATTTACAGCGGAAAAGTGTCGACAACTTACCAAAGAAATAACCGGGGACTTTATGGTATTAGGCAATAGCTTATAATTCTTGTTTCTGCCTTCTCCACCGTGAACAACTGTTTCTGCTTCTGAGAAATTCACTTCAAGACGAGGTCTCACAGCATGACCGTCCTACATGAAAGAAATTAAGGTGATGATCAAAGGCAATTATTTCAATTTTATGAGGAATGTGTAAAAGATACATACTGGTGAACATCCTGGAGATGTCTTTCGCTTATCACCACCAGAGATGGATTTTAATCTGGGTCGAGAAGCAATCATATCAGCAGAAGGAGGCTCTTTCACCAAGGGTTGACTAATCCCTACGAAATCGTGTAGACGTTCAAATTGCTGGTTCCAAAAATCAGTATAACCCCGAGTTACATACGTAATTCGGTCGGCACAAGGGAACCAATAAGAGCTTCCTTCGACATGGGTACGGTCTAAACAAGTCTTAAGTTGTTCCACTGATGGTTTGCTCCTCCGGAAAGTTGGAACGCATTGATCCATATGATAGATGTATTTATATGTCTATTTTGTTCTCAATAATGTGTATTGTTAGTGCTCGATTTTATACTTATTTGATTATTTTATGTTTTTGTAGGTGTTTTTGGAGAAATAAGCTTTTGCGGAGAAATTCGGCTCGAAAAGTTGATAAAGGAACCCGGAGGACACTTGCTATTAGGACTCTCGAGTTTGGATAAGGGGCGCCCAATTACCAAGGGACACCTCACTACTATTTGTACCCAAGGAGTGATATTTACACCCCATGGATATTTGCACCCCATCAGAGGATAGGGGGATTTCTTCTTCATCGTTTAAAAGCTACAAAAAGGAGGGAAACTATTTTCTTCTCATGCGTGTTTCTGGTAGAGATTTAGACGGACTCCTTCATGGATTTGGGTGGATATGGGCTTTTCAAGGCTAGCAGAAGTTGGTGATCGAGAGAAAAGGAAGATATATTCTATATTTCCTTAACAGGGAACCATGAATCTCGGGATTGGTTGGTGAGTCTTTTGGCCATAATTTGGGCCAGTTGTCGTCGGACTTCCTCGTTGGGTTATACTAGTATATACCGAATCAGGGTTGGTAAAGTGTTAGTTCACGTAAACAGGGGGAGATCATTCCGGGTTTTGGTGATTAAAACTGGAAATTACGTGTGATTCGAAAGAAGATAAACTCTGCTAAGATCTTATGTTACAAATATAGAGAGTTTTGACAAAACAGTGGACGTGTCAAGCTAAAGAGAGAAATAATCTCCGTGACTTTTGATAAAAGAAACCGAGAGATATCCCAGGAATTTCTCGCCATATTTTCTGCCTGTGTGCATATATATGTGTTGCTGAGGAGTCACGGAAAGGGGGACCGAACGGAGGGTTTTGAGGAGCTGCAGAGCAAAACAAAACAATTGCAGGCGTGTTCATCATCAGCAGGAAGAAGAAGAAGCTGAAGCACAAAATACCTCCCAAGTCAGTCGCATATAGGGGAGACTGTCCTTCTTTCTGTTGCCTATTCATTCAAATTTTAACGCTTTGTAACAGTTTTCGAACAATTAAAACTGTTAGGTTTTCTCTGTAACAGTAGGCTCTGTCACAGTGAGTTTTGTAACAATTATATCTGTTACAAACTCGCTGCTTTATTAGTTTTCTCTTGTTTTTCACACCTTTGATCTATGAGCACCTATTTTGAGCACGTGAATAATATGAGGAGCTAAACCCCAACACTGGGACGACGGAGGAAGCTATATTTCATGCATGTGGTAATTATATTTAATTCTTTTATGACTACTTGCACTATTATCATCGTTTTATGATTTTTCTTAATTGATTGTGATGTCGTATGATGATGTATGCTTGGTCTAAGTGCTTTTGATGCGTCATGCTATTGATTTACAGTCAATCTTTTAAAAATCTACCTTGGCAAAGAAACAGAGTCAATATTTTACTTGAGCTATAATTGTTTGGAATAAATATATGAATCGCATGAATGAGTCCATGGTGGAATCCCGAGTCTCAGTACCTCTCGTTATCGTGACAATCTTATGAATATATTTTCTTTGTTTTTAGTATTTTCTTAAATCAAACCTTTACAAGCCCGAGTTGAACGAACATCTTTCTTACCACTTTACAAACAATTTCAAAATCAAATCAATTTTTGGCGCCGCTGCCGGGGACTTGTATTTAGGTTTTAGGTTTTAGGTTTTAGAGTTATTTCTATTTTTATTTTTTATATTTTTTGTTCTCTTTTACGCCTTTGGTATTTTTCGATTCTTTTCAGATTTGGAGCGAAGCTACAAGGAAAGAAAAAGTCCTATAAAAGGAAAGCATCTTCCAAAGAAGGAAAGAAAAGAGGAATTCAAAAGGAGTGAAGAAGAAGATTTTGTATATAGCTATTTTGTTTTATTTTTAGAAACTGTAAATAGGGTTGTATTTTTGTAATTTTTCTTTTTCTTTTTGGACACTTTTTGGACTTTATTTTTTTTTGGACTGGACATTATTTTTAAAACCCTAAGGAAGGGTTAAAAATTAAATATAAACTGTTTGCAGGGAAGGAAGACAGTTACGATACTGTCTCGGCCTCTCGGGTTCGTACACTGACATTGGAGTCGGTGGCCTGAGTCGACTTCGACGGTTCATCGCCCGTCTGGTACGGGAGTGTTGATGGTGGATTTTCGTTTAAGGTTAAATTTGTAAGTAACCAAAAAATCATGCGCTGACATCTTGTAAAAGATAAAGCCGTTTATAAGTGACGGATACTCCTCACTTAATTCACCAAGAATGGAGCATGTAGCAACAATCCCATTCTCGTGAATACATGAAATTCCTCCGAGATTGAGCATGTAGCAACAATCCCTTCCCCGTGAATTTCATATCAGCCTTGTATTTCCTGTACTCATTATCGGTGTGGCATGACGGTAGAGTGTTACTCTTACAGAGTAACACGAACCTCCAAGCACTATAATGAAACCATGTACGAAATACCCGTGCATGTGCCGATTCTCGGTGTGTTATACTAGCCCGAGCCCTCTCGGTGTGTTATACTAGCCCGATTGAGCCCCTCTCGGTGTGTTATACTAGCCCGATTGAGCATCCAAGACCGACCATATCAGTCCGGATATGATCCGATCGCATCATCCAACTCCACAAGCATGATTGGACGACCCCGCATCAATTCCATCACCCCCAAGCGGTATGGAATACACACGGCCGACCCCGCATGGTCGACTATTGGCCTTTGCTTGCCAAGAAACCGTCCGTACCAAGCATTGTGGACGGAAAACCCTAAATTAGGGTTTGCGGCATATTACATGTGCCGCAAAATGTCTCAACCATCCATCTTCGCAGGTATAGATGGAGGGTGTAGATGTAGACTCAAAAGGCCCTGAGCATGTCGACACAATCACCATGTGACCGCCTACACACTTGACCAAGCGGTCAAAACCAACCATGGTTGGTTACAACACAATCGTCCACACGAAATGGCATGGTCGCGCGGCTTTGAAAGCCAAAATTAGGGTTCGAGCCATCACGCGCGTCCATCTTCTCCGGCACGAATGGAGGGTCACGAGATCAAATCGAGCAGTCCGGTCATACCAGCATGACCACCGTGGGCCCATCTACCTCTCCATGCGGTCGGCCAAGGCATATCATGCCTGGCCAATCCAAAACGCCCGCTCAAACATGCGTGGCTACACTTCCCAAATTGCAAATCGATCTCGACCACTCAACTTCACCGGACGAATTGGGTGGCTTAGATCACGTTTCATGAGACGGTAAGACATAGGCGTGAACATCAGCCTACCGTCTACACACCAAACCAACCGGCCAAGACCGACCAAGTCAGGTCATCTTGGAAAACACGCCAAAAAAGGTATGGTGCGCGACTCCTTGCGGCATCAAACTCCTATCGCAAATCGATCTCAACCACTCAACTTTACCGGTCAAATTGAGTGGCTTAGATCGCGCCTTCTTGGGAAAGTGAAGTATGGACGTGCACACCGGCGTGTTGTCTACACACATGCCCGGTCGGTCCTCTTCAAAACCCTTCCCATGCTTGGTTTCGACCAAGCCGAAGAGTGATGCTTGCGCACCTCTTTTAAAACCCTAATTTCATCAACGGTCGCAGATGAGTGTCTCAAACATCATCTCATCCGTCCGACTTCACCAGACTTGGTTATACAACCCTGGTCGAGTTATTTGGTTAGTGAGGAGTCATTACCCATCACTTTACCACACCGTAATGCGATACTGCATAAAATACACACGATACTTCACAAGTATCGACTTTACGAATAACGCAGTTATTCAATTCAGCATTACATGCTATCTCTCGTGGATCCACGATCCACATTCCGTTATCAATCATGTCACAAACTGGGGGATACTTACTGGGGTATTGGTCTGGCGGTTTACAGCGTGCAGCGTGCAACGCGCCATCACAAGAACGTGTTAGGAGGTCATGGACGGTTAGAGATGAACTGGAAAAGTGGGCAAGACTGGTCGTGTGTTACCGACACACAACTCCACTACTCCATCATTCCACTACCTCCACTTCCCACGAGAAACGTGAATGAGGCTCAATGACTTGTATAAAATAGGGTCTCCGCCCTATTTCCAACAACAAGGAATAACGGAGAACAATACAAGTTCAGACGAGACAGAAAATCAACATCCAGAGCCTCCTTACATTAACCGTAAGCCTGCTCACTTTTCTGTCACAAGTCATAAGCAAGCCAACACTTTCACAATCTCAACACCTTCTTCGCTTCCCTCCCTAAGATCAACCCCATCTCCTTCACTTTGTGACCGAAACAAGTCTGGAACGGCCATTTCTTGGTTTAGGCCGGACTTGCACAGATTGATCTCTCGAATCTACAAGCACTCACCGCGCAGTGCATTTGTTGAAGGTTTAGATTCATTCCTCATCCACACCCCAAATTACCAAATTCTGCAGGAGTAATTTTCACCCATCAACAATTAGCGACCACAGTGGGAGATTAATCTCTCGGTTGTAAAGTCAATTTCTTCGAAATTCAATTCAATTTCATCAATCTCAAAAGGGTAGATCTTAGAATCGATTCAATCAAAAATCATTATGGTGGAATTAAGGTCTGGGTCAGCAATCAATTCTGATGGAGCCGCTGTGGATAACAATCCTGGTGTTGAAGTACCTGTCAGTGGAGCTATCGTGGTCAACACATCTCGTGGAGCCGTCACTTCTACCACCAGCACCAGTGTAGCAGCAGATATCCCAAAGAGGGAATAACTCCTCCCATCACCAGAGCCAGAGCAGCCGCAAATCCTGGCATCTCTTCGAGCGTAACGCCTTCAGTGGTTACCAGAGCAACAACTTTCACTCCTCCACCAGGACGAGGAGCCGGAGACACAAGAGGAAGGCCGCCGTCTGCGGTACCATTGCAGAACTTGATGGAGAAACAGAAATTCTTGCTAAAACTCAAACAGATATGGCCGCAACTCGAAAGAGGTACTCACTTTCCTTAAAACTTTGATCGAACGATTACCGCAAGATTCACGGCAACCCTTGAGTCGGCGAGAGATGCATTCAATACACCCGGAAAGCGGTGTGTTTCCACTCGAGACTCACATGAATGAAGAAACTCGTGTTGCTCCCGAGCGCCAAGGGAGAGAGGCCAGTCTTCCAACTTCATTACGCGTGAAGATCTAGAGCGACTTCTCCAAAATCGAGGAAAAGGGGACCGAACGGACATACACCAACATCACCCGCCGTACCCTCAAGATGTGCAACGGATTCCTCTACCAAGAGGTTACACCTCTCCCCGTTCTCCCTCTACGACGGTCTCGGGTAATGCTCGTGAACACATTTCTCGATTCTTGGAAGCCTTGGGGAACATGAATACAATCATGTTTTACGCCTAAAAGAATTCTCAAAATCACTCACGGGAGGGCATACACAGTACAACAACATTGCGCCTAACAAAGATATCCAATTGGAGCGAGATGGTCAGTGCTTTCTACAGAAGTATTTCTTCGTGTCCGAACAAATCACGTTTTCGCACTGGAAGAATTCTCCAGCGGAACAATGAACATCCCAACGACTTCGTTAAAAGATTCAGAACCCAAGCACTGGACTGTCACGACCCGAATGTTACCGAACGACAATTGGTGGAATCATGCATCAATGGGATGATACCCATATACCGCGCCCTGTTAGAGAATCTGGGCTTTCAAACATTCTCTGAACTCCACGAAGCTGCAAAACGTTCAGCAACAACTTCACCAAAGATTACTAGAAAGAACCAGAGTTGTTCGAAGTGAAGATTTGCGTGAAAGTCGAGGAAGCAGGCGTCTCACAAACAAACAATACAACACTGGCCCTTCTGTGAGTGTGGTAAGCGGAGGAGAAAAGAGGAAAGCTTCGATAACGGAACAACAAACCAAGCGAACATCCTCGGCACACAAGACTTCGTCTCGAAAAGGAACAGACAAAACTCCTGCACAAAACGCCAAAGACACGGGTTTTCCTTTTCCCATGAATGAAGTGATAGAGCTCTTTGAAGCGTGGATCCAAGATGATGCCGTAAAACTACCCCTATCAGGCGTCCTCCGACCGAGGAAGAAATAGCAGATCCCGATATCGTTGCTACCACGGGTTCGTCCATCATCCAACCAAAGATTGCAACGAGGTTGAAACAAATATTCGGGAAAAGGTAGAGACCGGGAACTCCGGCTTGGAAACGAAGGTGTTCATAGAGATCCTCTACCTATCGAACCGCATGATTTCGGGGACTCTGTTCGCAAGACCGTGCAATCTATGATGGAGCACATGTGTGAAATCTTATATTTCTCCAAGGGGCAACGTCAAGACATATTTGCGGCCCTCAACCACGTTGTGTCAGGCAGGCGTCTGTATCCTGAACCGGTCCAAGAACCTCAGTCTTTCCTGAAAGATGCGAGCAAAGGGAACTGGGGACTCCTAACCGTCACTCGTTTGAGAAACGTTGAGTTCGATAACGCGTTGATCGATACGGCTTCAGAGTTTAACATCATTACAGTCAAGACCTTGAGAACGGCAAAGATCTCGAAGCAAGAAGCTACCCGTCATCCAACTCGTGGTCGTGGATTCAAGCGGAGAGCTTAGAGATGCATATGGATACATTGATCTTGAAGTCAAATTGGGTGATGCCTCGACGCAAGCAAAGTTCTACATAGTCAAAGACCATCCCAACTACGACATGATCCTAGGAAGCTCTTGGATGCAGGACAACAAAGCCATACTGGAGGTCTGTCCTCTACCGGTGTCGGTACCTGAGAGAATCTCCAACACGCCCGCTGGACTACCTGATGACTGTCCGCTGCCGCACCAACAACTTGCCAATATGACACAACTTCACGGAGAGAGCACAGTCGGCATACACTGAAAGGTTCCGGTCTCAAGTAAGTCTCATCACACAACCCTCCTTGCAAACTACCGCCCCTCATTCTGACAAGTCCTGGGGACTGGCTCCAACCGACAAACCAACCCCGGCTAGGAGATGTGAATGGGAAGCCGCCCCTTTCAAACGTTTTATCAGGAGCATAGAAGTTGTCTTGGTCAAAGACAACAAGGCCAAGGTCCAAGTGTCTACACGCTCAAACCCATTCGGAATTGGAGACCTAGTGACGAAGGCGACTACATTCAATGTTGGAAACATAACGGTGAAGATGACCACTCTACCTGACTCACCCACCAAAAGAGAAGATGAACCGTACCTGGTAGCAGATGTTATCCTAGGTGGCTACTGCAAGCTCATCAACGCTGATAACCTGGAGGGCATAACAATTCACTCACGATGGCTCAAACCTTACCGAACTTAAGATACTGTGCTACCGCTTTCCAACATTCTCCACACTTTAAAACGCTGTGCTATTTTTTCCAGCGTGTTTCCTTTTGCAGTTTCATGTCATGCTTGTAATTCCTCCAAAAAATGATTGCAATGCTTGCATTCATAGTTAGGGTTCCAATTTTCAATCCTCAATTTAATTGAAGTATTATTTCCATCTGAGAACCTCTCTACTTCTAAAGACACAAAGCCCTGAAACCCTAAGCAAGTATCTCATGGGAAGAAGGAAAACAGAACGTGTGCACAGAAAGGAAAACGATTGCTATCTGCCCGAAAGAAACCAGGGTAGATCTTGCATCACAGGTCCGTAAATGTTCCATCATGATAATTACTTCTTTTATCACGAAGAATCACGTGTGGAGGAACACCCTTGTTCCTGAGAAGATTCATTTGCAATTTTGGCAAAGGATTATAAAAAAAAAAAAACTTTTGTTCAAACCATAAAACGAAAGGAAAACTTGAACTCAGCTGCCACCACCGAGTACAAGGGAGATATTCAAATGTACGGAACATGCTTGGAAAAGAAAGAAGGAAAATTCTAATCGCCAAGAGAGTCAGCCTCGCTTTGCATCATCGCTCGGATTCTCGCTCCATCACCCGTTGATGCGCCTCCCTTCGAATCTCCTTCAGTTTCTGCATCAGGCATCTCCGCAGCATCACGCTCCATCCTAACATCATCAGCAGGAGCATCAAAAGGCACATCAACATCAGGAGCCGCGCAGGTTACTTTCAAACGTTCAGGCTCGTCTGTATCGGAATCAAGGATTATCACGCCGTCCTGAACCGGGTAATCACACTTGCCTTCATTCGAGGTCGTTCATGCTCAACTCTCCGCCTCTTCAACCGCGCCGCAAATCTCTCTCGCCCTTGCGCTTACTACTGTCTGCAGCGTTTCCTCGCGCCTCCGCCGCTCCTCCATGTCAATTGCAGCTGAAAATGCACAGATACGTCCTCTGACAATACGAAGGTGGGAGATAGACATCCCCTGTATAGCACAGCCGACTTCACGAAGAGGAAGATCGATCTTAGCCATCACTTCTCCATGCGCATGGTTTTCAGGCTTGTCAACCTCAAAACTTCTTTCTGGGGAAGCAACAGAATGAGCGTCTACCGCTTCCATGATAATCTGCAGAGAAGAAGAGGTTATGAGCACACACAAAAAAAAAAAAAAAAAAAAGAGAGGATCATCAAAACTATCGATCACCTAATCGAAAATCGAGCGGACTGAGATACCGGGATATAGAATAAACGACCACGTTGAGATGATTCTTTATAATCTCACAAGTCGACGTAATCCCGAAGGAAGAGAAGTCTCTACTTACCACCTATGAAGGCTACTAATTCGGGATAACAATCAACAAGGCTTATCAAATATACCTGAGGAAGGCCGTGTATAACTAAGGAAGTACACCTGAAGGAGCGGCCGAGCTCATACATGTACAAGAGGAACCAAAGCGACTCACCGGATCAAGTCCTGCTTCCTTCGCATCCTTAATCAAGACCGACCAGTTCCAGGGAAACGCCTGACAATGTGAAACTATCCGGTAAATATGTATTCACTCTAGCTTGGTCGTTTCTGTATGTCACCATCTCATGCCTACCACACAATAGTGTAACCATTATATGCTAGGCAGGGGACTTAATGTTGATGGTGGATTTTCGTTTAAGGTTAAATTTGTAAGTAACCAAAAAATCATGCGCTGACATCTTGTAAAAGATAAAGCCGTTTATAAGTGACGGATACTCCTCACTTAATTCACCAAGAATGGAGCATGTAGCAACAATCCCATTCTGTGAATACATGAAATTCCTCCAGGATGGAGCATGTAGCAACAATCCCTTCCTGTGAATTTCATATCAGCCTTGTATTTCCTGTACTCATTATCAGTGTGGCATGACGACTGAGTGTTACTCTGTAAGAGTAACACGAACCTCAAGCACTATAATGAAACCATGTACGAAATACCCGTGCAGTGCCGATTCTCGGTGTGTTATACTAGCCCGAGCCCTCTCGGTGTGTTATACTAGCCCGATTGAGCCCCTCTCGGTGTGTTATACTAGCCCGATTGAGCATCCGGCACTGACCATATCAGTCCGGATATGATCTGATCGCAGTCATCCAACTCCACAAGCATGATTGGACGACCCGATCAATTCCATCACCCCCAAGCGGTATGGAATACACACCTACCGACCCCGCATGGTCGACTATTGGCCTTTGCTTGCCAAGAAACCGTCCGTACCAAGCATTGTGGACGGAAAACCCTAAATTAGGGTTTGCGGCATATTACATGTGCCGCAAAACAGTCTCAACCATCCATCTTCGCAGGTATAGATGGAGGGTGTAGATGTAGACTCAAAAGGCCCGGAGCATGTCGACACAATCACCATGTGACCGCCTACACACTTGACCGATTGGTCAAAACCAACCATGGTTGGTTACAACACAATCGTCCACCCGAAATGGCATGGTCGCGCGCTTTGAAAGCCAAAATTAGGGTTCGAGCCATCACGCGCGTCCATCTTCTCCGGGAGGGTCACGAGATCAAATCGAGCAGTCCGGTCATACCAACATGACCACCGTGGGCCCATCTACCTCTCCATGCGGTCGGCCAAGGCATATCATGCCCGGCCAATCCAAAACGCCCGCTCAAACATGCGTGGCTACACTTCCCAAATTGAAAATCGATCTCGACCACTCAACTTCACCGGACGAATTGGGTGGCTTAGATCACGTTTCATGAGACGGTAAGACATAGGCGTGAACATCAGCCTACCGTCTACACACCAAACCAACCGTCCAAGACCGACCAAGTCAGGTCATCTTGGAAAACACGCCGAAAAAGGGTATGGTGCGCGACTCCTTGCGGCATCAAACTCCTATCGCAAATCGATCTCAACCACTCAACTTTACCTGGTCAAATTGAGTGGCTTAGATCGCGCCTTCTTGGGAAAGTGAAGTATGGACGTGCACACCGGCGTGTTGTCTACACACATGCCCGGTCGGTCCTCTTCAAAACCCTTCCCATGCTTGGTTTCGACCAAGTCAAGAGTGATGCTTGCGCACCTCTTTTAAAACCCTAATTTCATCAACGGTCGCAGATGAGTGTCTCAAACATCATCTCATCCGTCCGACTTCACCAGACTTGGTTATACAACCCCGGTCGAGTTATTTGGTTAGTGAGGAGTCATTACCCATCACTTTACCACACCGTAATGCGAAGACTGCATAAAATACACACGATACTTCACAAGTATCGACTTTACGAATCTTAACGCATTATTCAATTCAGCATTACATGCTATCTCTCGTGGATCCACGATCCACATTCCCGACATCAATCATGTCACAAACTCGGGGATACTTACTCAGTATTGGTCTCGCGGTTTACAGCGTGCGTGCGGCGTGCAACGCGCCATCACAAGAACGTGTTAGGAGGTCATGGACGGTTAGAGATGAACTGGAAAAGTGGGCAAGACTGGTCGTGTGTTACCGACACACAACTCCACTACTCCATCATTCCACTACCTCCACTTCCCACGAGAAACGTGAATGAGGCTCAATGACTTGTATAAAATAGGGTCTCCGCCCTATTTCCAACAACAAGGAATAACGGAGAACAATACAAGTTCGGCATTTGAGACAGAAAATCAACATCCGTGAGCCTCCTTACATTAACCGTAAGCTGCTCACTTTTCTCGTCACAAGTCATAAGCAAGCCAACACTTTCACAATCTCAACACCTTCTTCGCTTCCCTCCCTAAGATCAACCCCATCTCCTTCACTTTGTGACCGAAACAAGTCTGGGAACGGCCATTTCTTGGTTTAGGCCGGACTTGCACAGATTGATCTCTCGAATCTACAAGCACTCACCGCGCAGTGCATTTGTTGAAGGTTTAGATTCATTCCTCATCCACACCCCAAATTACCAAATTCTGCAGGAGTAATTTTCACCCATCAACAGGGAGGTAAGACTCTATCCACCCACGAATCCCCTGTCAGTGTGTTTTATTTTGTGTGACAACTCACACCCCTGCAATAGAATGTCGAACTGGTATTACAATAGCCAATACAACGAATATCCGACTGAGTTTCAAAATGGATGTTACTACTTTGACCATAATGTGAATAGTGGTTGGGAACATCAGCCTTTTGAAGGTTATGGTCCATACCATGGTGAGACCAATTACTATCCATACGCCCACCGGTCGTACGAGCAAAATTCCTCTCTACTAGAGTCCGCACGTAAGTTAGCTGAGTCAGCACAAAAGTTACTTGAGTCGACACGTAGTTCAGATGAGATGAATAACTTAGTTATGGACGAAAGCAATGCAACGTGTGAACCTTCTTTCCTAGATAAAATCAGGAAGTCATGTGAGTCGACTCAGAAAATGTTGTTAGAGGCCCAGGAAAGAACTGCTCAAGATAGTCTTAATTTCCAATATAGTGTTTCCAATAGTACCCTTGAAAATGAGGATAGTTACTCACATAATCAAGATGACGAGGATAAAATTGGTAACACTACTTGTATAGATGAGGTTCAACCATTTTCATGTTATTATAATGATGATTATGATGAGGATAGTGCTGATGAAGAATTTGAAATAAGTAGGCATAGTGATCAGGAATTTGTTACTCCAATTGAGCTTAATAAGGATAATGTTTCTAGTTCAAATCCAAATAATTTTAATAATTATTCACCTATTCAAAAGGACAAGGATTTGACTAGAGATACCACCGTTTTAGATGATGCAGTATTTCCTTTTGATTACGAAGCTAATAATGGTTTAGAGGAACGAGTTTCTTCTGAGAATATTGTTTTAGAGTCTAGCAATTTAGAAACATTAGTCTTAGACAAAGAAAATAAACTCGTTGAGATGAGTGAGGATGAACCTGACTTAGAAGAATCAATTGACCATTTTCAGGAATCAGATGACCTTGAAATTAGGGAAGTTGTGACTAGTCTTTCTAGAGACACTGAAAACTCTAAGTTTGGGGGTGATTATCATTCTCCATGTGCCTTAACTCTTAGAAAGGTCCCTCACTTGGGACTTGACATATGTTCCTCAACCATTTTAAAAGATTATCTTCATACACATTTACCTGAACCCAGTGATGTCCATAAGGAAGTTCAGTTATTAGAAACCCATCCTCTGGTTGATGTGGTTTATCAAGGCTATGATACCCAGATTGACTTTGTTTTCCCACCAAATATTTTTCAACCAATTGTGGGAACGTATAAGTTTCAGATGTGTCAATTATTAAGTTTTGAGACTGAGCCTAAGTACTTTAGGAAATTAGTATCGACACATTTTCTTATGATTGACCGCCAGTTTCATCGTGGTCAATTGTGTGAGTCAAAACAGTTTGACTTTAAGGATCCGTAATTATTCAGGTTATTATTATGTGCTTCCAAGTTCTTATTTGAGTTTTTACAGACTTTACAACCTGAACCGGATCTTAGATTTGAGGAATTCCAGCACATAAAAATATTTTATCTCGACCCAGTTATAGAGCCACAACCTGAACCACAACTAGATGTAGTTGTGTTAAACAGGAAACTAGACAAGGGTGTGCTTTATTTGTTAATTTTCTTGGCATGTTGCAGATTCCTTTTACTTGTGATAGATCTATTTTTTTTTTGATGACCCACAGATATTTCGTCTATTGCTATATGATTCGAGGTGATTAATTCTTTCTTAGTCTGGCTGAAGACCTTAAACTTAGCACATCTTGGGAGGTAACCCAATATTCATGCGCCACGGTAATATCTTTCCTTATCTCTTTTGTTTCAAATGGTAACAATTTCTCCTTGTTCATGCTTTTAATTTTATCTTTAGAACATTGAGGACAATGTTAGATTTAAGTTTGGGGTATGGGAGAAACATTTTAGTTGCATTGTTAAACTCCATAGCCTAGAAATTTATGCTTATTAAGGATGGCACTAACCAATCTAAGTGGATGGAAGCATCTTGGTTGTAGGAGTTGAGGAACCAATCTGATTAGATGGAAACATCTAAAGAGTCTATTCATAAAAGCACAGAGCTCAGGTGTTAGAATTAAAAAAAAAAACATGGTAGTTTCGCCATATCTCGTTGAATCCTTTTCACTTCCATTTTTATTTTGTCTTCTTGAAAATATGTTTCTCTAAGTGATTAGGTGGGGCTCACGATTCAAGTTGTTACCACTGCTAGGGTGAAATAGAGTGATTGAGATACAAAAAAAAAAAAAAAAAAAAATTGAGACCGGACCATCTGACCAACCGGAATAAATTCAATAAAGTCGACCACTGGAACCCTTGTATATGCCAGTTGTGTTGACCTAGAGTTAGGATTATCGACCATGGTACCCTTGTATATGCCAGTGTGTTGATATTAGTCTAGACCAATATCTCAGTCCATTAGGATAGGTTTATTTTGGCAGTGGCCTTCAGACAGATATGAGAAACACCGTTCACCTTAGTCAACATCAAAACCATCTATGTTTTTCTATATGCATTTCTTAATCTATCCATGTGATTGGTTGACTCCGGTTATGATGTCCAGAAACTATCTGAGTAGAGCTCTGTGACTTATATATGAATTTTAGTATGCTTGAGTGCAAACTCGTGTACATCAATTGGAATTTCGCATCGGGGTACTTCCTCCTATAGTCAATAAGTATGCCAACCAAGGAGATTTTTTAGTGCCTTCCAAGGTTCTGCGTAGATAGCTAGGGTCTGAAGTGTAAAGGTTTTGTGGGTATATCTCTTGTAAACCCTCCCGAGACTATAACTCGGCCACTAGGGCCACCTAGGGGTTTAAAGGCTTATTGCATACGCTAAATGCCTGCGACAGTGAGTTAGGATTTTATTTTCTAGATTTGATTTTCTCGAGGACGAGCAAATAATAAGTTAGGGGGTATTTGATGGACACATTTATGTGTCTAATATGCTCACAATTGCATGTATTGTTAGTGCTCAATTTTGTATTTATTATGGCTTTTTATGTCTTTGCAGGTGTTTATCGAGAAATACACTTGTGCGGAGAAATTCTAAAACAAGTCCCCGGTAGCGGCGCACAAGTGTATTTCTCCGGCAGCGGAAATACACATTATTGTGATTTATCCGCTGCGGTTGAACGAACTCATTTATGGTGAGCCCAATTTATATCAGACACATTTTTGTGTCTGATATAATCTCAATTGTATATATTATTAGTGCTCGATTTTGTATTTATTATGGCTTTTTATGTTTTTGTAGGTGTTTTTGGAGAAATAAGCTTTTGCGGGAAAATTGGCCCGAAAAGTGGTATTTGCGCTCGTGGGAGAAAATTACTATTCGGATCCCTCATTTGGATAAGGGGCACCTCATTTGCTAAGGGGTATCCCAACTGCTATTTACACCTCATCAGAGGATAAAGGGCATCCCATTCAGGTCAACTACTATTGGCAGACCGGAACTGGTTAGGGGGAGGTCATCTTCCAAATTCAAATTTACAATTTGGCGGGAAATGTGCAGTGAAGAAAAGTTTGAGAGTTTGAATTTCCGGACGAGTTTTACTGAGATTTAATCTCAGATTTTGATTGGGATGGATCTAATGGGATAAACATGGTTGATAGAAGTGATTTTATGGCGTAGGTTTGGCTGGATAATCGCATCTCGACAACACATGGGAGGATAGTTTTCTCGGGCTTCCTGGGAAAGATTAAAGTCGAGTTTTGATTGGAGTTTGTCACGGGAATGGACTATGGTAGGTCTGTTGCGACAAGACAGGAGCAGTAGGGCTTTCGAATCGAGAAAAATAAGGAAGCTTACACGGACTTTTGGTAAAACAGGGAAGAGTTTCTCGGGTTGGTTTTTGATTATTTAGGGAATGTACGCAAGCATCAAGGGAAGATATCCTGAAAGGATTCTTACTTATCTATTTTTGGGAGTTTAAGCAAACCCAGAAGACGCGTACAGAGGTGAGAAAAAGGGAAGAAATCCCGTGACTTCAGGTCGAAGGAAAAGGATTCTCACTTTTTCCATACTTTTTTTTTGGTATCTCAATCACTGTATTTCACCCTAGCAGTGGTAACAACTTGAATCGTGAGCCCCGCCTAATAACTTAGAGAAACATATTTTCAAGAAGATAAAATAAAAATGGAAGTGAAAAGGATTCAACGAGATATGGCGAAACTACCATGTTTTTTCTTTAATTCTAACACCAGAGCTATATGCTTTTATGAATAGACTCTTTAGATGTTTCCATCTAATCAGATTGGTTCCTCAACTCCTACAACCAAGATGCTTCCATCCACTTAGATTGGTTAGTGCCATCCTTAATAAGCATAAATTTCTAGGCTCTGGAGTTTAACAATGCAACTAAAAAGTTTCTCCCATACCCCCAAACTTAAATCTAACATTGTCCTCAATGTTCTAAAGATAAAATTAAAAGCATGAACAAGGAGAAACTGTTACCATTTGAAGTAAAAGAGTTAAGGAAAGATATTACCGTGTCGCATGAATATTGGGTTACCTCCCAAGAAGTGCTAAGTTTAAAGTCTTCAGCCAGACTAAGAAAGGATTAGTCACCTCATAAAATCATAAAGTAACAGCCAAAATATCTGTGGGTCATCAAAACCAAATAGAGCTATCACAAATAAAAGGAATCTGCAACATGCCAAGAAAATTAACAAATACAGCACACCCTTGTCTAGTTTCCTGTTTAAGACAACTACATCTAGCTGTGGTTCAGGTTCTATAACTGGGTCCAAATAAAATATTTTCATGTGCTGGAATTCCTCAAAGCTAAGATCCGGTTCAGGTTGTAAAGTCTGTAAAAACTCAAATAAGAACTTAGAAGCACATAATAATAACCTGAATAATTGCGGATCCTTAAAGTCAACCAGGTTTGACTCACACAATTGACCACGATGAAACTGGCGGTCAATCATAAGAAAATGTGTCGATACTAATTTCCTAAAGTACTTAGGCTCAGTCTCAAAACTTAATAATTGACACATCTGAAACTTATACGTTCCCACAATTGGTTGAAAAATATTTGGTGGGAAAACAAAGTCAATCTGGGTATCATAGCCTTGATAAACCACATCAACCAGAGGATGGGTTTCTAATAACTGATTTCCTTATGGACATCACTGGGTTCAGGTAAATGTGTATGAAGATAATCTTTTAAAATGGTTGAGGAACATATGTCAAGTCTCAAGTGAGGGACCTTTCTAAGAGTTAAGGCACATGGAGAATGATAATCACCCCCAAACTTAGAGTTTTCAGTGTCTCTAGAAAGACTAGTCACAACTTCCCTAATTTCAAGGTCATCTGATTCCTGAAAATGGTCAATTGATTCTTCTAAGTCAGGTTCATCCTCACTCATCTCTACGAGTTCATTTTCTTTGTCTAAGACTAATGTTTCTAAATCGCTAGACTCTAAAACAATATTCTCAGAAGAAACTCGTTTCTCTAAACCATTATTAGCTTCGTAATCATAAGGAAAAACTACATCGTCTAAAACGGTGGTATCTCTAGACAAATCCTCGTCCTTTTGAATAGGTGAATAATTATTAAAATTATTTGGATTTGAACTAGAAACATTATCATTATTAAGCTCAATTGGAGTAACAAATTCCTGATCACTATGCCTACTTATTTCAAATTCTTCATCAGCACTATCCTCATCATAATCATTATAATAACATGAAAATGGTTGAACCTCATCTAAACAAGTAGTGTTACCAATTTTATCCTCGTCATCTTGATTATGTGAGTAATTATCCTCATTTTCAAGGGTACTATTGGAAACACTATATTGGAAATTAAGACTATCTTGAGCAGTTCTTTCCTGGGCCTCTAACAACATTTTCTGAGTCGACTCACATGACTTCCTGATTTTATCTAGGTGTTGATGGGTGAAAACTACTCCTGCAGAATTTGGTAATTTGGGGTGTGGATGAGGAATGAATCTAAACCTTCAACAAATGCACTGCGCGGTGAGTGCTTGTAGATTCGAGAGATCAATCTGTGCAAGTCCGTCCTAAACCAAGAAATGGCCGTTCCCGGACTTGTTTCGGTCACAAAGTGAAGGAGATGGGGTTGATCTTAGGGAGGGAAGCAAAGAAGGTGTTGAGATTGTGAAGGTGTTGGCTTGCTTATGACTTGTAACAGAAAGATGAGCAATCTTACGGTTGATGCAAGCAGGCTCTGGGTGTTTGAATACGGTTTTTTGTATTAACACTTGGTTTCTGTCGTCTGAACTTGTGTTGTTCTCCGTTATTCCTTTGTTTTTTTTTGTTATTGTTGGAAATAGGGCGGAGACCCTATTTATACAAGTCATTGAGCCTCATTCACGTTTCTCGTGGGAAGTGGAGGTAGTGGAATGATGGAGTAGTGGAGTTGTGTGTCGGTAACACACGACCGCCTTGCCCACTTTTCCCTGTTCATCTCTAACCGTCCATGACTTCCTAACACGTTCTTGTGATGGCGCGTTGCACGCCGCACGCCGTAAACCGCCGCACCAATACCCCAAGATGCATCCCCCAGTTTGTGACATGATTGATGTCTGGAATGTGGATCGTGGATCCACGAAAGATAGCATGTAATGCTGAATTGAATAACTGCGTTATTCAGAAAGTCGATACTTGTGAAGTACCGTGTGTATTTTATGCAGGTACTGCATTACGGTGCGGTACAGTGATGGGTAATGACTCCTCACTAACCAAATAACTCCTGACCAGGGTTGTATAACCAAGCTGGTGAGGTTGGACGGACGAGATGATGTTTGAGACACTCATCTGCGACCGTTGATGAAATTAGGGTTTTTAAAGAGGTGCGCAAGCATCACTCTTCAGCTTGGTCGAAACCAAGCATGGGAAGGATTTTGTAGAGGACCGACCATACATGCGTGTTGACGGCATGATGGTGTACACGTCCATGTCTCACCGTCTCATGAAGATGCAATCTAGGCCACTCAATTTGACCGTCAAAGAGGAGTGGTTGAGATCGGTTTGTGGCAGAAATCCCTTGCCGCAAAGGAGTTGGAAACCGCATGACATCCCAAGTTTGGGCGTGCGTTCCAAGACGACCCATCTTGGTCGGTCTTGGTCGATCATACCAGCGTGTAGGTGGTAGGCTAGTGTTCACACCTATACCTGATTATCCCATGAAAACGTGATCTAAGCCACTCAAATCATCCGGTGAAGTTGAGCGGTCGAGATCAGTTTAGGATTTGGGAGATGTAACCACGTGAGTTTGGTCGGGCGTTTTGGATTAGCCGGGCATGGTATGCCTTGGCCGACCGCAAGAGGAGGTAGATGGGCCCACGGTGGTCATCTTTGGTATGACCGACCTTGGTTAATCCAATCAGGACCCTCCATTCGTACCGAGAGAAGATGGACGCGTGATGACTTGAAGCCCTAATTTTGGCTTTCAAAGCCGCGCGACCATGCTCTTTTGGGCGGACGAATTTGTTGTAACCAACCATGGTTGGCTTTGACCGATTGGTCAAGTGTGTAGGCGGTCACACGGTGATTGTGTCGACATGCTCCGGGCCATTTGAGTCTACATCTACACCCTCCATCTATGCCTGCGAAGATGGACGGTTGAGACCGTTTTACGACACATGTAATATGCCGCAAACCCTAATTTAGGTTTTCCGTCCATAATGCTTGGTATGGACGGTTTCTTGGCAAGCGAAGGCCAATGGTCGACCATGCGGGGTCGGCTGTGTATATTCCATACCTGCTTGGGGGTGATGGAATTGATCTGTGGTCATCCAATCATGCTTGTGGAGTTGGATGACTGCGATCAGATCATATCTGGCAAGCTAAGGCCGTGGGTATTCCATACCATGCTTAGGGTGATGGAATTGATCTGGGGTCGTCCAATCATGCTTGTGGAGTTGGATGATGCGATCAGATCATATCCCGGACTGATATGGTCGGTCTTAGGATGCTCAATCGGGCTAGTATAACACACCGAGAGGGGCTCAATCGGGCTAGTATAACACACCGAGAGGGCTCGGGCTAGTATAACACACCGAGAATCGGCTGTACGGGTATTTCGTACATGGTTTCATTATAGTGCTTGGAGGTTCGTGTTACTCGTAAGAGTAACACTCGATCGTCATGCCACACTTTGATAATGAGTACAGAAATACAAGGCCGATATGAAATTCACAGAAGGGATTGTTGCTACATGCTCCAACCTCGGAGGAATTTCATGTATTCACGTAATGGGATTGTTGCTACATGCTCCATTCTTGGTGAATTAAGTGAGGAGTATCCGTCACTTATAAACGGCTTTATCTTTTACAAGATGTCAGCGCATGATTTTTCAGGTTTTTACAATTTTAACCTTAAACAAAAATCCACCATCAACATTAAGTCCCCTGCCTAGCACATAATGGTTACATTATTGTGTGGTAGGCATGAGATGGTGACATGCATACATGAGAAAGACAGGATAAAAGGAGTTTACCCGGAAGAGTGTTGGCCGACCGCTAGTTTTCCACGCCGTCACGCTTGTATGGAATCCCTGGTGGGGCCGGTTTCTTTCTTTGGGTATTTGAATCAAAAGAGGAAACCAAAATAAGGGAGGAATCCTTCTTCTATTGGGATTCTTCTAATTTTTTGTCTATAAAAGAGACAAAACCCCTTTCTTTTCCTCACGAGTTTTTTTTTTTTTTTTTTTATTGTTGAAGCAGCTCCCGGGTCTTCACTGCCGTCGTCGGTTGCTGCTTCTTGCCGCCGGAGCTGCTACCGTGCGCCGTCTTAATCAAGCTAATGTCGCGCCCGAGGTAAGTTCCGCTCCTTCTTTTCTTTTTCTTTTTTTTTAGAAAGTAAAACCCTAGTTTGTTAGGTAAACACTTTTGTAAGACATGTGCATGCTTAGCTTTTTCCGCCATCTAGCTTGAATCCCGTAGACACAATTCCCATGAATAAAGAAAATTGTGTTGTGATGTATGCGGATGAATGCGGGCCCGCCGTGTATGCCGGAACGTGGGTCTTATTCACATATGCTTGACTGAAATTTGAAACTTATACCGACTTGAAAGTTATACCGGAGAACTTGAAATCAATACCAGATCGAAACTTGTACCGGACTAAAATTCGTACCAGATCGAAATCGACCGAATTTTGTGCCGGATTTGAATGGTATTTGGACCGGCCATTGCATGCTCCGCTCGTGAGTTGTGTCTTGCCGTGTGACTACACTTCTCATGTGCTTTCGTACAAGTTCTAACTCCTGTCTTTTATCTCATTGCGGTAGAAAGAAGAGAACTCCTATCAACATGTCTTCCAAGATAATGCAAAGCTAAGTCGGGAAGTGTTGATGAGTTCAAGGATATGCCGAACATTGATGATGAATTATTCACCTTGTCTTTTCCGAACATTAGGAGACATCCTTCCCATAAGATAGTCTTGCTTTCCTAGGTTCGAGAAAATATGGAAGTCGATCCATTCTCTTCTTCAGCACTTGTGATGAGATTTTGTCTCCAGAGAAACCAATATCCGCCTTCTCCTATTGACTTCAAAACTTGCCATACTCCACTGGGTTCTTACGAAGGATGGATGAGATGTATGTTGAGTAATAAGGGCATTAAGGAAAATTTAACCAAAGCGCAAATTCTCAGTGCGGTCATGGCATCTGCTACCCTCGAAATTAGAAAAGACATCGCGGGTTTGATTACCTTCATTTCTCGGTGGCGTATTTCTACTCACACAGCCATATCTAGGTGGGGAGAAATTACTATTACTCTGGAGAGCGTAGCTGCATTAATGAACCTGCCCGTTGCTGGAAGTCTTTCTTACGAGCTCTCTGATGCGGAACAAAGCAATTATGACGCCATCCTTCGAAAGGTGGAGGAATTCGGCAGTCTGGGCAAGGAGGAGAAGAAAGATGCAAGATGCTTTTACACCCGGTGGGTGTTGGAGTGGTCCCCGCAGACCCGGAGCCGGATGAGCTCGGTGTGATTGCATTCTGTCTTTATGGCTATCCGAGAGATGTATTTGATGACGGTTCGGAAAGAAGACTATTAGAAATGACCTTGTCAAGATTGCTATAAGACGGCGAAGGGTGAAGTTCTTCCTCTGGGCTCATTGTTCCTCGGATCACTTTATTCTCATTTGGACGCTTTAGCAATGGATATGCATGTTTCTAACAGTACAAGAAGGTGGAGTCGCACATTCACTTCGCTTTTCTTCAGGCGCTCTTATGGGAACACTTCAAAAGTTACGCTCCTATTCCTGGAAATTCGCTCAATGACTTGTACGGTGGCTCTAGAATACTTCGATGGAATAAGAAGCGTCCCAGAGCCGGCGTGAGACTTGTGGACGTATTTGACAATGTGTCTTCCGTAGATTTTCGTCCATGGGGCCAGTCCACCATTCCATTGTTCACCGAGACTTTTGCTACCACTTCGACGACGGTTACGATGTTGTGTTGGGTACCGATGTCGAAACTATGAAGTCCGGAGAATTTATTTACTGCGCAGTGCATTCCGGGATATGTCCCGTCTCTATTCAATGGAGAATTTTTACGTGACTCCGTACAATATTGACAGGGCTGCTCGCCAAATGGGATTCGATCAGGGTGTCCCATTTATTCGTTCACCAAGGGTTCCGGAAGAGTCTCTCCCAAGTATTCTTAACGTTAATGTGTTCTTAGACCGGGTGAGCCTTCCCTTCTGGCCTATTGGGAGAAACCCAGTGGTGACCGATAAGTATAAGGAATTTTGGAGTAGACAACTGTTGGTTTTCCAGAAATTTTCGGAGAGTGTTGTGACAGATCCTCGTGGTGAACCATCTTCTGACGTCTTGACGAAGCATTTCCGGTTGAAGCCACTTCCAGCCAAGCGGACCAGAGTTGAGGATTGCAGTCCCCAAGTAGGAGAGAGACCTAAGAGGCAAGCATGTGGTCCGGTAATCCTCAATTCTTCCAATATGCAGGTATTTAAATTTCTTCCCGTCGGTTCTTTCATTTCTCCAGTGTAAATTCTTAAAACGATCTTTGCTTGAAATCAGGGAATTTCGAAAGATAATGCCTTCACAAGGTTGGCACGCATTCAAACGGGAAGGCCGGCGGTGCTTTGGTCTTCATCTTTGAGAAGTCTCAGGCGGTACGGACCTTCATGCTGAGAAGTCTGGCGGTACGGACCTTCATGCTGAGAAGTCTGGCGGTATGGACCTTCATGCTGAGAAGTCTGACGGTATGGAACTTCATGCTGAGAAGTCTGGCGGTACGGACCTTCATGCTGAGAAGTCTGGAGAAACCGCTCCTTTTTCTGACAATGACAGAGATGATGCAAGCTCGGTTGAACAAGGCGCTTTCCTTAGTGATCTTGTCGACGGGGTCGTGACGGAAATCAACACCCAGAGTGAAATAGATGCCGTAAGGAATGCAAGAGACGGTGGCCGCCGTAGTTGAGACGGCTCCCCTTGACATCCATCCCGAGCAGTGCACCGGACCGTATGGCTATTGTGGTGACTTCTTACGAAAGGCCTCCCCGCAACTGACAAGACTCCCGCGGTCGCCGAATTGCCGGTGATGCAGCCTGGGGCTTTGTTCGATCCTCCTTTTACTGTCCCTTATCCAGGTCATGTGTTGGTTGGTGGATTCAGCGTGCCGGTTCAGTTTGAAAAGTTGTACACGACAATCTGGAAGAAACACGGCCATATTGCTACCACTGCGAAGCTCAGGAGTCGTCTTGCATTGGTCAACCGCGTCCAAGAAGCTTTAGTTTCCATCCAGGGGATGAGCGCTGCGACTGGTGGAACAGTTTCTGAAGAGGTGATTGAAGATTGGAGGTGCCATCTGGACGTGTTTGCGCAGTGCATGCTTCAATGCTCCCCGGTTCTTCAAAGGGTTCTCCGAGATTCGGGAGCTCCAAACTACATGATGAAGTCCCTTCCGCGGACCGTGTTGCTCGCCAGGGAAGAAGAGGTTGAGAGGTTGTCTAAAGAACTGGAGCTGAAACAGGCCGTGCTTCAAAGGATGAAAGTCTCTTTTGCCCAGAAGGACGAGTTGTTGCTTAAAGACTTTCCTTGAAGTATTCGTGCTATATACTGGCGTTTTCTCTTATATGCTTTTCTTTTTTGAGTGATAGTGAGGATTTTCTTTGACTTCCGGTTTTGGATCAATAGGTAATTGAATTGGCTTATTTTTGAGATAGTTTTGTGAACAACCCTTTTGAAAGGGATTATGTTAAATGAGATTTGCATCTTGGTCATGAATGATTGCACATATTACATGAAATTGCGAATGTTATGTAAAAGGGAGGTACGAATGGAAACAAACATGGCGTTTGATCACTGAGCCTCTTTCTCCACGTGCGGGATGCTAAGTCCCCAGTGAATTCTAAACTATCTTTCTTGTAAAGTTGTTGAGTAAAACTTACTTGCTTTTGAAGCCTCACTATATCAAACCGGAGTAGTCTTTCTAAGAAAATCCTCTGAAAGCTATCTCTCTGAACCAAGCTTCTCCTGAACGATGCGTTTCAAAGCGTTGCATTCACTGGTGGGGTGATGAAGGAACAGGAGATGAAGTTGGAAGACTTGTGAGTGTCATCATATCTGCGGATCGCTTGCCTAGGTAGAGGGATGTGGAAGGTGTCGTAATGTCACCGCTGAGTGACCGGATTGAACGCTCCCATCCTCTCGTATTCGAGCATTCCTGATTGATTTCTCCTTCCTCAAGCGTTTCTTCAGTTGGTTGGAAGGCCGATGCGGATTGGACAGTCTTCCGTGCTTCAATAAGAGTTTTGAAATACAAATCTTCTAGCAGGGCTCCATAGGCTGCAGGCTCCCTTTCTTTATCCGGCAGACATTGTAGTACTCCGGGCAAGTCTTTTCCTCTGTGGAGTTTCCTCGAGTCTTCGTCGGCTGGGCCATGTTGTTCGTCTCTCCTGAGTCCCCTGTGATTACGTGCTCTTTTTGCCTCTTCACCGGTAAAGGTGTAACTCCTGGCTAATGATTCAACATTTCTTGTGCTGCCTGAGTAGATGCTCGTCGACCCTTCTTGTAATTGTGCCGCTATATCATTCAAAAGGCGAAATGTCTCGCTCTGCCTCCTGGTGATACCGGCTTGATTTGCCAAGACATCCTCCAAAGATTCCAAGTTATGCTTCCCATGATATCTGAACCGCCTGTAGTTTCCGGATACATTGCGAGATGGAAACTGAAAAATCGAGGATTCAATTTTATGCAACCGATAGATCAATATCCCACTGTGGTCGCCAATTGTTGATGGGTGAAAACTACTCCTGCAGAATTTGGTAATTTGGGGTGTGGATGAGGAATGAATCTAAACCTTCAACAAATGCACTGCGCGGTGAGTGCTTGTAGATTCGAGAGATCAATCTGTGCAAGTCCGGCCTAAACCAAGAAATGGTCGTTCCGGACTTGTTTCGGTCACAAAGTGAAGGAGATGGGGTTGATCTTAGGGAGGGAAGCGAAGAAGGTGTTGAGATTGTGAAGGTGTTGGCTTGCTTATGACTTGTAACAGAAAGATGAGCAAGCTTACGGTTGATGCAAGCAGGCTCTGGGTGTTTGAATACGGTTTTTGTATTAACACTTGGTTTCTGTCGTCTGAACTTGTGTTGTTCTCCGTTATTCCTTTGTTTTTTTTTGTTATTGTTGGAAATAGGGCGGAGACCCTATTTATACAAGTCATTGAGCCTCATTCACGTTTCTCATGGGAAGTGGAGGTAGTGGAATGATGGAGTAGTGGAGTTGTGTGTCGGTAACACCACGACCGGTCTTGCCCACTTTTCCCGTTCATCTCTAACCGTCCATGACTTCCTAACACGTTCTTGTGATGGCGCGTTGCACGCCGCACGCCAGTAAACCGCCAGGACCAATACCCCGATATGCATCCCCAGTTTGTGACATGATTGATGTCTGGAATGTGGATCGTGGATCCACGAAAGATAGCATGTAATCTTTGAATTGAATAACTCGCGTTATTCGAAAGTCGATACTTGTGAAGTACCGTGTGTATTTTATGAAGGTCTTGCATTACGGTGCTTGATGCGGTGATGGGTAATGACTCCTCACTAACCAAATAACTCCTGACCGGGGTTGTATAACCAAGTCTGGTGAGGTTGGACGGACGAGATGATGTTTGAGACACTCATCTGCGACCGTTGATGAAATTAGGGTTTTTAAAGAGGTGCGCAAGCATCACTCTTCACTTGGTCGAAACCAAGCATGGGAAGGATTTTGTAGAGGACCGACCATACATGCGTGTTGACGGCATGATGGTGTACACGTCCATGTCTCACCGTCTCATGAAGATGCAATCTAGGCCACTCAATTTGACCGTCAAAGAGGAGTGGTTGAGATCGGTTTGTGGCGAAATCCCTTGCCGCAAAGGAGTTGGAAACCGCATGACATCCCAAGTTTGGGCGTGCGTTCCAAGACGACCCATCTTGGTCGGTCTTGGTCGATCATACCAGCGTGTAGGTGGTAGGCTAGTGTTCACACCTATACCGATTATCCCATGAAAACGTGATCTAAGCCACTCAAATCATCCGGTGAAGTTGAGCGGTCGAGATCAGTTTAGGATTTGGGAGATGTAACCGCGTGAGTTTGGTCGGGCGTTTTGGATTAGCCGGGCATGGTATGCCTTGGCCGACCGCAAGAGGAGGTAGATGGGCCCACGGTGGTCATCTTTGGTATGACCGGCCTTGGTTAATCCAATCTGTGACCCTCCATTCGTACCGGAGAAGATGGACGCGCGTGATGACTTGAAGCCCTAATTTTGGCTTTCAAAGACGCGCGACCATGCTCTTTTTGGGCGGACGAATTTGTTGTAACCAACCATGGTTGGCTTTGACCGATTGGTCAAGTGTGTAGGCGGTCACACGGTGATTGTGTCGACATGCTCCGGGCCCTTTGAGTCTACATCTACACCCTCCATCTATGCCTGCGAAGATGGACGGTTGAGACCGTTTACGACACATGTAATATGCCGCAAACCCTAATTTAGGGTTTTCCGTCCATAATGCTTGGTATGGACGGTTTCTTGGCAAGCGAAGGCCAATGGTCGACCATGCGGGGTCGGTGTGTATATTCCATACCGCTTGGGGTGATGGAATTGATCTGTGGTCATCCAATCATGCTTGTGGAGTTGGATGACCTGCGATCGAATCATATCCGGCAAGCTAAGGTCGTGGGTATTCCATACCATGCTTAGGGTGATGGAATTGATGCGGGGTCGTCCAATCATGCTTGTGGAGTTGGATGACTACGATCGATCATATCCGGGACTGATATGGTTAGTGCCGGATGCTCAATCGGGCTAGTATAACACACCGAGAGGGGCTCAATCGGGCTAGTATAACACACCGAGAGGGCTCGGGCTAGTATAACACACCGAGAATCGGCATGTACGGGTATTTCGTACATGGTTTCATTATAGTGCTTGGAGGTTCGTGTTACTCGTAAGAGTAACACTCAGTCGTCATGCCACACCGATAATGAGTACAGAAATACAAGGCTGATATGAAATTCACAGAAGGGATTGTTGCTACATGCTCCAACCTGGAGGAATTTCATGTATTCACAGAATGGGATTGTTGCTACATGCTCCATTCTTGGTGAATTAAGTGAGGAGTATCCGTCACTTATAAACGGCTTTATCTTTTACAAGATGTCAGCGCATGATTTTTCAGGTTTTTTACAATTTTAACCTTAAACAAAAATCCACCATCAACACTAGGAAAGAAGGTTCACACGTTAATTGCTTTCGTCCATAACTAAGTTATTCATCTCATCTGAACTACGTGTCAACTCAAGTAACTTTTGTGCTGACTCAGCTAACTTACGTGAGGACTCTAGTAGAGAGGAATTTTGCTCGTATGACCGGTGGGCGTATGGATAGTAATTGGGCTCACCATGGTATGGACCATAACCTTCAAAAGGCTGATGTTCCCAACCACTATTCACATTATGGTCAAAGTAGTAACGTCTATTTTGAAACTCAGTCGGATATTCGTTGTATTGGCTATTGTAATACCAGTTCGACATTCTATTGCAGGGGTGTGAGTTGTCACACAAAATAAAACCCACTGACAGGGGATTCGTGGGTGGATAGAGTCTTACCTCCCGTACCAGACGCGCGATGAACCGTTGAAGTCGACTCATTTATGTCAAGCCCGAAAATTTGGATATTTGATACACATTATTGTGATTTATTGATTTGATTTTGTGTCTGGTAATAAATACAAAATTGAGCACTAACAATACATGCAATTGTGCTCATATTAGACACATAAATGTGTCCATCACCATACCCATCTGACGGGCTGCTCTATCAATGTTGTATTCCTTCACTGAAAAATCTCCATATGTTGCTGCTATCAAATGACCTGGAGTACAGCTTAACATGAAGGATCTTTCGCCATCGCTCAAGTCAGCACCAGATTGCAAGGTCATACTTTCTTCAGTATTGAAAGTTGTCAATTGGGAAATATGAGGAGGAATCAATACCCAGGGACGGAAGTTGAACTCAGACTCATAGTCTAATACATCAATAAGGCGCGTCTTGGACTGAATTTGCTTTGTAGACCAACGCATGATCCTGGCGTTATCCCTCTCAGAGAAAATACGTCGAGAATCACCAACAGTCAACCCTTGCAAAATACTACGAGGAATAGGCGCGTACTTCTCGAAGCGCTCTCACATCAAGGCTTGGAGGAACATCGTATCGGCGGAGCATTCAATCTTCATAAAGCCATTTGAAACACTGGAGTCTACGACCAGGGAATCCAGGTTAGAGTATAAAGAACCCAAAAATAAGCTACCTATGGGAAGTTGTTCACCCTGAGCCATCTTAATGGCGAAAGGGATTACAAATGGCTTTAAAAACACGTCCCTAGACAGCCATAAGCACAAGAAAGCAGCAATAGACAACATACCGTCGGGTTCATTGAGAGGGACATCTCGTGGCCACCAGTGTATCAATCAGTGAGCATGACAACCTTTGCCAGAAGCCTTGTTAATTCTCTCCATCTCAGCTGTTAAGATGTTGGAAACTGATTTCTCCTCCGTGGAAAGCTCTTCAGGAAAATTACCTGTGATTGGAAGATGCAATAAAGCAACTACATCTTCCAAGGTAAGGGTAAACTCTCCCCAGCTGCATATAAAGGTATGAGTCGGAATACACCAGCAAGCAAGAACGGCCACAAGACCTCGCGCATCATGAAAGATGTACAAATCTCCATATGCTTGAATAGCCCTGACAACTTGTGCTCTATAGAGCATAGCTCTAACACGAGGATATCCCATCATGTGTCTTTCCCATCCGGAAAATTTCTCTAAAGGGCGTCGAGAGAGCTTGAATTCTATAATTGAAGCCTGGAAGAGTCCTCGTTCAAGACAAAACCGCACAGCTGCTCGAGGAGTCACCAATTTCTTTTGAGTAACCGTCCTGGGGTTTATAAAAAGACGATATGTTGGAGATCTGAGACGCTTTTCAGTTTCCTGAACCTCAAAAAATGCATCATCTATATTTGGAACATTCTTGATTTCAGGTGTTTCGTCTTCCTCTTCGCCAACGGAAGTCTCATCCATGCATGCCTCTTCTCTATAGATATCATTGTCTACACACATTGCACCTCTGGAAGCATCATTAGCTTGGGAATCATACATTCTTGCAAAGTAGCTATAAAATTCACACAACATTTTGCTTCAGTCGTCTAAATACAAGCTTCAACAAGATGATGGAATCATGCAAATGGGAATACGGCATCAACAAAAATGGTAATTCTTAACTCTTACCTATTTACAATTCCACTAACAATAGTGATTGTGCCACAAGAGTTAACACTCCAAAATTAGTTCGTTCCTTGAAACCTGCAATAACGAACGAGGCTTTGTTAATCTTCAAAACTGATTTTTCATAAAATCATAGATACAATTTTCATAGTATGAACATCCACAACTGAACTATGAAATTCACACCAAGACAATGTTTCATCATAAATAAATTGTCAAAGTTTCGAGATTACTCAGAACCCATGTTTTGATTTTACGAAGCAATAATTAATGTGAATTACTCACATAAATTTTCAAACTTTTATCTAATGAGAACAAACTCATGTGAATAAAATATGTCATCATATTTTGCATAATATGTCACGGCTGCATATATTAAAAAAAATCTATTTTTCCTTCGTATGAGCATTATTCTCTAAAACGAGGTTTATTTCGGTTTTGTGAAAGCTCGCACCTTTTAAGATAAAGTTTGGTTTCCATGAAAGCTCATAAACAAAATTTTATCAATGGACACAGGTCTATTTCTAAAGAAAAATCTCTCTCAAGTTAAGGATTGTTGCTAGTTTCTTAAACTAACGATCGAACGAACATACATTTAATAAAATAAGGGTTTTTCTACAAAACTCATGCTAACATATACACATGTATAGAATTTCAATATGAAAAATTCATGAAATCAGCAAAAGCAAAAAAAAAAAAAAAATGTGTACATGGTCGGTGCCGGCCGGACGGTGCTAGCTCCGGTCGGACGGACGGTGGCGATCCGGCGAAAATCTTTCCTGCTCCTGCTAAGCTCGGACGTGAAGGTGATGGGAGGATGAAGAAGATGGTGGTCGTGTGGGAAGAATAAAAAAAAGGGAATTAATTCCTTTTATACCTAATTTTATTTCCAAAACCTAATTCCATAAGGATTTCCTCTTTGGGCCTGGCCCGTAAATCCTAGATCGGGCCCAAAGAGGAAATCCTAGACCAACCAAGGTTCCACCATAGAATCAGCGGTTCTACACCAAATTTTGCTCACTGGATGATGCTCTATTTTTCCACTGGGGTTTCCGCTTAAACCATGGTTTGCTCATTCAGTCGAAATCCGGTAATGTCTTATCTTATGACTAAGTTCAATTACTTATTTCTGTTTGTACCTGGAAAATCACCATTCAATGCTGACTGAGGAACATGATTGTTCCTCACTAAGCAGGGGACTTAATATAGATGGTGGATTTTCGACAAAGGGTAAAATTGTAAAACTATACTCTGGATCCGACAATCGGATGAGTATTGAGGCCCATGTATCTCATTAAAGCATGAAAGCTCATGCTATAAACCTCTGACTGAGAAGGTTGTCTCTCAGAGTATATGTAGATGTCTAGTCTCCCAGCTGAGGCCACGGCACATCTCATGAATACTGAGCAATTTCATTAATTACTCTAGATCCAGCAATCGGATGAGTATTGAGACTCGTGTCTCTAAGCGTGAAAGCTCATGCCATAAAACCTCTAATCGAGAAAGTCTCTCGGAGAAGATGTAGATGTGTAGTCTCCTAGCTGAGACCACGGCACATCTCATACTGTATAGAGTCGCAAGATTGGACGGCTCCTAGACAGCGTGTCTGCTAGTATAGAGCAATAACGTCTTCAGGATGCAACCATGTTTCCCTGACTATACAAGAGGAATATGACGCTCCAGTAAGTTCATATTGCTCAACCCTTAGATAATTAATGCTCCTAGATAGGAAGCCCTGCTAGTATAGAGCCATCGCTTAATTATCTCTAATTGCCTCGAATATCCAAAGAATATTCTACGATTTTTCGTTATATTTCGTCACTTCAATTCGTGGTTCTTCCCAAAGAGAATTCCACGGGTTAGTGATAAATATTCAACGAAACAGCATCCGAGCATCGAATAAGCCCTGACTAAAATGGTGCAAGTGTACTTAGCAATAATGCACAGACCAACATTTGAATGCGCAAACGAGCATTTCAAAATATGAATGAACGATGAACCTATGCAAAATCGGAAGGAAAAATAATAATAATAAAATATTAGCAAAGGCGCCAGGGGACTGGGCTCATCAGCTGGCCGGTCATGCCGTGACCAGTCCCGCGCCCAATTTTATATTTTGTCATATTTTATTATTTTTCCCTGATCTCGTGAAAATTCTCTCGTTCGAGCTAATCTCCTTCGTTTCAAGGAAATTCTCTAATCTCATGATTTTATCAAAGAAATAATAATATTAGGGAAAGGTGTCGCAAGACCGAGCACCAGGCGGCTAGCCATGGCCTAGCCGTGGCCGGTCCCACACCTCACGTCCCCATTATTTTATTATTTCTCTCAAATTATGAAAATTCCCTGAAAACGTTGCAAAACTATTTACTGATGAAAAAAATAAATAAATTTCGACGATAATTCCGGAAGACTACACATTAGAAGAAAACGTGATGTCTCAGCACCATTACAATTTGACGATCCTGCCTG
Organism: Papaver armeniacum; assembly: GCA_023531295.1. NCBI lineage: Eukaryota > Viridiplantae > Streptophyta > Magnoliopsida > Ranunculales > Papaveraceae > Papaver > Papaver armeniacum. The sequence goes on along the minus strand of JAJJWW010010093.1, from coordinate 149,617 downwards.
ACTGATAACGATTAGACACAGATTCGAAATTTTTTACAATGATTATACTAAAGTTGTTCATTCAATTCAACAAAATTACTCTTTGCCGCAAAATTACAGTTAAAATCATGTGCGATTCAACATAGATATCGAGCAACTCAATAAATTACCAACACTTCTACGACTTGATGAACTTATATATAGACAATTTATGAGAATGAAAATCTATGAATAATTCCCAAAAAATGTTCCAAATTCCCAACTTAGAAGAAATTAAGACTACCAATATTTTTTGTCAAAAAAAAATGTGTTCTACCTTCGGTAAATAGAGTTGGCTTTTTCTGCATTCTCCAAAGTATGAAACTGCAAGTACACAAAGGCATAAATAAGAAAACCATACATACTTCAGTAAAATGGTGCTAAAACACCTCTCCTATTACAACAGTAAAGATGTTAGGGAAAAGTATCCATAGTTATTATCATAATGGCAAAGAAGATAAAATATATACCTACAAGTACTTGCTAACAGAGAAACGGTAAGGGAAGGTAGCTTGAACTGAAACTGGACCAGAACCGTTGTAAAATTGTTGCAACTGTGATAGAAGAATATAAACAATAAACATAAGCTCAAGTTTTCGATGTAATAGTTTAAGAAATGAAAAGGCATAAAAACGTATTAGAACAAATATTGGAAGGCTTAAACTAGAAAATGGTTTAGTAAAATATTACAAAAAGAGAATATATTTGGAAAACCCATTAAAGAAAACAATCTGATACGGTAGAGTCTTCAAGGGGGTACCTGAAAGGTGAGATTTTGCACCAGCAGATTATGATCGAAGGGAAGATGCAGGCTCTAAGGGCAACGACGATCAATTTTGATTCACTTATTTATCCATTCAAAATGCAAATCTGTCAGTGAATTTAGCAAACAAGAACCAAAGGTACAAAGAAAAAGAAATACTAAAAAAAATAGACCTTACTACCTTAGTAATCTTATATGCTTATTTTTGAATCAAATCGAGAACATGATCAAATTAAAAGCTAATTTAAGACTTGAACCACCAAACGATAGGAGTTTCAGTGCTCCATTGGAACTACCAATTTAATACAAAGAAGCACAAACAAAGATTCGCTGAAAAATTCTAAACTGAATCAATCAACAGACATTCATTTTCCCACAAAATCCTCATCGAAAACATCAGCAACAACCAACATAGCATGTAGTTTAGGAGGTGATCCTCTTCCTTGATATAAAAATTTTAATATGTAGCTACACTCATAAGCAGTATGGCCCGAAGTATTAAACCACAATATTTCCAGGTCCACGCCCACTATGAGATCTTGAAGAAAAAATTGTATTAGGATATGCTCTTCCACCTCTACCTTGAAAACCCCCTCTATGAAACCCATTCATACATTAATTCTCCAAAAATGATCTTTATATAATCAGTGCGGTTCACGGCACTACTTAACAAGTAAGTACATAACACACTAGATCCAATTTAAATATGGAACGATATGCAAGAATAATTCATCACCGTACACAAAATGCACGTAACTCAAGTTGCATCTCCTAAAGTATGGAGAATCAAGATTTAAAATAACTAATGGTTTTGATAGACTATTGTTGATTAGGATAATCTAACTATATCTTCTTCTCTACTTAATCATCTATCATTGTGTTTGGATGAACTTATTTCAAACAATAGTTCAGTCCGTGGCTTCTAATTAGAATTCGCTCAGATGAAAAATCATAAGAATTAATAATAGTTTCTTAACTTGCCAGTATTCACGGTCTTGAAGTCAGTAGCACATCAAATTTTTATTTTCCTTTACCAGCTTCTACATTCTCGAAATCAGTTAAGGTCCTTAAAGAGGGTACCAACAATATGAATCTTACTTATGCATTGTGTATGCTCATGACATCGCAGAATTTTTTTAGTCTGTTAGAATCATGTGACCCCAATTGAAATATCTAGATAAAGCACAGGCCAGAAATACTAGAATGCTAGTGCACCAACAAATGAGGATAAGATATACAAACTATCAATCCATGTCAATTGGATTCATCTCCTTAAATTTCTGCAGGTGATTATTTGTGTTAGGGTTAAATACACTGCCAATGAAGTTGTAGACTTGGGCGAAATCCGGTACAGCTGGATCAAAAAAAAAAGACAACCAATATCATTTGTTTCATATTACTCAGTTTTCCATACACAACACTGCAAGTCAAACACATGAGAGATTCACCTCGCAATTGAGGGCCATGATTCCCTCGACCCGTAGTTTCACAAGGTGGGTATGAACTCGGAGTGTTATTGTTGCTAATGTAACAATTATTCTGTACCACCGGCCTTGTAGATTCCGTATTATCTGAGAACAATACAACATTTCAAAAATTAGAGCTCCAAACTAAGTAATTTGAGAATTCAGAAAGAGCTTGCAGTAACGAAATTTCACTATTGGATAACTGAGACCATGAAGACACTGTCGGTCCTATTTTAAGCAGAGAAGATGGATCTGTCCTTAGAAACAATCTTGATTATAACAGATTTGAAGACGCTTGACACACCCCTGTAGTTTGTGGTAGCATCGGAACTGCCAATTTTACGAAATATTAGTGGGACAAAGACTAGTAATTTATACAAAGACTGATAGGGAATAATCACTCTGACCATTGTTGCTTTCTATGGGTATGGATGAACTAATTTTCGTTTTGGCCTTGGAGGTGGTAAATGTTCACTGGTTCCATTCTTCTAAACCTTTTGAAAATATTTCTGCACGTGACTCTGTATCTGAAAAATTCAACACTATAACATAAGAGAAATACCAACAGATACCCATAACATCAACATATGCAAAACCACCAGCTTCACCATCAAACAAAACCTAAGCCAACCTCCATTAATAAAATCTTCACCCAATACAATGAAGCAGCCAAACCTCAAATACATGGTTCTTCACAAATTAAATTCAAAACAACTTCAACAAAACAAAATAAACTAAACCTAATAATTCAAAGAACTGAACAAAATTTACCCATGCTTTGAAACTAGAAATCAGGAGAAAAAAAAACAAACAAACACATGATTTTACCAAAAATTATGCGAGATATATTATTCACAGAATTATGTCAAAATCAACCAACATCATCAAAACTCGAAACAAAATCAGGATTATTTATACCTGATGATAAAGTATGTCAGAATCAACTAACTATTGGGTAATAGAAGCACAATAACATATCAGAATGATGATTTGCTTTCGATTTCAGAAACAAAATTGATTTTCTATGGTTCTCTAAATAATTCAAGCTACTACACGATAGATCTAGATTTCTGGTATATGGGTTTTGATTAGGATATCATACTTTATAAGAAAAGGTTTTGATTTTTGATTTTTTCAGCTGAAATCACCTATGATTTCTAAATTATTCTTACTTTAAAAGATGGGTTTTGAAAGAAAGAGGCTGGGAGAGAAAGTAGAGGGAGAAAAAAAACCTTAGAAGATCTCAATTAAGATATCATGGTGAAGAGAAAAAGATTTTGATTTTAGGTTTTTCACCTAAAACCTAAAGAGATCGGCGTTTTTTGTTTGGTTGAAGCTCTGTTTAAAATGGGTTCTGAAAGAGAGAGAAAGAAAAAAGAGTTATGACCAATTTAAGTTTTTCTCAAAATAAATAAAATAACTAAAACCTATATTAGAAATTAAAAAGAAAATAACTATTAAAACACCCATGGAAATACCGAATATTACAAATACACCAATGATGTATAATGTTTATATATGTTGAGAAAACGTTGCTCCTTTAATTTAATTTAATAAAAATAAAATACTTATTTAAACCAACGTATTTTTGAGTGTGCAACGGATATTCACGTTGCCTAAGGTGCAACGTCAATATCCGTTGCACACCCCCGAAATTGATATGTTGCAAAATGCATGATATGGTGTAGTGACACCTTGCAATTCCCTTTTTCATTTATTATTTTTCATTATCTCATGTATTTTTCCTAGTTTCAGCAAAAACCCTGGATTCTGCATATTTTCTCAGAATGTTGCTCAAATGCGCATCGGAAAATACTGAAACTCTCAGGACTGAGACACGGACACTATAGTGACACGATCACATCCCCTTGACGGACCAAGGGTGGCTCTAAGGCCTGCAAACAGCCGGTCCCGCATGTTTTGATGATTTTAACCTAATTTGCTCAATTGCTCATATTAGGTTCAAACTTCTTCCAAATAATTAAGAGTTTGCTTGAACGACCATCCATTGGTCCCACGGCCACCAAAATACGGCCCCATGACCTCTTGGTCGGTACCTCAGTTCATGACCAGGTTTTTATTGTTGGTCGCTCACACGAGCATTATTTCAATAAATGAGTAAACCAGCATTTAATCATTCTTTCACCAACTGGTCCTCTAAGAGACTTTGGTATTTTGCTCATTCGAGCATCTGGGCATACATGGTGGACTTGTCATCCCATGTAGCCAGTCCCTGCTTCACTCTGCAGATTGATTTGCAATAAATCATCATTTCGATAAAATTAGGGTTTTGAATCCAGAGCTCTGCAGAAACATGATTCTGAGCAGATTCAAATACTCTGATAATTTTATGTTGATTCCATGATCAACGTTTTTATTTATTTTACTTGACCCAGTAGTCAGTATCTTAAATTAATATTTATTTTGGTCCTGCTACCAACAATTCATCAAACGAGCAATATTTGCTCAAACCGGCAATATTTGCTCAAACTAGCAATATTCGCTCAAACTAGAAATATTCGCTCGAACCAGTAATATTTTCTCTGATTCAATAATATTGGTTCAATTATCAATATTATTCGACAATTCAGCAACACAGTTTGCTCGTCTTAGGTAATCAACATAGTAATACCTCGTCTCAAAGAGACATATTTGATTCATGAGTTTCTTAACATTTGCAAAACATGTTCAATTCAACAATACATGGACTCATCGTCCCACAAAGTCAGCAACTGACTCCACAATCACGAGATATCAATCGTGTCACATAGGGGGATATTAACTAGGGTTTTGGTCTGGCGGTCTACGGCACGTGTGTTCACCCACGATGAGAATGTGAGCAAGTCGTGCAATCAGTTGGAAGATTCAGAAAAGTAGTGTGTGGAAAATTAACCAAGTCTCCGCACGATGAGCAACTGGTTTTAATTGAGAAAAATTCAATCATTCGTCTACGCGAACTCATCGTCTGAGCATTAACTCTCAATTGAGCAAAATTCAATCATTCAGAGCATTCTTACGCTGAATTCACAACGCACCTACAATCTCAGATCACTATTGATCTCACGCATTTCTCAGCTTCCCTCCTACAGATCAACCCATCCTCTCTTGTGACCGAATTGACTCTGGAACAACCATTGTTCTTGGTTTAGGCCGGAGTCTTACAGTCTGATCTCTCGAACTTAAAGCACTCCCTTCTTGTAGTGCATCTGTGTGAGGTTCAATATTTCGCTCGGTTCAAGGAGTCTCCACACGGTCGACTCTTCAATTCCGTAAAAACCAGCAAATCGTTTTTCCCCATCTACAATATAAACTAAGGAATGCTTTTGCAAACCGTGGCTATAAAGTTCATGAACCGATTCGAGTGAATCAAACCGTTTTTGCTTCGATTGTGTCTTGTGCAGTTACATAAGATCTAAGCAATTGAACAACTCTCTAACTAGTTCATTTGAGTCATTTTAACTAGTTAAGGTGAAGAAGAATATGGTTGATATGAGAGTGTTCATATGGCTAACCATTTGGTTGACTATTTTTGAACTAACAAATGTTAATGTTTGGGTACGGTTCATAAACCAAAATTGAACATTTCGTTTGTGTGTAACAAGCTAAGTTTTCGATCCAACGGTTGAGAAATATTAGCTTGAATCTAATCAGGTTTTCATCTAACGGTGAATATTGAATGCTTTGTTACTAAGCTAACATTGAATGCAAACCATGATTTGAAAGACTATATAAGGGACAACTCTAGCAACTGGGAAACCTAATCCCCACACTTTACGTGTGATACTAGTTTGCTAAGCTAGAGTCGATTCTCCTTTAACCTTTGGTTTTCTTCTTCTAAAACCAGGTTAACGACTTAAAGACTTCATTGGGATTGTGAAGCCAGACCAATACTACTTTTCTTGTAGTTGTGTGATCTGATCTTGTTGTTTCTAACGTACGAGTACAACTGAAATAATTGGCTTGAGATTTATATCTCCGATAGGAAAGATAGAAAAGAAATCACAAACACTTCGTCTCATCGTTTGTGATTCCACAATATCTTTTTTCGCTGCGTCGATTAAGATTATTGTGAGGTGATTAATAGTACTAGGCTGTTCTTCGGGAATATAATTCCGGGTTATGGATTGGTTCCTGTTCACCTTGATTTATCAAAAGACGAAACAAAACTCATAGGTTTATTCGTGGGAGACGGATTTATCTATTACTATATACTTTTTTGTGTGATACATATTTGTTTATTAAAGTCTTCGACTTTGGGTCGTAGCAACTCTTAGTTGTGGTGAGATCAGCTAAGGGAATCAAGTACGTAGCATCCTGCTGGGATCATAGGCGTAGGAGCATAATTGTACCTTGGATCAGTGTGAGATTTATTGGGGTTCAACTATAGTCCAGATCGAAGTTAATTTGGAGTAGGCTAGAGTCTGTAGCGGCTTAATACAGTGTGTGTTCAATCTGGACTAGGTCCCGGGATTTTTCTGCATTTGCGGTATCCTCGTTAACAAAATTCTGGTGTCTGTGTTATTTCTATTCCGCATTATATTTGTTTATATAATTGAAATATCACAGGTTGTGCGTTGTTCAATCAATTAGAATATCCGACCTTTTGGTTGTTGATTTAAATTGATTGACACTTGGATATTGGTCTTTGGTACCATCCAAGTTATCTCTCTTTGATAAAGACTCGCAGATTTCTATTTGCTAGAGTAAAGATCAAATCGAGAGATGGAGATATAAACTCGTTAATATACTTTTTATCTATATTGAGTCTGACTGTCTAGTTGATTCTCTAGAAAGTATATTGGAGTTTGTCCATACAAATTGCTAAGCGAAATTTTGGGTGTGGTTGTTAGACCCCCGCTTTTTCAATTGGTATCAGAGCAGGCAAACACGTTTAAGACCTTATAAGTCTGTGTTTGTAGAGATCTGACTCTATGGACAGAGGTGTTATCTCTATAAATGTACCACCAGACTTCGATGGCTCTAATTACTTATGGTGGAAAATTGTTATGCGATCTTTTCTTCAAGCACGTGATTTTCAATCATGGGTATATGTTGGTAATGGCTATGATCCTCCCGTCGTGGCAGTTGGTGATGTAAACGTTCCCAAGAATATTGGTGAATACACCCCTGCTGAGGTACTTGATGCAAAGCAAAATTCCGACGGTTTGAATGCCATCATACATGCCATTACCCCAAATATTCAGCATCATGTGACAAACTGCACTAAGTCGCAAGAAGCTTGGGATATCTTAGAAACCGTTTTTGAAGGTAATACTAGTGAAAAGGAAGCTAGGATTCAAAACCTTAATTCCGATTGGGAAAACCTTCGTATGGCAGATGAAGAAACGTTTGATGAATTTAATCACAAAGTATCTGAAATTGTTAATGCATCTTTTGCATTGGGTAAGACTATTCCTAAAAAGGACATTGTGATGAAAATTCTCGGATCGCTGCCATCCAGATACGATTCTAAGAAGCATGCCATCGTTGAGGGAAATAACCTTGATAATCTCTCCAGAAATACGCTGGTTGGGAAGCTTAAGATCTTTGATCATGAACATTCATCCAAGACTAAGGATGTTGCGTTCAAAGCACTAAAGGACACTAAATTACTTGATAAAAGTAAAAAAGTGTATATCTCTGAAGATGATCACTCTGAGACAGATTCATCAGATGAAAATGACAAATCAGTCTCGATGATCACAAGACAGTTTAGAGATAATCCTAAGGCATCAGTCAAACCTCATAATAGTGTTCATCCTAAAAATAGGGATATTGATGAAACTGATGACAAGTATATACCTCAGTGCTTTAAGTGTAAAGGATTTGGTCATTTTGCAAACGAGTGCCCAAATCGTAGAAAATACACTGGGAACAAAGGTCTTGCTGCAACTCTTGATGAAATGTCTAACAACTATGATTCTAATGAAGACGAGAAATCAAGTGTTGCACTTCTTGGTGAAAGTGTTGATTTTGATAATTGTAGCAATACATACATCAATCTTGATATTCTTTCAGAAGATAATCTAACTATTCTGGAAGATAAAGTTGATCCATACTTTGGAAACTCTGTTTATAATGTTTTAGGTTCCACTATGTGCCTAGCTACGTGCACATCTCAAAAGCCTGACTTTTATCCTAAATTGACGTGTTCGTATTGTTCTCAAAGGGGTCATGAAATTTCAAGGTGTTACAAGTACAAACACCAACTAAGGCACGTCAACAAACTTCAACGAAGAGCAAATCATTTAACAAGGAAGCTTAAACTTGCTCAGAAGACCGTTGAGGTATGTAGGATTTTATCTTCATCTAAGAAGTTAGTTTCCAAGGACAAACCAAGACCATTAGAGAAGAAAGTATGGTCAAGTCGGTTTGATAGACAGAAGTATGAGGATTCCTCTCATGAGGAAATCGTGGAAAAATTGTTGTTCACCGCAACGCAATTTAATTGTGTTGTTTGATGAAAATCTTGTCTCATGTGCCTGATCAAAGAGACAATGATTTTGTACCTCACAGGCTTTAGGAAAAGTTTTTTTCTCTTTTCTTTTTCTTAGTTTTGATTTTGTGTCTGTCAAACAAAAAGAAAGGGTATTATCGATAATTCTACTCTTCATAGGATTGAGAGTGGTCGTGTATGAACCTGTTAAAGGTTTCGAAACCCTATATTCCTTTTTCCTTCTCTGTAACCTCTTTTTATCTCAAGACTACTTGTTGAGCAAATTGTGATTTCCTCTCACAAACCCATACATTTATGGATACTCCAAGCATGATGTCTTCTGAGGGAAAAGATGTTAATATGATTGTTAAGCCATCAATCATGAAGGAAAAAGAAAAATCTCCGCTAGCTACAACATTGAAAAGAAAAAGAAGGAATGTGAGGAAGCCAAGAGTCGTTCCTTCAAATTCTCAGAAGTTTTCTGATGTTCTTGATGTGTTGAAAGAGATGCAAAAGGAGATTCAACAAATAAAGACTTTTGTGTATAAGACTCATGAGATTCAGAAGGCCCTGGTTCGACATCATCAGCCAAGAAGGTTTATTGATATAAACTCCTAACTTAATAAACCTTATGTTCCAATGGTTGTTGACGACAAGGAGTTCGGGGACGATAAAGAATTCTTCAAAGGTCTTAACATCTAGTAAATCTTCTATTTTTCTATTTTTGTTAGAAGAATAACTAGAGATTGGAATAGCCATTATTGTGATTACACATAGCTATGTCCAACGTTCCCATCTTCATGTTTTTAGATTTATTGGTTTAAATTCTAAACTTGTTTGGAAGATGATTTTTGCAGTATTAATCTTTATGGTTTTATATATTGCAATTTTTTATGGGATATGTGTGTTTGCATCCATGAACTATGATTGTCCCATATCTTGTCAAAAGTAAAGTCTTTCGTAAGTCGATATTCTTATATTGATAAAGGAATGAATGGACTTTTGACAAATACAAAAGTTAAGCCTATATTGTCAATTATTAATGGAAGATAGGTTAAAATCTTTTCTTTTTCAAGGATTATGTCTATTGCATGTCATGGTGCAAATTGTGATGGAAAATAGAATGAATTCTTGTGTATTCCGCAGTAATTGATCTTCCCTGATCCATATTTTTTGTGTATTACTGTGAGGCTCCGTAATGTGTCTTATGTTGAGCACTAAAACAATCAAAGTTGATTATTTTCATGATTAGCTTTGTTGTTGTTCCATAAGGTACTTTATGACGAGCATATTGAACTAAATTAATCATCTTGTTTGGTTATTTAGTTATGACTCCATAAGTTTTCTTGTGTTTGAGCACTTTTGATTGGGTTGGTTATTTTCATAATTAACTTAGTCATTGCTCCATAGATTCTCTTATGTGAGTATGGCCAATTAAATTAATTACTCTCTGTGATTAGTTTGATTGTGTATTTCGATTAAATTAATCATGGGTTCTCTTGTGGTTAATTTAATTGAGTATTTTGGATTCAAATTCATACTTGTATGTGATTTGTTATGTCCAAAGAAATCCTTCTTTTCTTTCGAAATTAAGGTCGCTCTTGTTGTTCTTTCGGAAATGACATATTATGGGGGAGAGTTCTTTTTGAACTTGCGCTTAATTGCCATATCTTTGTGGGGAGTGCGGCAGTGGAATATTATAGGGGTTATCTTGTATCGTTAAAACTCCTTGATAAATGAATTTAGCTTCGGCTTTATGATTGCATCTAAATAAGATGGTGTGTGTTTCTTTCTTTTGGTCATGAAACGTCTCTTTCGGAAATTTCATTAGGATCCCGTTCTTGTACCTTTGCCAATTTTATTGACAAAAAGGGGGAGAATTAATATTTAGTTCACACTACAAATACATATGGTTTTCGGATCATTATGTAAGGGGGGAGTGGTTTCCATGTGAGATGGAGTATTGACTAAGGGGGAGTGATACATATCACCATAGTTTTTGTTGAAGTTGTGATACAATTGAACTTTGACGATGTGTAATGATACTATGACACTGTATAACAATGATTGAGAACTCTTGTTTTCTTATTGTTATAGCTGCGGATTTTCAACAACGATGATGCTAAACTTACAACCTTTGGGATCATTGGAGTACTTGGAAGTGACGAAGATTTCGAGTAATGTTGAAGATTAGACATGTGGAATAGGAGCTACAAAAGTTAATTTATTTATTTTTTGTATTCCATATGTATTAATAGTTTTGCCACTAAAATTGACAAAGGGGGAGATTGTTAGAGCATTGCTCGGTCGAACTCGCATGCGTTACTATCTCAAGCATGTTTGTCAATGTTAGTGATCAAAACTATAAGTCTTGATTTCTAGCCTATGTAGCTAAAGGTGTCGGACTAGGATATAAAGTGTAGTTGAGATCAAGAACTCCATGGCAATCATCATACAAGACGAAGGACTACTCGAGGAACCGGTGGAACTTCATCGACTAAAAGGTATGTGGAGACTTGAACTTATCTGTCACTCAAAAGTCTATTTACTCTATCTCCTACTCTTGAGACAAAAGTCGTTTAGACGTATAGACTTTCATTATACACATTTGCTATTTCGAGACGAGTTTAACTCGCCTATCTATTTCTCAAAATATGTGTTGGTAAGCTTTCACTTTAACCGAATTCATCTTTACCTAGTGACGAAAGTCATGATATGTTTCAATCACTTTGGAAATTGCTCTGACGAAAAATGGTTTGTGAATAACCGCTATATAACGTTCTCTGAGAATGTTTCAATGATTGAAATGAGAGTTTAGATTACATAACCATTGGTAGGATATAAGCATTGTTTTGGAAACACATATATGTATAAGTCTTTATTCCTTGAACCAAAGTTTGCGAACTTTGTTGATCAAGAGAAATGAAAGTGGCGCAAGCCAAGTCCGCGAACTGGAGGAAGTTCTCACCCGATAATTTCTGCTAGAGTTTGTGTACTCCTTCCATGAGCTTAAGTCCGCGAACCCAGTCCGCGAACTTGAGTAGGTTATATCTAAAACCGGTTGTTCTTGAACTCAGTTTATATAAACTAAGGAATGCTTTTGCAAACAGTGGCTATAAAGTTTATGAACCGATTCGAGTGAATCAAACCGTTTTTGCTTCGATTGTGTCTTGTGTAGTTACATAAGATCTAAGCAATTGAACAAATCTCTAACTAGTTCATTTGAGTCATTTGAACTAGTTATGGTGAAGAAGAATATGGTTGATATGAGGGTGTTCATATAGCTAACCATTTGGTTGACTATTGTTGAACCAACAAATGTTAATGTTTGGGTACGGTTCATAAACCCAAAATTGAACATTTCGTTTGTGTGTAACAAGCTAAGTTTTTGATCCAAAGGTTGAGAAATATTAGCTTGAATCTAATCAGGTTTTCATCTAACGATGAATATTGAATGCTTTGTTACTAAGCTAACATTGAATGCAAACCCTGATTTGAAAGACTATATAAGGAAGAACTCTAGCAACTGGGAAACCTAATCCCCACACTTTACGTGTGATACTAGTTTGCTAAGTTAGAGTCGATTCTCCTTTAACCTTTGGTTTTCTTCTTCTAAACCAGGTTAACGACTTAAAGACTTCATTGGGATTGTGAAGCCAGACAGATACTACTTTTCTTGTAGTTGTGTGATCTGATCTTGTTGTTTCTATCGTACGAGTACAATTGAAATAATTGGCTAGAGATTTATATCTCCGATAGGCAAGATAGAAAAAAAATCACAAACACTTCGTCTCATCATTTGTGATTCCATAATATCTTTTTTCGCTGCGTCGATTAAGATTATTGTGAGTTGATCAATAATACTAGGTTGTTCTTCGGGAATATAAGTCCGGGTTATTGATTGGTTCCTGTTCACCTTGATTTATCAAAAGACGGAACAAAACTCATAGGTTTATTCGTGGGAGACGGATTTATCTATTACTGTTTATGGGTGAAAACTATTTCTGCCGGTTTTGGTAATTTGGGGTGTGTGGATGAGAAATGAGTCTAAACCTTAAACAAATGCATTTCATGGTGAGTGCTTGTAGATTCGAGAGATCAATCTGTGCAAGTCCGGCCTAAACCAAGAAATGGCCGTTCCGGACTTGTTTCGGTCACAAAGTGAAGGAGATGGGGTTGATCTTAGGGAGGAAGCGAAGAAGGTGTTGAGAATGTGAAGGTGTTGGCTATGAATGACTTGTATCGAAAAGTCGAACTCGGCTTGCGGGGTGTAAGCTATCAGTTCCGGTGTTTGAATACGATTGTATCAACACTTGCCTATGTTGTCTGGACTTGTTCTTGTTTCTCCTTGTGTTTGGAAAATAGGTAGGAGAACCTATTTATACAAGTCTTTCAGCCTAACCTTCGTATCTCGTGGGAAGTGGAGAAAGTGGAGTGATGAAGTAGTGGAGTCGTGTGTTAGTGTCACACGACCAGTCTTGCCCACTTCTCCCATCATCACTAACCGTCCATGACTTCCGACACGTTCTTGTGATGGCGCATTGCACGTCGCCGTAAACCGCCGGACCAATACCCCAGTATGTATCCCCGGTTTGTGACATGATTGATGTCTCGAGTGTGTGGATCGTGGAACCCACGTAAAGTAGCATGTAATGCTAAATTGAATAACCGCCGTTATTCAGAGGTCGATACTTGTGAAGTATTTTATGCGAGTCGCATCATGGTGTGGTAAAGTGACGGGTGGTGATCACCAAGACGCCTTATCGACCAATTAACTCCCGACCGGGGTTGTATAACCAAGCCGGTGAAGTTGGACGGACGAGATGATCTTTGAGACACTCATCTGCGACCGTTGATGAAATTAGGGTTTTAGAGGAGGTGCGCAAGCATCCCTCTTCAGCCTGGTCGAATCCAAGCTTGGGATACGATTTTGGCCAGGCCGATCGTACATGCGTGTAGACAGCATGACGGTGTAGGCGCCTATACCCCATTACCTCACGAAAGTATGATCTGGGCCACTCAATTCGTCCGGTGAAGTTAAGTGGTCGAGATCAATTTATGACAGAAAACTAGTGCCGCAAGAACCGCACATCATGCCATCTTCAGGCGCGCGTTCCAAAACAACCAATTCTTGGTCGGTCTTGGCCGATCATTCTGGAGTGTAGGTGGTAGGCTGGTGTTCACGCCTATACCTGACTGTCCCATGAAAACGTGATCTAAGCCACTCAAATCGTCCTAGGTGAAGTTGAGTGGTCGAGATCGGTTTGCGCTTTGGGAAGTGTGACCACGCTAGTTTGGACGCGCGTTTTGGGATAGCCAGGCATGATATGCCTTGGCCGATCGGTGAGGGGAGAGACGGGCCCACGGTGGTCATGCTTTGGTATGACCGGACTGCTTAATCTAATCTTGGACCCTCCATTCGTGCTTAGGAGAAGATGGACGCTCGTGATGCTCGAAACCCTAATTTTGGCTTTCACGGCCGTGTAACCATGCTCGTTCGGGCGCACGACCGGTATGACCAACCATGGTTGGTCCTTGACCGATTGGTAAGGTATGTAGGCGGGCCCACGGTGATTGTGTTGACATGCTCTGGGCCCTTTGAATCTACATCTACACCCTCCATCTATACCTGCGAAGATGGATGGTTGAGATTGTTTTGCGACACATGTAATGTGCCGCAAACCCTAATTTAGGGTTTTCCATCCATCTTTGCGCTCTGGTTTGGACGTTTTGGTAAGCTATGCCAATCTTTTGGGGAGGCCGACCATGCGGGGTCCGCGTTGGTTCAGTAGTGAATATTCCATACCTGCTTGGGGGTTATGGAATTGATCTGGGCCATCCAATCATGATGGTGAAGTTGGATGATCGAGATCATATCCAGACTGATACGGACAGTCCGGATGCTCAATCGGGCTAGTATAACACAACGAGAGTTCTCAATCGGGCTAGTATAACACACTGAGAGTTGCAGCCTGTACGGGTATTTCGTACATGCTTTCATTATAATGCTTGGAGGTTCGTGTTGCTCTGCTGAGAGAAACACTCAGTCGTCATGCCGCACTAATAATGAGTACAGGAAATACAAGGCTGCTCACGAATTAATTAATAATGTTATAAATTCACAGGGTATATGGGATTGTTGCTACATGCTCCAACCTGGATGAATTTCGTGTATTTAATTCACGAGAATGGGATTGTTGCCACATGCTCCATTCTAGGTGAATTAGTAAAGTGAAGAAGTATTCAACACTTATTAATGGCTTTATCTTTTACAAGATGTTAGCGCATAATTTTCTGGTTTTTACAATTTTAACCTTAAATGAAAATCCACCATCAACATTAAGTCCCATGCCTAGCACATAATGGTTACACTATTGTGGGGTAGGCATGAGATGGTGACAAATTTGTGTACTGAAATGACCAAGCTAAAGTGAATACATATTTACCGGGATAGGTCGACATCGTCGGGCGTTGCCACAGGAACCGGTTAGTCCTGATTAAGGCCGCAAAGGAAGCGAGGACTTGATCTGGTGAGTCACTTTGGTCCCCTTCGTACATATCTCGGACAGAGCTTGGCCCCTTCCTTGGGTCGGTGTACTCCCTTTCGTCTAGCAGACTTTCCTCGGATGTATCGATAAGCATCGTTGATTGCTATCCCGAATTAGTAGCCTTTATAGGTGGCAAGTGAAGACTTCTTTTCTCCGGGATTACTCGACGACTTGCGAGATTATAAAGAATCATCTCACGTAGTCGTTTATTTTATATCTCAGGTATTGTTCCACACTTATCTGATCTTCTGATTGACAGGTCGATTGATTGATTTTTTTTTTTTTAAATGAACCTTGTGTGCTCAAATGTAAATGTGGGTCCTGTAGAAAGCGTTGAAGCAGCTTCTGGAGCAGGCCCGGGAGAGCGTTGAAGTGTTGGAGCTGAAACGCCTTCTTCTGAGAGAGCTTTGATTGGGGACTTGTGTGTGTCCCGACCAATGCTGGGGCTGGGATCAAGTGGGACCTGCCGTGTGCCTCGATCGAACGTCGACCACCGTGTTTCGACCGAAACCGCCCTGCTGCGTGCGCTGTTTTATTCGAATACCAGCCTTGTGACTTTGATCAATACCGGACTTGAAACTTGAGCAATACCGGACTTGTGACTTGATCAATACCGGACTTGTGACTTGATCAACACCGGACTTGAAACTAGAGCAATACCGGACTTGTGACTTGATCAATACCGGACTTGAAACTAGAGCAATACCGGACTTGTGACTTGATCAATACCGGACTTGTGACTTGAGCAATATCGGACTTGAAACTTGAGCAATACCGGACTTATGACTTGATCAACACCGGACTTGAGACTTGAGCAACACCAGACTTGAAACTTGAGCAATACCGGTGTTTGGACCCAATACCAGCCTTGTGTACTCCAACGTGAATGTGTGTTCTGTCGTGTGTGACTACACATCTCACGCGTTTTTATACAAGTACCGACTCATGTTTTTATTGTAGAATGAAGAAAAGAACTCCTGTTGAGATGTCTTAAGGGATAATGCTTTGTGCCAAGTCGGGAGGTGTTGACAGCTTCAAAGATATGCCGAACATTGATGATGAGTTATTCACCGCGCCCTTTCAACTATATGAAAATATCCGTTCCACAAGATAACCCTTCTCCTATCGACTTCAAGGTTTTTTCATGCTCCGTTGGGCCCTCATGAAGGATGGATGAGACGTATGTTGAGCAATGAGTACATCAAAGATAACTTGACCAGAGCGCATATTATTGATGCATCTTGAGTGTTGAAACGGCTCGAGAGGATGTTAAAGTGGTTTCTGGTGCGAACGTTGAGGTGGATCCTGGAGAGAGTGTTGAAGAAGGATTCTGAAGCGAACGTGGGTCCAGGAAAGAGCGTTGAGGCGTCTCTTGAATAAACCATTGAAGCAGCTTCTGCTAGAGGGAGCGTTGAAGTGTTTCCCTCTTCAGTTCGATTTACCCTTACGAATTCCATGATTCTTGACTGACCATCTTTCTCGTGTTGAAGAAGTCCTTGACTGACGGTGAAGGAACTTCATGCTGAGCCTCAGTCCCCAAGCGTGGTTTACATGGTTTGCTCGTAGTGATTGTTGTCGAGCCAGGTATGGAATATCTTGGGCGTTGTTTCATCATTGTGGGAGTCGTGCATGTGGTACTGAGTTGGAGTTGGCGGACGCGCAGGATGTTATATCTCGGTAGTTTTCCTCTTGGTGCTTGAGGAACGCTTGCGAAGGTCAAGGTTGTATCGCCTGTTAGTGAGATATATGCCCCTACGAACATTATGAGGCTCTTCATTACCGGCAGGCCTGGTTCTTTCTATGAGAGCATATGTTGTTGTAGATGAGCGTTCAACAGCTCCAGAGGATGACCAAAAGCGCAGATTCTCCAATATAGCATGATAGACAGGTACCACTGTCTGATAAAGTGACTTGCCCGAATCTTGTTCGACCACTGCCTGATAGAGTGACTCGCCCGGATCTTGCTCGATATGACGCGTGGACATCGTTATCTTCTTGAGGCTGCTCCCTTGAGGTATCGGCTCCAGTTGAAGATTGCCGTCATAGAGCGTTGATACATTGCACCGGCATTCTTTAAACCAAATGGCAGTATGGTATAATAAAATTTTCCGAGAGGAGTTCGAAAAGCTATCTTACTTGCATCATGCTCGTACATCCTTATCTGGTTGTAGCCGCTACATCCATCCATGGAGGAGAACATGCAGTGTCCGCTGGTTGCATCTACTAACATGTCGATGTTAGGTAGAGGAGGATCGTTTTTGTAGCAGGACCTGTTCAAGTCTCTGAAGTCTATGCAGCACCTGATTTATCCATTTTCCTCGTGTCTGAACTACAACTGTTTAACCGACTTGGATTCAGGTATGACATGTAGATGATGGGTGACCAATTTTCATCTAAATCCGGCATTTCTTCATATCTCCAAGCGAATATGTCCTGGTACTCTTTGAGAAGTTCCACGAGCTTCGTGCGTTTATCCGTACACAAGGTTGAGTTGATGGAGATAGGCCTCGGAGATTCCTCAACGATTTCAATCTCATCAGTTGTGGAGTTGGTGCCATCTTGCAGCTGTTGTGGAGCATCTAGCACTTGTTCTTGTGGTTCGTTGCTGTTGTAGCATTCCATTGGGTGGAGAGACTGGGTAATAGTCTCCCCTGCTAATTGATAATGGCAGTGTCGGTATACCGTTTTCCCATTCTGGTCATGACTCGCCACAAAAGTTCGTTCCATCTTCGTGTGAACGTGGGTCGTGGCTTCACAGGATGGAGAAGAATGCTTCGTCAGCAAAGATGCATCGTGGGTTTTAGCCCTCAATGATGCAAGCCGGTTTTCTTCCTGAATTGACGCCCACGTGGGGAGTGGGACGCAACGAACTTGTCGATTCTTTCCGCGGAGCTTCTCCCGTATGTGCTGGTTTGGTTTCCCTCGAAGTCCGTCATTGTGGTAGGCTTCCGTACGACCTTGCCTGGGAGAACCTTGGATGTCCTGAGAGTAATCACATTCGAAGACGCTCCTGTGTAGATAAGGGCCGTCTTGAACTCTGAATCCTTGATGTGTGCGGTGACATGTAGGGCACGGTCGTGACCTTCCTCTGGTTGATTGCAGCAAAACGTCTCCGCGCACTGATTCTTCGAGAGGTGTGAAAGTTCGCATAAACTTTCCACTAGAGAAACCGCTTCCCGATCCACCGACCTCTGGTTCATAGTGAAACTATTGACTTGAGGAGGATCGTTGTGAGGATCAGTCCCCAGTGTAGGAGTCTCCATGACGGGACCGCTCATATCTGATGTCGCTTCTTTGATCAGGTCCATGGAGGTTCGCACCGCTGAAGTACCTTCTCCGGTGCGTTGAATGTGTTCCTTTTTTGCTCCAGGGGCTGTCGCGGCTCTTGTGGCAATCGATCAGTTAATGTCTTAATAAAAGTGAGTACCTCTTTCTGAGTTGCGGCCATATCCGTTTGAGTCTTAGCAAGAACTTCCTGCTTCTCCATCAAGTCTGCAATGGTAATGGGGTATGGTCCTCCTTTCGTCCCTCCGGCTCCTCGTCCTGATGAGGGAGTGGAAGTTGTTGCTCTGGTGACTACCAGAGGTGTTACACTTGATGATATGCCGGGATTTGTGGCTGCTCTGGCTCTGGTGATGGGAGGTTTTATACTTACTGGACATCTCCTGCTACGCTGGCACTGGTGGTAGAAGTGACGGCTCCATAAGATGTATTGACCACGGTAGCTCCACTGACAGGTACATCGACACCGGGAGTGTTATCCACACTAGCTCCATCAGAATTGATTGCTGATCCAGACCTGAGTTCTACCATTTTGAAATGGATTGATGATTGAATTGGTCATAAGATCTACCCTTTTCGAAATTGATAAAATTGAATCGGATTTTGAAGAAATTGACTTTACAACCGAGAGATTAACCTCCCACTGTGGTCGCCAATTGTTTATGGGTGAAAACTACTTCTGTCGGTTTTGGTAATTTGGGATGTGTGGATGAGAAATGAGTCTAAACCTTAAACAAATGCACTGTGCGGTGAGTACTTGTAGATTCGAGAGATCAATCTGTGCAAGTCCGGCCTAAACCAAGAAATGGCCGTTCCAGACTTGTTTCGGTCACAAAGTGAAGGAGATGGGGTTGATCTTAGGGAGGGAAGCGAAGAAGGTGTTGAGAATGTGAAGGTGTTGGCTATGAATGACTTGTATCAGAAAGCTGAACTGGCTTGCAGGGTGTAAGCTATCAGTTCCGGTGTTTGAATACGATTGTATCAACACTTGCCTATGTTGTCTGGACTTGTTCTTGTTTCTCCTTGTGTTTGGAAAATAGGGAACTTTTAGCCTAACCTTCTGGTGCGCGTCGTTTACGCAACAAATTAATTACACCTTTCCACACAATTAACTGGTAATATAATGGCAAGGAGTTCGTTCCCACGAAGAGCAGGGAGTTTCTAGTTGTTAAAAGTCACCAAAAGGGGTTTTTAGATTTTAAATCAAAGATAACTAATAAAGGAAAATAATAGAACTTTGTTGTAAATAATAATAAGAAAGATGATTAGGGAATCCTTCGCCGTCTCTGAACCGAAGCTTAATTAAATACAAATTTATTTCCTGTTTAACTTATACTGTTACCAACCGTAGAATAGCAATAAGCTCTGCTATCCCCCGGATTCCTACTGCCACTGGATACGGAAGCGCTCGACTACCAGATTCTATCCAACCAACCCACCAAGAATAAGCTCTCAAGGTGTAAATTAGTCGAATGCTTTACACTCTGTGAATCAGGTTGATCCTAGCATCAGACGCACAAGCTCGGTCTGCTTACTAGTGTTATCTTTACACACAATTGCTTAACAAAATCCCTCTCGTCGCCTCTTGCGATTTACTACTTGTGTAAAGAGTTGATGTGACAATTACACGTATCACACAACCCTAAACTAGTAGAAGAAATATTGATTGGTTAATTTAATTGATCATTTTAAATAACCCCTCAATATTCTTAGACAATAAAAATAATAAAGATAATCAACAATTAAATAAAACTTAAAATAAACGTGGTTAAAGAAAATAATGCTTCATGGTTCAGGACTTTGAAATCATCCCTAGTCAATTAAAAGTTTAGCTACTCATAATACTAATAAAGAAAAGAAAAAGAGTTAAAGTAAAACTTAAAATGAAAACGCTCTCGATGAAGTTGTAAAGAAAGAAGTCTTTAAAGGAAGAAGTGTTTTCGTTCCTTTTTATAGCCTCCCAATCCCTCCGACAATGATCCACAAAACCCGTAATGGGAAAGGAAAAACTATAGCCGCCTCTGTCACCTCCATTCGCATGCATAGCAATTTCTGAAAATCCCGCAATTGATAACTGCACGAAGTCAGTGACAGAAGTTATCTGCATTGGGAGAGCAAATACTTCTACTACGACGTTGCAAGGAGTAATTTAATAACATGTACATGCCTTCTCATTGGAACAAGATGTAGTGGGACCCGTATAAACAAAGATCTCCCCTTCCAACACCGACGGCACATCAAAATTGATGTATAATTGCTACATCAAATTTGTACCACACCGAAACATGTCAGAGACATGTTCTGAATTCTGATAACTTTTCATGTCGGTCCAACTTCACTTTTCTTTTCTTCTACAGCAACGTGTCTTGGCCATGGACCCACTTAAGTTTTGCATGCCCAAACACTTCTCTTTCCCTGCGAGCACCACCATCACAGCTTCTCAAACCCGATCACCGTCGACCATCTTCATTCCATGTCTTCCATTCAAAGATCCATAATCGTCACATTCCCGTTTACCTCCAACAGAAACTCTCATCGATCACTGCTATCTATTCACATCATCAACATGATCATCACGAACAGCAGCGTCATCATCTCCAAGTTCGGGTTCAACGGCAGCAACTAAGCTTCGTTTCTTCTCTGCATTTTCATCACGATCATCTCCTGATTCCTGCCAACAACTCTATCAGTCACGACTTCTAATAATCAATGGAAGCAGCATCATTTAATCACGACATTGGTAGCATCGTTTTTTCCACTGTCAAGCTTGGATACCACGGATTTATGGAAATCGGGCTATCACCCAAGTTTTCTATCGTCCCTAGGAACCTAGTGATGTACTCAAATTCGAATATCGTTGGTGATCAAATTCATCACCATCGTGATCATCATGATGACCACCATTAAGAACAGATCATGTTCTTCATGTTCATAATAGGGAAGAAGAAGAGGTGCCCTGAGTAATTCAGCGTCTGCCTTTAGTATTATTCGTATTTTGGCAGCCCCCTATTGTAAAAGACCGGACTTCCTTTAGCAATTCCCTTGAACTTGAAGGCCCCTTAACCGGAAGATGTCCCTTAATATTCGGTTGGGGGTGTTAATAGCACTTCCCTTAGAAAATGACCATTTTGCACCTTTTTGTCTTCTATGTTCTTGTTTTGCTCATAACTTCTTCGTACGAACTCCGAATGACTCCGTTCTTTCGCCATTGCCTTCGTCTTCTCGTCCTCTACAAAATGAAAAGTAGAAATCTTGTACTTGAACGAGTTACATTTTGTCTTTGGCCCTTCTCCACTTGTAGCTAGCTTCTTTTATTGCACAATTAAGCGCAAATTCACTTCTTTTGGATGATTCACCTATTGAAAGACAAATACAAGAAAACAAACGTAATATACAATAATCTGCAAGAAAACCAACAAATACTAGCATGGAATTGACACCAATTATATGTGAAATATGCACTTATCAAATTCCCCCACACTTGGCTTTTGCTAGTCCTCGAGCAAACTATCTAACCTAAAACAAAACAAATCTCTGTCGTTGAGGACCCGGTTGCACTTAGCATGTGCAACAAGCCTTTAAACCCCTAGGTGTCCCTAGTGGACGAGTTATAGTCTCGTGAGGGTTTACAAGAGATATACCCACAAAACCTGATCCAACTTCAAAGTGTTCCAGCGTCCCAAGCATCCAAAGAGCTATGAGGACATAGAGTTTCTGCATGCTAGTAATAAGAAGTTAGAAATACCAAAGAACATATTCTCATACTTAAATGTTGAGTGAGAAATAACCACACCATAATGAGAGAACGCGTGTTTGAGAGCGATCAATAAGCATTTCGCCTCGACTTCTGCCTCACTTAAAAGGATTTTATGATAATTGCACTAAATAAGACGGCTTTTTTATGGGTCTCACATGTGTGCATGTAAGAACGAAGAGAGAAATCCTACACACGTTGAATGGTGGGAAGGATACTTTCCGAATTATTTCTGGAGACCCCACAACATCGTGGGAAATAAAAATCTTTCTGACGATCTCTAAGAAAGGAAATCAACCCTTATGCAAGGATGAGAGTACTCACTCACCTTCACATCCGATTGGCAGTAATGATAGCACCACTCTCACAGCATCCAATAGAAACGTCTTCGGATCGTCTTCTTCGGCTTCCTCCGCGGCTTCAACTGTTGATGATAAACCTTTGAACTTCATAAAACTTTGACAATTTGTAACTCTTGTCCTCTATTTCCTCGTTGCTTGAAATTTCTTTACATATTTTTCTTCCTCATGGCTTTATTGATGAAATAAATCCTAAATGCAAATTTTTTTTTTTTTTTTTTTGTTGTAAAAA
Source organism: Papaver armeniacum (assembly GCA_023531295.1). Lineage (NCBI taxonomy): Eukaryota > Viridiplantae > Streptophyta > Magnoliopsida > Ranunculales > Papaveraceae > Papaver > Papaver armeniacum. The sequence goes on along the minus strand of JAJJWW010010093.1, from coordinate 126,759 downwards.
GATTGCAACTACAATAAAAATAAAATTAACATGGCCATGAAAGAAGTATTTTACCACTTTGATCTTCACAACTTGTATTGTCTTCGTATTATAAACTTCAATAACTCTCATCTTCTGATTTTCTTTGCTCTTTTAAACCTGGCGAGATTGGGGTATACTCAAACTAATTGGGGTATACCCAATTTTATAGGGACTCTTTTTTAAGGGCAAAGGGGGAGGTCAATGGGTAAAGTTACAAAATTACCCTTTCTCATTATAACTCTAATTACTACCAAAATCAGTTTTCTTTCTTCATTACATCTTCTTCTCTTCTTCTTCTCCTCCACAACCTTACCTTACCGGCTCCATCACCCCACCACCACCAAAACTCGTCGATCAATTCGTTAAAATCGTCGATTCGAAAACTCCGATTAATCTTCATCAATGGATCCACCACGGAAGGAGGCAACTCGTATGAAACAATCTAATCGAAAACCCAATGAGTATAACCCTGGAATTGCAAATTTGGTTGCTAAGAAAGTGAAGAGAAAAACGGTTGAAGAAGAAGGAATTGAACCCGCTGAAACACGTGAAATGGTGCGCTTAAGAAAGTAAGGGAACACTTAAACTCACTCTAGTACTTCAATTTCATGTTTGCATGTCAAATTAGGTCAGAAAAATCGAATTTGTGAATTGGTAGTTACGGCGCCGGCAAGGTTTTTGGTTATCGACCTTTCCGGGATTTCATAGTTAGGGTTTGGCCTAAGGGTATAAGGTTGAAGAACTTGCCGGGCAGTATAGTTTCAGAATCGCTACTAGCAGGGCCGGCAGTTATTCAACCGTATACATTGCCGGCGTCATTATCTTTTAATGAAGCCGCAAGTTTTTGTTTTTACCCTTCCGGCTACTTACATTGAATGTTTCTGATGCCTAGAGTTTTTAAACCCTAAGGGTAGTTATATAAAAATATGCCGCGTTTTGTCACCGGAAATGTATGTGAATTGGACCTTGCCGACCTGTATAGTGAAAATTTCTTGTTTTTTTGTGCGCCGGAAGGCTATTTTGATGATACAATGCCGGCGTTGTTTAGCCGGCACTCATCTTTTGGTCGACCTTACTGGCTATTGTTGTTCCACGGGATATGTTGAATATATCTAACCCGCTTAGGCTGTAATGTTTTTTTCCAATTGTTCTTGTTCGGATTGCGAATGGCAAAGAAGAAAGCAGCTCGAAAGCAGCTCTTAGTCCTCCTTCAAACCCTCCTCGTGTTGGTGATAAACTATTATCTTCAAAACATCGAGGGGTGTATGTTGTGCCCTAACGACAAAGGTCTTAGAACCACTATCTCGAACCCAATGATTCGGACGAGACTCCAGATGAAGACCAATCAATTCCATCCGGTAGAAGAGGTGATGATGATGATGTTGATGAAACCAATCCGGGCTGGGAGGAGGTAACAATGATGATGATGATGATGGTGGTGATCAAGACATGCATGAGGTCGGAGGAGGTAATGATGATGGTGTTGATGATGATGGTAATGGAGATAAAGGTAAGAATATCATCGAAGATGAAATTGTTGAAGAGGAAGAGGAACAAGAAGAAGAAGGAGATGGAGATGGAGAAGGAGAACAAACTCTAGCTGTTGTTCAAGCCACCGAAGCTTCGGCTTCAACTTCAACCTAACGAAGAAGAGGGTGATCACTAAACCGACCGATTCTCACATGCCTCCCAAACACTTGATGGTTGCACTTTGAAAGAAGGTGAGCCTCCAAAAGGGACCCCAGCAGATGGTGGAGCTGTTCTTTTTGGATACAAACACTCATGGGCATGTACGGTCCATAATACTATCGTAAGTAATCTTAATCCGTATTTGTTATTTATTCAAGTGTGTAACTATCTTAATTAAATTTGCATCAAGTGTTTGTATTTCTTTTCATTTTCTTTTTTTTGGTATTTAGGATCACAAGCATGCCATCCGTCTCATGAGGCGCCAAGCTTCGTGTTCAGTGATGCATACTTGGAATCTTGACTTGGAATGTGAGGAGGTGAAAGTGATTGTGAGGAACTCCGGGTTGTTGCCTGCGGTGGAGAGTTCGAATATTAATCATGATAAAGTTACCATCTCTGCATTCTGTGAGCGGTTCTATGGAGAGACCGATACTCTGTTATTCCCATTCGGTGAGATGGCGATAACTCCCGATGATGCTCAACAAATTCTAGGCCTCGAGGTTGATGGAAAAGCAGTCACCGAGGGATTCGATAATGCCATTTCTTTCGAGAAGATTTACGAATTGAGCAAGAAATTGTTCGGTTGGAGTCAGGTTCAGACGGATGATGTTCTTGACAAGAAGGATGGTCGACTAATTAAGAAGTTTAATGTGAAGAAGTTGAGGGAAAAACTATGGAAGACTCGGAAATCCTTGATAGTGAAGGAATGGTGCACCCGGTGCGAATCAATGCTACCGCGGCCGCTTATTTGCTATACACCCTGGGCAGATGTATCTTCCCCGACAGTTCCGGAAACCAAGTCGAGGCCAGTTACTTGCAACTATTGGATCCCTTACATGAGATGCGTGGGTATTCTTGGGGTACTGCGGTGGTTGCCTTCTTGAATAATGAGTTGACAAAATCTTCTAGGGCACTCACTAAGCAAGTTAACGGAAACACATGTCTCTTCCGAGTAATTTTATTGTTTAAAACATTTATATTTGCAAATCTCGAAAGATCGTGGTTCTTACTAAACTTTTTTTTTTTTGCATAGGTTTGGATATATGAACGCTTTCCTTCTTTGTTCAAAGACAACTCTTACGTCAAAGTGGATAACAGTGTTCCGTTACATTTGCCAAGAGCTCAAAGGTACAGTTTGTAAGGGTACTCGGGATAAGGAAATGCCGCAAAATCTTATGAAACTCCGAGCCGCCATCGACAATTTGATCATGGAAGAGGTGATATTTGATCCGTATCGGGAGGATAGAAATCAAGGTTTAATCCCAAGGAGAAATGAAGTTGTTGCATTATACTATGGACCCTTGATGACTGTGTTTGAAGGATTTTCAATGTACGATCCACATCGGGTAATGCGACAATTGGGTTACGTCCAAGAAGAACCTCATTTCGATGAAGAACCGTTCTTTACCGTGAACCGGGATAACTGCACCACCTCCCAAAAAACTATTAACGTCTCTTACGATCCAGCGCCAACTCAAGAACATTGGGACAATAGACGGGGCCGTAACATCGATGTGAGTCTTTTGGACGAGGTGACCACCGGTCATGAAGCTACTGAGAAATACATGGCGTGGTACTTGGGTTGGGCTCGTCCTACTATGATTAGGCCAATGACTACTGAAGAACTGGCTCGTAAGAAGAAGATGGAATCGAAAGACCCAACAACAATGCTTAAGATATTTGTAAGTATTTTAGAGTTGCTCTTACTATTTTAAGATTGATTGCATTACCGAATCATTCTATTAATTGTTTATTGTTTAATTGAATATAGAAGGATCAGTTGAAGACCTTTGTGAGGGTGTTATGTTGCGCGAAAGATAGAGGAGAACTCATGCAAAGCAAGCACATTGACTATGCTTGCAATGTTGACAATGAGGATGCCCATCTATTGTTCAAGCAACTTCAAGCTCAAGTAAAGGCGGAAGAAAAAGCTATTAAGGATGCACAAGCCAAGACAAAGGCTGATAAAAAGAGGACTCGTAGTGCTCCTGGTGGTGAAGGTAGCAAGGTGGTCGTGGTGGTGAAGGTAGAAGCGGTGGTCGTGGTGGTGAAGGTAGTGTTCCTAAACGGGCCGTGGTCGTGGTCGTGGTCGTGCTCGTGGTCGTGGCCAATGAATTCTTTCCTAGTTCATTTTTTTATGTTGTGGTGGACAAATGTTTAAGTTAATGGTGTGGACAAATGTTTTTTTACGGTTTATGGGACATGTTTCGTATTTTGGACAAAAAATGTTGGATGAATGAATGGTTTGTTTAGCTATATAAAGTGTCAATACATTTGCCGGCATGCTTTTTTTTAAGCTACCCTGTCGGCTGTCCCAGGGCCGGCAAGGTTGTGAAATGACAAATTGCCGCTCCACAACAAAAATTGGGGAATTACTGTGGCCTAGGCAAGGTTGTGAAATGTCAGACTGCCGGCCCTGTCAACAAAAAACTGTGTAGTTACCAGGGCCGGCAAGGTAATATGATTCCTACCGAGCCGGCGTTCGTGTAGCCGGAAGGGTACTAGAATAGAGACCCTGCCGGCCATATATTGAAAAAAAAACCATTCTTCTGATGCCTAAAATCATGTAAGGTCGGGAGGGAAACAAAACAAGAAAATGCCGGCGGTATTTTGGCCGGCATGCTAATGAACCCATACAATTCCGGCCGTTTTGGGACCCCGGCATTGTAGCAAATTTACGACCCTGCCGGCGTGTTCAAAATTCAAATTTTTGCAAGTACAATTGCATTGATTCACTTGTACTTGGACACTATAACGGCCAAATTTGGGCACCATCCTATAAATGCACTACTTATCTCCACAAAACAACACACAACTATTTGCATATACTCTCCAAAGCTCATATCATCACACACTCCATCTAACTCACCCAATAGCTCTCTACACACAAGAAATGGCTTCATTTGATTCTAATGAAGATTTGGCAATCACCAAAGCTTGGTATGCGGAGACTAGAGTTCGAAGGCAGTCCTCCGTAAGGGTGGATTCCACAACCTTTTGGGCTAGGGTTCACAACACTTTTAGCCAAGAGTGTGGGAATCCTAACTCAAGAAGTGTTCAACAAGTGCACGATAGGCACATAGTTATTGAAAATGCGATACTTGCCTATTTATCTATCCAAAAACCAATTTTCAACGCTCCCCACTTTAACTTGTCAATTGAACAATTTGTAAGTATTTTTGTGGTTTATTTTACGTGATCCATGTTGTTTGATCTTCCAAATTAAACACCACTAACAAATGTAAGTTTGTGTTTTGTTTTTGTAGCATGAAGTCGCCAAAGCGCTACTTGGAGGAAAAGGGGAAGCATTCGCATTCGATGCAAGCTATCAATTCATGGAATCCAAAATCCCGGAGTATGCCCCTGAGATGATGGAGGGTGTATCGTCTTCTGAGGAGGAAGATTGATGGCTTTAGAAGTTTTAGTATAGGTTTTGTGGGTAGACCTCTATGTAAACCCTCACGAGACTATAACTCGTCCAATAGGGTCGCCTAGGGGTTCAAAGGCTTGATGCACATGCTAAGTGCATTCGTTTTTCCGTCGACAAGGATTAGGTTTTATGTTTCAATCAATGTAGTAACCAAAATTGAATGAATAAAGTAAATTACATCTTCCATATTATGTCAGCCGGCAAGGTTTTATTTTTTTTGCATGTCGAGATTAATATAGCCGGAAGGGTAGGAAATATTTACATGCCGGCCGCAAGATTGCTGTCCAAGATAGTCGGCGTGTTCTTCATCCTAGGACCATTCCGGCGGATAAATGGTCGGCAGCTTATTCAAAGTTGAACCTTCCGGCGGAATAGCGATCGGCAGCTTATTCAAAGTTGAACCTTTCGGCGTATGTTTGGTCGGAAGATTATTCAAACCAGACCTTGCCGGCTTTATGCATTTTCAAAACCAAAATTTTTAGATCGAATCGAACTCATATGACGGATCAAAAGGTTAATCTACTGAATTCATAATTTCAAAATTTTAATCTAAACTCAATTAATTAACCTAATCAGAATTTTAGTATTAATTAACCAAGGGCATATTAGCCATTTAGAAAAAATAAGGTTAAGGGGTGGCTTGGTTTTACTTCATAATGACCAGATTTTGTCTTATTGAGTATACCCCAATTAGTTTGAGTATACCCCAATCTCGCCAGGCTTTTAAACAAGTCTTCAACTTGGATATAGAATTATGCTCATTATATGTAAGTCTTCAACATGTATATAAAATCTGCTCATTGTATGTTGCTTCACTTGGACATGAAATTTGCTCTTCTTTGTATTGTTGCTTATAAACCTTAAACGTCTTCAACTTTCCTTGTAGATTTTGATGTCGCTTCATTGTTGATGATGATGTGTTTCTATGGACCTGTTGTTGGCGAAAGAGAGAATGGTGATGACTGCAAATCAAACTACAAGAAGGTGGTTTTCATCTATAGACGTCACCCTCATGATTGACAAAATTAGCACTCAAGAGATCAAAAATAGTGCTGAAAAATGGTGTGAAGTTGGGTAGCTCACCATTCTACCCGGAATTAACGTACGGTGACACACACTCAAAAGAAAGCTCTTTAGTCATCTACAAAGATTTTTTTGGTCTGGTGCCTCGGTTGATTTGAAAATAGGTAGTCTCCACTAATGATTGATCATCAACTCTAATAATGCATTCCCTCTGCTCCTCATTTGCCACCGGCATGATTAAATCCATTATTTAACACTCTAACAAGTAAGAAACCCGAATGTAGTTCCCTAACACTTCCAAGTTCAATTATCTCAAAGTAGAATTCTCTATGTAAACATAGCTAGAAGTATGCTAGTGACTCTAAAATCTCTACAAGTTGAAGTTTTTTTTTTTTTTTTATATATGCAAAATTTTGAAAAATCGACTCAAAAAGGCTAAAAACTCTATATGCAAATATCCAAACACTCCCCCACACTTAAACTTTACATTGTCCTCAATGTAATTGACTCGTCCGAAGTAAAATCAAGGTGGGAAATCCTAATATGATATGCAAAAGAAGAAAATTAAAGACAAAAGGATAGAAAATACAAACCAATGGGTTGCCTCCCATGCAGCGCTTGGTTTAACGTCGTCAGCCCGACATTCTTGTTATCGTCCATATACCAACAATCTGAAAATCTGGTAATCTTCCCATAAAACAATCTGCAATTCAAGTAACAACTTCACACAATGATTAGCATAAGAAATAAATATAAAAGTTATCACTTTATTGAAGTTTCCGCCACACTTAGTCCTTTCTACACTCTGAAGTGGATATAGAACATAGAATTTGGGAACTTCAAAAGGTTCTTCAGCTTGGTGAACCTGCACACTGCTAGAATCAAACACATCAAGTGGTGGATACTTAGAAGTAAAATAATCCGTTAAAACTTTGGTAGCACACAACTCCAATCCTAAGTGATGTGGATCAAAAGATTTAGAAATATGCAAAGGATTAGACAAACCTTCCACAATCTCTTGTATTACAAGATCTTCATCATTCTTAAAGAATTGCAATGAATTATTTACCTCATGTGTATCGTGGTCCTCTATCAAACTTTTTAGCCATTCTTCGTCTGCTTCAACCATAATCTCAGTATCATTATAATCCTTGGCAAGCTCAATTGGGTCTTCCACGACTTTAATCAATTTTTCTTTCTCAATCTCCATCTCTTCAACGACCTCGGCATCAGAATCAGAATCCTCTCCTATAAAGTCTAGCTCATTGGTGCAAATCATATAATCCTCGTTTGTGTACGATACACCATTTGTAACAACAGTTATGTTATATCCATTCTCCTCCTTTTGAATAGGCGAGTGATCGTTATAATGATCCGGAGTTGGAACAACTTTACCGTTATTGCAAGGACTTTCCAAAGGATGCTCCTCTTCATCAGAATTACCGATCAAGTATTCATCACTATCTACGGGGACATCAGAATAGTTTTGGTTTTGAGACCAAAGTTCTTCTTTATTCCTCTCTTCTTTAATTTGATCAAGGTCTCTTCTTAAGTTTTGGACACTTTCTTGAAGATCTTGGAGTGATGTATCAACACTCGTGGATATTGGTCCAATCCTTGTTGATGTTGCGCCATCGCTTGGATCGAGGTTGGTCAAGACGTTCTTCAAAACCTGCACTTTTACTCACCACAAGATTTCCAGACCAAGTCCCCTCCTTTTGAATAGGTGAATGATCATAAAAACGATTAGGAGTTTGGTTAGATATATTGAAGTAAGATTCAGTTGGCATATTGTTCTTCGCGCTTGATTGCTCATTAAGTGGTTCCGGCGTGGATAAACCGACCTTTAACTGAAGAAATAACTGATCCAGCTTTTGCTCACTTTCATAAGATAAACGATTAAAAGGATAACTATCATCCCATCCTCGTGGTTGCTCACTTACATTCCCGTCATAAGGTTGCTGACATGTATGAGAATATCCATAAGGTTCCGTGGGATATTGATCATATCCAAAATATTAGTTTTGATTGTACCCCTGGTATGGATGGTAGTTGTCATGGGATTGAAAACCATATTGAATAGCGTTAAATTGATCACCACTGTGATATGATTGATCTTGTACACCGTACATGTTATTTCCAAATGGAAACATGACGATGGTGCAAAATTGTAAGAATCAAAATTAACAAAACCTAAGCCTAAAAAAAATTAAAAATAAAAATTATGCACACAAATCGTTCATAGAATTTTCCCCCGTTCTAGACGGGTCATGAATACTATTAATCCATTATGAACACATAAAAAAATAAATAAAAATAAAATAAAAGCTAGAAGCAAAATCTAAAAACAAAAGTATTAAATAAAATTACTAAAAGAAAAGAAAATAAACTAACTAAAAATAAATAAATAATAAAATAAATAAATTAATAGAATTACTAAAAATAAATAAATAAATAAACTAAAAAAAATAAAAACAACTAAAAGCTACCGACTGCTCCCCGGCAACGGCGCCAAAATTTGGTACGCGTCGTTTACGCAACAAATTAATTACACCTTTCCACACAATTAACTGGTAATATAATGGCAAGGAGTTCGTTCCCACGAAGAGCAGGGAGTTTCTAGTTGTTAAAAGTCACCAAAAGGGGGTTTTTAGATTTTAAATCAAAGATAACTAATAAAGGAAAATAATAGAACTTTGTTGTAAATAATAATAAGAAAGATGGTTAGGGAATCCTTCGCCGTCTCTGAACTGAAGCTTAATTAAATACAAATTTATTTCCTGTTTAACTTATACTGTTACCAACCGTAGAATAGCAATAAGCTCTCGCTATCCCCGATTCCCTACGCCACCGGATACCTAAGCGCTCGACTACCGATTCTATCCAACCAACCCACCAAGAATAAGCTCTCAAGGTGTAAATTAGTCTAATGCTTTACACTCTGTGAATCAGGTTGATCCTAGCATCAGACGCACAAGCTCGGTCTGCTTACTAGTGTTATCTTTACACACAATTGCTTAACAAAATCCCTCTGTCAGCTCTTGCGATTTACTACTTGTGTAAAGAGTTGATGTGACAATTACACGTATCACACAACCCTAAACTAGTAGAAGAAATATTGATTGGTTAATTTAATTGATCATTTTAAATAACCCCTCAATATTCTTAGACAATAAAAATAATAAAGATAATCAACAATTAAATAAAACTTAAAATAAACGTGGTTAAAGAAAATAATGCTTCATGGTTCAGGACTTTGAAATCATCCCTAATCAATTAAAAGTTTAGCTACTCATAATACTAATAAAGAAAAGAAAAAGAGTTAAAGTAAAACTTAAAATGAAAACGCTCTCGATGAAGTTGTAAAGAAAGAAGTCTTTAAAGGAAGAAGTGTTTTCGTTCCTTTTTATAGCCTCCCAATCCCTCCGACAATGATCCACAAAACCCGTAATGGGAAAGGAAAAACTATAGCCGCCTCTGTCACCTCCATTCGCATGCATAGCAATTTCTGAAAATCCCGCAATTGATAACTGCACGAAGTCAGTGACAGAAGTTATCTGCATTGGGAGAGCAAATACTTCTACTACGACGTTGCAAGGAGTAATTTAATAACATGTACATGCCTTCTCATTGGACCAAGATGTAGTGGGACCCGTATAAACAAAGATCTCCCCTTCCAACACCGACGGCACATCAAAATTGATGTATAATTGCTACATCAAATTTGTACCACACCAAACATGTCAGAGACATGTTCTGAATTCCGATAACTTTTCATGTCGGTCCAACTTCACTTTTCTTTTCTTCTACAAAGAACGTGTCTTGGCCATGGACCCACTTAAGTTTTGCATGCCCAAACACTTCTCTTTCCTCGCGAGCACCACCATCACAGCTTCTCAAACCCGATCACCGTCGACCATCTTCATTCCCTGTCTTCCATTCAAAGATCCATAATCGTCACATTCCCGTTTACCTCCAACAGAAACTCTCATCGATCACTGCTATCTATTCACATCATCAACATGATCATCACGAACAGCAGCGTCATCATCTCCAAGTTCGGGTTCAACGGCAGCAACTAAGCTTCGTTTCTTCTCTGCATTTTCATCACGATCATCTCCTGATTCCTGCCAACAACTCTATCAGTCACGACTTCTAATAATCAATGGAAGCAAGATCATTTAATCACGACATTGGTAGCATCGTTTTTCCACCCAAGCTTGGATACCACGGATTTATGGAAATCGGGCTATCACCCAAGTTTTCTATCGTCCCTAGGAACCTAGTGATGTACTCAAATTCGAATATCGTTGGTGATCAAATTCATCACCATCGTGATCATCATGATGACCACCATTAAGAACAGATCATGTTCTTCATGTTCATAATAGGGAAGAAGAAGAGGTGCCCTGAGTAATTCAGCGTCTGCCTTTAGTATTATTCGTATTTTGGCAGCCCCCTATTGTAAAAGACCGGACTTCCTTTAGCAATTCCCTTGAACTTGAAGGCCCCTTAACGGGAAGATGTCCCTTAATATTCGGTTGGGGGTGTTAATAGCACTTCCTTAGAAAATGACCATTTTGCACCTTTTTGTCTTCTATGTTCTTGTTTTGCTCATAACTTCTTCGTACGAACTCCGAATGACTCCGTTCTTTCGCCATTGCCTTCGTCTTCTCGTCCTCTACAAAATGAAAAGTAGAAATCTTGTACTTGAACGAGTTACATTTTGTCTTTGGCCCTTCTCCACTTGTAGCTAGCTTCTTTTATTGCACAATTAAACGCAAATTCACTTCTTTTGGATGATTCACCTATTGAAAGACAAATACAAGAAAACAAACGTAATATACAACAATCTGCAAGAAAATCAACAAATACTAGCATGGAATTGACACCAATTATATTTGAAATATGCACTTATCACCTTCGTATCTCGTGGGAAGTGGAGAAAGTGGAGTAATGGAGTAGTGGAGTCGTGTGTTAGTGTCACACGACCAGTCTTGCCCACTTCTCCCATCATCACTAACCGTCCATGACTTCCTGACACGTTCTTGTGATGGCGCATTGCACGCTGTAAACCGCCAGACCAATACCCCAGTATGTATCCCCCAGTTTGTGACATGATTGATGTCTCGAGTGTGTGGATCGTGGAACCCACGGAAAGTAGCATGTAATGCTAAATTGAATAAATGTCGTTATTCAGGAGGTCGATACTTGTGAAGTATTTTATGCAGGTACTGCATCATGGTGTGGTAAAGTGACGGGTGGTGATCACCAAGACGCCTTCTCGACCAATTAACTCCCGACCGTGGTTGTATAACCAAGCCGGTGAAGTTGGACGAACGAGATGATCTTTGAGGCACTCATCTGCGACCGTTGATGAAATTAGGGTTTTAGAGGAGGTGCGCAAGCATCCTCTTCACTGGGGTCGAATCCAAGCTTGGGATACGATTTTGGCCAGCCGATCGTACATGCGTGTAGACGGCATGACGGTGTAGGCGCCTATACCCCATTACCTCACGAAAGTATGATCCGGGCCACTCACCCGTCCTAAGTGAAGTTGAGTGGTCGAGATCAATTTGTGACAGAAAACTAGTGCCGCAAGAGCCGCACATCATGCCATCTTCGAGCGCGCGTTCCAAGACAACCAATTCTTGGCCTGGTCTTGGCCAATCGGTCTGGAGTGTAGGTGTAGGCTGGTGTTCACGCCTATACTGATCGTCCCATGAAAACGTGATCTAAGCCACTCAAATCGTCCTGAAGTTGAGTGGTCGAGATCGGTTTGCGGTTGGGAAGTGTGACCACGCTAGTTTGGACGCGTTTTGGGATAGCCAGCATGATATGCCTTGGCCGATCGTGAGGGGAGAGACGGGCCCACGGTGGTCATGCTTTGGTATGATCGGACTGCTTAATCTAATCTTGGACCCTCCATTCGTGCTTGGAGAATATGGACGCTCGTGATGCTCGAAACCCTAATTTTGGCTTTCACGGCCGTGTAACCATGCTCTGTCAAGCGCACGACTTGGGATGACCAACCATGGTTGGTCCCGACCGATTGGTCGGGTTTGTAGAAGGCCCACGGTGATTGTGTTGACATGCTCTCCGGGCCCTTTGAATCTACATCTACACCCTCCATCTATACTGCGAAGATGGATGGTTGAGATCTGTTTTGTCGCAAACCCTAATTTAGGGTTTTCCATCCATCTTCTTTCTGGTTTGGACGTTTTGGCAAGCTATGCCAATCTTTTGGGGAGGCCAGACCATGCGGGGTCCGCGTTGGTTCGGTAGTAAATATTCCATACCGCTTGGGGGTTATGGAATTGATCCGGGCCATCCTATCATGCTTTGGTGAGGTTGGATGATCGAGATCATATCCAGACCGATCTGGACAGTCCTATGCTCAATCGGGCTAGTATAACACACCGAGAGTTCTCAATCGGGCTAGTATAACACACCGAGAGTTGCGGCTGTATGGGTATTTCGTACATGCTTTCATTATAATGCTTGGAGGTTCGTGTTGCTCTGCCGAGAGCAACACTCACCGTCATGCCGTCTTCGATAATGAGTACAGAAATACAAGGTCGCTCACGCATTAATTAATAATGCTATAAATTCACAGGGGTATATGGGATTGTTGCTACATGCTCCAACCTGGATGAATTTCGTGTATTTAATTCACAGAATGGGATTGTTGCCACATGCTCCATTCTAGGTGAATTAGTAAAGTGAAGAAGTATTCAACACTTATTAATGGCTTTATCTTTTACAAGATGTTAGCGCATAATTTTCTGGTTTTTACAATTTTAACCTTAAATGAAAATCCACCATCAACAATTACTATAGACTTTTCTGTGTGATACAAATTTGTTTATTAAAGTCTTCGACTTTGGGTCGTAGCAACTCTTAGTTGTGGGTGAGATCAGCTAAGAGAATCAAGTACGTTACATCCTGCTGGGATCAGAGGCGTGGGAGCATAACTGTACCTTGGATCAGTGTGAGATTGATTGGGGTTCAACTACAATCCAGACCAAAGTTAATTTGGAGTAGGCTAGAGTCTGTAGCGGCTTAATACAGTGTGTTCAATCTGGACTAGGTCCGAGGATTTTTCTGCATTTGCGGTTCCCTCGTTAGCAAAATTCTGGTGTCTGTGTTATTTCTTGTGACGCCCCAACCTAATCACCTACTTAGCTAATGGATTACAACCTAATAGAAGCATCAAATCTAGATTACCCATATTAAGAATCATAATTACATAAACTAATCCTGATACAAACCCAAACACTCTGATATTACATAAATGAAGATCTCTCGAGTGATATACATATAATAATGTGTTGATTAAAATAAATTAACAAAGGATACACATAATACGAGATACACGATATCACTAACATTTAATAAAACTCTAATCTTTGAGTACGGATATCTTCGTGCGCACCTTTTCTTCTGAACATTGAAACTGAAGTGGGAACGAGTGAGCACATCATCCCAAAGGGGTGCCCAATGGAAACAAATAACGTTCAAGTAATTACTAATATGCTTCTCAGTTCTAAAGAACGATAATAAAACATGCCATCGAGCATAATATGCATAAGAATGATTTCCCCAAATACCTCGATATAATATTTCCTCATCTGGGTCTTAACGACATAAATTACATTATAAAATAAAAAGAAATAGTATTTCGCTTTACGCGCTAGATAGCTATTATATGCACTTCCCGTGCTATGTATTGCCTCATCTGGGCTATAAGACTTAGCAATGAGCTGTGGGGAGACCACAGTCACTCCTCGTGGGGATTTCACTCATACACACATCAAATTATTCACTCAGCAATCAGCAAGCATCGTTATACAACATACATGAAAGAAAGGTCATTCTAATTCCACCTCCTCAGATATTGCGTACCATAATAACAATATCCGTGAAAGACCACCACCGGATGATCTACAAAAGTGAAACTGAAACGAACCAAAAATATGTCACTCAGACCTCTCCAAACTCATTGGAGAAAGCGAAAGCAGAATAACCCTAGACTCTAATAATAGCCCATCCACACGGAGTGCCCATACAAACCATGATTCAAGAATCTACCATCATAAGTCCCGAAGGTTTTGCAATCAAGCATAATATGCAAACGAATGGATTCTCACAAGAAATTGTAAAAGGTAATATTCCCCTATATAACGATATTTCCTCATCTGGGCTATAATAAGCATAAAAATAGATATAACATTTGGAGAATCCACACAATGCATATTACACAACATACCCAATCATTTACACACAAATATGCTCATAAGAAGAAATGACTCATCATGCTCGCATATAAAAAGGAAATTAATGATTACAAGAAGGTTACAGAGTTCCCACCTGATTTGATGACAAGCCACTCCTACCCTGGAATGTAGAATCCACTGGTTCATCCTTTGAATCGATCGTTGTTAATATAGACCGATTGTTAATCACACAAGCACTCTAATAGTTTAGCCAAAAGGCTCACACAATATCATAACATAAATTCATACAAGTCTCCAGTTATAGGCTATGTGAAATAACTAATGGTTCTAGTTTTACCGATGGTCATATAACCTAATATTTAGAATTCTAGGCATAAATCAATATCTACTTATCCAAATAGGGTCGTGTTTGGTGTCATTGGAAAGCTCTCGAAAAACCCTACAACTTTGTAGAAGGAATCAAAAGCTAACTCGGACCATAAGTGGTTCCAAAGTCCAAAATAAGATATCTGGCCCTAACCCTAGCCCAAGGGCCAAATCGGCCCGACTTGACAAACCGGCCCGCTAACTGGTCCTTCTGACTCGGTCTGAACAACGAGTCAGCTAATCCGACTGAGTCAACTCAATCAACTCGGATTGACGCGCTGAGTCAACTCAGTGACTCACTTCATCTTCCTCCCAAATTTTCAAGGATTTGACCCTTGGATTCAGCACAAGGGGTCACTTTTCGAAGGCTCTAATTCATTCAATTTTGATCCAAATGAAGATTTTCTTGTCTCTATAGAAAGATGGTATCACCTTCTACAACTTTGTAGGTTTGATCTGGAGCTAAATCCGTCTCTAACATATGTAGAAAAGTCCATGAACATGGCTACTCACCGCAAGAACAAGTATTTTCCAGATTTCATAATAATCACTAAGATCATCATAACCCACTCAAATCAACTCTAAATTGATCAAACTAAGTTCCTATAACTTGGTACTTCAATATACTATAAAGCTTAATAATATCTATGGTTTAAATTACACTATAAGATGTCTAAGAAATAAAAATAAAGTACAACAATAATCACATACTATCATGATTCTCATTCACAACAACTCTATTGTGTCTCAACTATTTCCATATACAACAACTACCCAAATCATCATAAACATTTAAGAATAATTCTAAGTCTTACCTTGATTATCTGAGCATGTTCTATCATCAAAACCAATATCTCCATCAAAATTAATCAACTATCATCAAGAGCTCCATAATTCTTTTCTTCATTAATTCAAGATCAACAAACCTCTCAAACACTTGTTCTCCCTAGCTAGTTACCTCACTGATTTCTCCTCTACTAATTCACTTCAAAACACAATCAATCAATCAATCAATATTCTTTATTCTTAAGATCAAACATAACTCTTCCCAACTCTTTTTATCTTATTCTTATAACCAAGAAAACTCTACTCATTTAACTTTTTTTTTTTCTTTTTATTCTACCACTCCTGCTAAGTTGTCGCACTCCCCTTCTCTTCCTCTCTGTTTTGATTTCAAAGGCAACAGCACCACCTTGTATCCAGAAGAAGATAAACTTCGACTTCAAAATATCTTTATTACCTAATACGGTTTAATTAGTTATTAACTACACTTAAAACTAATTAGGGATAATTTGCGTTACCTCCCCTGGCCAAGATCATAATTAGCGTTACCTCCCCTACAAAAATTTAATTAGTGAAACCTCCCCTCGTTATATTTTCCGTCCAAAACCTGGTTATCCTAAATCAATGAGTTTGTACACGTGGACCAGTTTTTACACGTGGACTTTGACTTTCCCACGTGTAAAAACTTGTAGGGGAGGTAACGCTAATTATGATCTTGGTCAGGGGAGGTAACGCTAATTATGATCTTGGTCGTGGAGGTATTCTGGGAAAGTCAAAGTCCACGTGTAAAAATCGTCCACGTGTACAAAGTCAAAGCTTGATTGGGATAAACAAACTTTGACTAAAATGTAACGAGGGGAGGTTTCACTAATTTAA
This sequence comes from Papaver armeniacum, assembly GCA_023531295.1. Classification (NCBI taxonomy): domain Eukaryota; kingdom Viridiplantae; phylum Streptophyta; class Magnoliopsida; order Ranunculales; family Papaveraceae; genus Papaver; species Papaver armeniacum. The sequence continues at coordinate 110,334 of JAJJWW010010093.1, read as the reverse complement.
TTTCTGTAGGGGAGGTAACGCTAATTATGATCTTGGCCAGGGGAGGTAACGCAAATTAATCCAACTAATTAACTATTTATTATTTAACCTAACTTAGATGACGAATTTTACTATTTACTAACCCATTAAAATTACTAAGAGGTGACTCTTTACTAACCAAAGGTCCCGGTCAAGTTAAGTCAACTGTCAAGGTCGCGGTCAACGGTAGTCAAACTTTGACACTTAAATTTCCGTATGCGATATTTTCTTCGTCCAGTACCCGATTTGCGCATTCTTGTAGTCCATTTCGCATAACTTTTCGAGATCTAAGCAGCGGTACTAGTTTCGAATCTAAATTATTAGATTAATTTCTATAAATTAAAATCTACATCAACAAATCGAGTTATTAGCGGCTTAGTCATCTCTTGACATCTCTAGATTATTGCTAAATCGTCATTTGATCGGTCTAATAGCGCTAACGTGCTTGAGGGTCTCTACATTTCTATTCCGCTTTATATTTGTTTATATAATTGAAATATCACAGGTTGTGCGTTGTTCAATCAATTAGAATATCCAACCTTTTGGTTGTTGATTTAAATTGATTGACACTTGGATATTGGTCTTTGGTACCATCCAAGTTATCTCTCTTTGATAAAGACTCGCAAATTTCTATTTGCTAGAGTAAAGATCAAATCGAGAGATTGAGTATAAACTCGTTAATATACTTTTTATCTAGATTGAGTCTGACTGTCTAGTTGATTCTCTAGAAAGTATATTGGAGTTTGTCCATACAGATTGCTAAGCGAAATTTTGGGTGTGGTTGTTAGACCCCTGCTTTTTCAGAAAACACAGATCCAAAGATTTTCAAAAGAGAAAACATAGATCCAAGGGTTTTTCAAATGAAAAGCATAGATCCGAAGATTTTCAAAAGAGAAAATACAGATCCAAAGGTTTTTAATGCTCACTCTTTCCGAGGTATACCGGATCGTAATCCCCCCGGATAGTGCTCCTGTTCAATGTATGAGTAAAGGAATGCCAGATATACGGGTTTTGTTAATGATACACAACTATGAAGTTGATCACAAGTCAAATAGTTTGATCGGCATTCGAAATTCGTAAGAAGGTGTAAAAAATTTCGTGTAAAATGAAAACAAGGGTTGACAGGAAAAGATAAATCTTTTACCGGGACAAAAGTTCCTGTTTCTAGCGTCAAATTGTGAACACAGATGTAACGAAGATAGCATCGTGTCCGCAATCAAAGTTCGCAGTATTGACGAAATACAGTAACGATAAAACAGACAGGAGATGATAACTAAACTCTTATTGGAAACTTTGAGCCTTCGGGCTCGTCATCGTTTCACCTCTATTTTGCATCGTAGTTACGCCTATGAGATTTAAACGATGACTAAAGAACAAAAACATATCAAAACGATAAGTGCAGAATGTAAATAAGACGATGATATACGTGGTTCAGCACTAAGGCCTACATCCACGGGAGGTTCAGTTTTTCACTATGGACCAACCGATGTTACAAATGGTAGTCGAGTGACTCTGAATAAGGATTGAAGATGGGGAAAGATAGATAAAACTCGTAATTACTCTTACAATCTCTCTGCTACTAACAATAGTTCTCTCTCCTCCAATTGGTCGACCTCTTCTTCAAAGGTTGAGCTGGGTATTTATAGGCTCCTTGTGTGGGTCATTTCACACCTGACACCACTGATGCTTATCGTCTTGGTTACTTTGTCGAACCCGAAGCCTTCTTCGGGATTACCCGATGCTTCCAATGGTATCGTATTGCAACGATGATACGCCTCTCCTTCCTCCATAGGATTCTTGACACATATCCTATGTTCCTAGCATTTAATGCGGGTGGTTGGACTGTCCACACGTGTCAGACAGTTGCTGCTGCAGCTGTCACTTTATCATCAATGAGGCTCATCTCCTCCGTCCATTTCAGATCTATCTTGGGATGGGATAAAGCAAACTCATAGGTCCTCTAAGGTACTTCACGGTGGTCTATGCATCAGGTACTCCTTGACCTGTCAGTCGTTGGATTCGTTTTGGTGATGGATACGTGGCAGATGATGATGATGCATGCCTCTTGGGTGTTGTAACGTGGCATCATTGTTTTCATGCTCTTCTGTATTGTGGCATACACGTTTTTTCTTCTTGAAACGTGGTCGATTGTTGATTATGCGTAAACAAGTAGAACTATTATAGTAGAAATGTGTAATTTAATGTGTAAAATTTACAGGTGATTTAGAAATGAATTTGGTTCAGACGTTGAATGAATTTGATTCATACGAATTTGCGATCAAATTAATTCAATATTTCCACTCAATTAAAAATAATATAATAAGTCACATTGTTTCCTTTTTAAAATCGATCAATAAGCTTTTGGATGGAAGGAAACCTTGTCTTTTTAAAATCTTGTCTTTGATCTCAACTGCAATTTGCTTTTTCTCAACTCTTCATCTTCTCTTCCAAATTTGAGTTCTTTGCATAGGATAGATCACACTTTTCATTGCAAAAAGTTTTGTGATCCATAGATCACCCTTTAGATTATACTTGCAAAGATCACAAACAGCCAAGATTCCTAAACATTCTAGATCACACTTTTAAGAATGATCCATGTATGTTTTTGTTGAGTTTGGCTTCAACAAGAAGCAATAGTGCATCTTATTCTTAGACCGACATAACCATTTGTTGCTCGCACGTGTCAAAACAAAAAAGACATAACCATTTGTTTATCGGGTTCGCAAAGGATAATACCAGCAAAACTTTAATTTCTCTCAATTTGAAACATATCACAAAGTATTCACCACATGCAACCTCCCTTAACCTTGCATTTGGGCTCCATAGTATTCCCTTAATTTAATTCAGACATTGTTTCCTTTTTATCAGTTTTTGGATTAGACTTATAGGTACAGATATGGTATGGGATCACACTTTGGGTTACTGTTTGTATAGGGTGAATTTGGGTTGAAAACTTAGAGGAAAGATCACAGCTTTTAAAACCTTGTCTTTTTAAAATCTTGTCTTTGGATCTCAACTTTTCAAAAGTTTGAGTTCTTTGCATAGGATAGGATCACACTTTTCATTGCAAAAGTTTTGTGATCCATAGATCACCCTTTAGATTATACTTGCAAAGATCACAAACAGCCAGTACTTAGATCACACTTTTTAAGAATGATCCATGTATGTTTTTGTTGTAGTGCATCTTATTCTTAGACCGACATAACCATTTGTTGCTCGCAGAATGTGTCAAAACAAAAAAAGACATAACCATTTGTTTATCGGGTTCGCAAAGGATAATACCAGCAGAAACATATCACAAAGTATTCAGCCACATGCAAACATTTTAATTATTTTAGTACTAAGACAGTGGTTTGTTCTTTCTTACTGCTCCAACGATACCAGTGCAACAGCTAGCTAAATCATCACTACCCAATAAGTTTTGATACAACAACAACTAGTAAAAGAAACTTCATATCCACTGCCTTCGACAATAATAGCAGTTCGCAGTTTGCAGCTTGCATCTCTAGGTGAGCAGTAAATTAGAAGAAGTCACAAATTCACAGGTGCCCGTAGTATATGTGTGGTGCTAATAGTAAACATTTGATGGTAAACGAGAAACTTTAGCGAGGATAGTTTTGACAATCGACACTCTAAACCCTAGGCCCTTACAATTTCTTTGTCCAGAGAGGAAAAAAGCAAACCCTAGTCAAACAACACCGCCTCTCTGACTGTCTCTTCTATGAATATTATCATCAACGACAACAACAAAATCGCAGCGGCAAATGGTTTTATAGCAGCAGCATCAACAGCAAAACATAATCACACTATGATTCTTCCTTTCAAATATGTAAAGGGAAAATTGGGAATATGTCCCGTTTTCACTAATTCGTTTGGGGATCTATCCCATAACGGAAAATATTAAGGAATATGTCCTAGTGAGAGAAAGAAAACGTTAAGTAGCTAACTATTCACATGCGTGGACATACACGTGTGTCAATGTTACGTTTTTACCCTCAATAATATTAACTTCCGGCATCCCTAACTTGACTAGTCCGACCTGGTTTGCCATGTTCGATATACATCTAATGTTCCAGAGACCTCTTATTTGCACCTGCAAGTCTGCAACTCTATTATAAATCAAGGAAATGATGATAACGTTCAATTTTCAATTCAGTAAATAACTGAATCAGCCACATGGAACGATGTAATAAAAACCCCAAAATCTATTATCGAATTCAATCAAGGTAGAGAACCCCTAAATCAAATCAGAATTTGATTTCCCCTGAAAGCCATGGGCCGTTAATTAACTCTTCTCCTTTGACTTTTTTTGGGTTTGATACAAAAAGGTGGGATGATTATTACATTAGAATCATTAGCATCGAACCCATAATTTGTTTTTCCATTATTACTACCTATTTATTCCGCTGCAACACACCTTGGTTGGTGAACTCTTTTTTCATGGCGTTTGCTTCAATAATCCATTTCCCGAAACAACCCAAAATTAATTAAACCACAATACTTGAAGTTATTAGTATGAAATTAAAACAACCCGTTTTGTATTTTTCATGTTAATGACATTACAGATTTACAAAGATCATATTCTTCTTCTTTCGTCTTTGATGTGTTGATCTGATGGATACTTAAGCTTGCAGATTTAATCTAGAACAAAGAAAACAAACTAAAAAGTTGAAACATAGCATTTGATCGGATGGATCGTTAAGATTTGCAGATTTAATGACTCGATGTCGTGCGTCACCATACTAAGGATAAAAACGAAAAAATTGACACATGTGCATGTCCACATGTGCGGAAAGTAGTCACTTAATTCTTTCTCTCACTAGGATATATTCCTTAATATTTTCCGTTATGGGATAGATCCCCAAACGAATTAGTGAAAATGGGACATATTCCCAATTTTCCCATATGTAAAATACATCACCTATTGCACCTCTTAGAAAAGACAAATAAGGTCTTTGAAAAGGTTTGCAGCAGCTAGGAGAGAAAGAAGGCCGAGAAGTTGATGACTTGAACAGCTGCGCTTTTTCTTTCATAGCAGAAACTGAGCACTTTTGTGAAGTACTCAATTTTTTCCCTTTGTAAAAAAAAAGAAGAAAGAAATATAATCAGTGAAGAGGCTATGAAATGTGGTACAACATGGTTTGAGAAATTAGTAAATTTGTTATTTCTTATAATAAGATCTGCATTTGTTGTTTTGTATTTTCTATCTTTCTACCTTACCCATCTTAGCTAGTAGTATCAATTTATTGTTACAGAAAATCTGACTTAGATCAGTTGCAAACTTGCAATCAGAGCAGTTGGTTGAATTAGATGTATTCTCATCTTCACTTAGTTTTTCTGTTAAATATAAAATCTCTTACTTTTCAACCTTAAATTTATCCAATTTGCGGTCACATCTATCTGTATTTTACATCATTTTCAGGTCTGAAAATTTTGATTCATTAAAATTCTTTTAAGTGTTGATCCACTGAAAAACGATCCACTAAAATTCCTAATGTATTGTGTGCCCTTTTTTAAGACATGGAATTGAGGCAAATTTGTATACTATTATCTTTTTAGCAATTTGTGTCATAGTTCCTAGGAGCACCCATTGTATAATTCAGAATGCAGTTATCACAAAAATGTCACGGAGCAATCACATTCTTTCGTGCCAAAACTTTGATATAAAGAGCTCGACAGATGATACAGCTAAACAAATGTATGGACATGGTTCGCATCCCCTTGAAATTGTAGAAAAGCATTATTCTCCTATCGTGAATGGCAATGCAATAGCAGAACTTAAGTTTGAGAATAGGACAACATATCGATGTCTCGTCGATGTTGTTGATAGAAGCTGCGGGGAGGCCGTGGTTTGCATCCCCCATGAGATCGTGGAGAAGAAAATAGGTTATTCTGCACAGTAGGTCTATGAGGCTTTCCATTCTGAATCGAACTTGTATGATAAAATACTGGATGCATTGAAGCACAAGTTGTGCAGTTCTCAGGGCACAATGCTGGTAGAGATGAGAGACCCTTATCTCCCTGTTGTCCTTGAGATAAATGATGAAGAGACTTCATCTGATGTCATGCCGCTTCTGAGACCACTACATAAGGTTCCTGGTAGCCAACAGGAGACTGAAATGGATATCAGAGAAGAAAAGTTTGATGGTTGCAGTAATGTTGTTCCTGACAGTGGGGTTAACTCACACGGATCAACTAAAGATAGAGAGATTTCTTTGAATACTTGGATAGTGTAGGTGCAAATAATCCACAGAGCTAGGTGGAACCATCCTGGCTAAGGGCGCACCGAGAAAAACAAACACTAGAAGCATTGAATCACCCCACCAGATCTGGGCGCGAGGAAAGAGGAGCGGGGACAGCTCGAAAAGCCGACATAAGGGAGAAAAGCTCTGATGTGACACCCATCGAGTTCGAAGACAATTGATGCCCTGACAAGGTTGGTGAAGAGATAAGAGAAGCTCGTCCGAAGCAAGACTCGGCCAAGAGTCTAAAGGGCGACACCGATCACTTCCACCAAACGAACGACATCGGGTGGTAACACCACTCGGCCAGATGACTCGGCTCGAGTAAAAGGAAAGATCGACCGAAGCATCAGCAAGTCGTCCGAGAAGAACATCCAGGAAGCTACACCAGACCCAACACTGTAATATCGATGTATCATCACCTGCAACTATAAATAGAGATCGTGTAGAAAGGAAAAGAGGAGGCAATTAGGAAGTAAGGAAGAGGAGTGGTAGAGTATTGTTGAGTGTATTTCATCCTTGTAATCTTGAATAAGATCATCCCTTAACCCCGTGGACGTAGGTAATCATGCCGAACCACGTACATCTTGCGTTCTTCTATGTCTTTTGTTGATTTATTTCTTAGTATAGATTTTTTGGATGTAGTAGTAGGATTTTCCGCATCTAAAGATAGTATGTTGTCAGATTGGGAAAACAGGAAAAACGATTACAACACACCCGTCCGATATAAAATCAAGTGCGTCGTGTATGGCATAGCAGAATTTTGGTTTAAGAATGGGGAAACATATGAATGTCTCGTCAATGTTGCTGATGGGAGCCGCAAGTCCATGGTTCACATCCCCCTCGAAATTGTAGAAAAGCATTATTCTCCGAAGCAAGGCGCTGTCATGTCTCATCAAGCATTGAATACCAAGTTGCGCAGTTTTCAGGGTACAATGCTCGTAGAGATGAAAAAAAAAAACTCTCCTGTTCCGGTTGCCCTTGAGATAAATGATGAAAAGACTTCATTCGATTTCCGGTGGTTTCTGGGACCACAAAGGACCACTGCTTCCAGTTAAATTTTTTTCTTTTGATTTCTTTTGAACATTCGCCGTAGGTTTCAGAGATTTCTATATTTCAAACAAAAGCTCAGTTTTCTACTCCTCCGTTATTTTCTGTTTAAAATAAATGTTATGAGCGAAAGCTCTTTAGTTTTTGCGATTTTCTAACTTTATTATCACTGGAAACACTGTTTTTATGTAACTGCTAGCAGTCTGATTAGTTTTTCTTCTAAAAAAAGAATAACAATTATCACCTGCACTTTTTTATTGCTTTTTTTTCTTCTAAATAACAATTTGCTTTATTGCTTTTTTGTATAAGATATAATTCCAGCATTACGGAAGTATAACTCATATATCCCATCTACCACCACCTCCGCTGCTTAATTGCAGGGTGGTCCAGTTTGACTCGAAGAGTTTTGTTGCTCTGGTTCAGAAGATGGAGCTGCTGCCATCATCTTCATTCGCGAGCTTGCCTTTTCAGCCTTCATATCAAAATAAAAACAAAGCAAATTAAGATTCGTAAAAAAGAGTGGTAAACAAATATGTGGGCAGTTTATATATTTTCGGACGAGTAATTACCTGCACATTCCAATCACATCTAATGCTGATTATAATCAAAATCAGGGTTTGAAGGGCAGTACCACCTATCATCCCACTCCATATACCCTGTCATAAGAAGTTGCATTTAGCTTTGATGAATATTTGTAATGTCATTCAGCGGTGAAGTTGGCCAAGTAATAAAACTGTCTATATTTTGGAATACATACTTGAACACCTAGATGGAAAACCCATCTAAGCACAGCTCCAAGTGGAAGCCCGACAATATAGTAGCAGCCGAGACTTACGTAAGCTACCGAGGCTTGCCACCCTGCTCCAATGGCGACCCCTGATCAATTGCAGAACTTATATTAGCTAATTCCACGGAACGATAGAAGAAGGATACGAGATGGGACAGATTTGCAAGTACCAGAGAGTACTGGCTGAATACTGTTGAGGAGAATGGTGATGGCCAATAGGTATGCAAGCTTATCAATTGCTTGGAGAATGGCATGGCTTGAGGTGAAAAACATTGCCAGCTTTTCATGAAAAATCATTATCAGGGTACTAAAGCAAACCCCTATTACCAAAGACGTAGTCACCGAAACTATCGAAGCAAATTTCGCAGCTTTTCCGTTCCCTGCTCCAAGCTCATTTGAAACTCTTACTCTGATCGGTTTATAGCACAATACACAAATTTAGATTTTTACAGAAGGAAATGCTGCAGAAAAAATGCATATCTGTTTGTAATATATGAGATTCGAAGCTAGCCAGCAATTACCCGGTTCCAGCCAAGAAAGCAAGAGGAATCATCATCTCCAGTCCATTTATGACCATACTGTATACCAAAAAAAAAGGCTTAAAAAACCAAATGACATTTTTATCTCATTGACCCAAAACAGAATTGTTATGTGATAACTAAGTTGAAAATACACACCACACTGAAAGAGCTGAGACGGCAATTGTAGCGTTGTTCAAGCTGCCGGTCATTAAAACCAGAATTCTGTAATACCAGCTTTCCACACTGTACAGATAATATGTACCGTCAAATTAAGCCACAATAATGAAATCAAAGTACACCCAAAATTAAGGCACGGAGAATGAGACTTACCATATCATGACACCAGAAGCTGCAGAGAGTTTGAAAAAGTCCCAAAGGCCAGAAAAGGCTTCGATAGAAAAACCTGTCCATGTTTCAGGGCAGCCACCAAGAGCAACATAACAGAACAAGCCCAAAACCGTAATCCACCATGATAAATTCATAGTAGCAGCAGCTCCAATAACACCAAAACCAAGCTTGTAAATGAATAACCAGCTCACAAATATATGAACAACTAGAGCTGCCAAGCAAACCCAGGCAATAATAAGTGTCTTTAGTTGACTCTGAAGGAATCTTTGTAATGAAAACTGGAAAACAAAGGCGAAATGAAGAGGAATCATCCAGATAGTCACTCGGCCTGTTAAATTAGCCAGATCATCTGGTTGTCCGAGAAATTTAAGAATTGGTGCAGCGAATATGTAAATTGGTAAAAGTAAAATCGCACAGAGAGTCAAAACAACCCATGAACGTTGCAAGTAAATTCCTAACATGCGGTGTTGTTTAGCTCCATATGCTTGCCCGCACAAAGTCTCTAATGCACTCGCCATTCCCAACTACATGAAAAGAAAAGAAATAATCAGTAAGATACGGGTATTTTAAAAAAAAAGGAAGTCATTGTATGAGTAGTTCAAGTCTTCAAGAGAGAATACCAATAAGCCAAAGGTAAAACCAATGACAACAGTATTGGCAATGGAAATGGAAGCAAGCTCAAGGTCACCCAGATGACCAGCAAAAACTTGGGTGACAACATTCATGGAATAAGAAGCAATACGACTGAAGATTGATGGACCAACAATATGCCATAGTTTTTTTGATTCGATCCAAACTCTCCTCGGCAAATCATCTTGAACTCGATTATGTTGATTGTTGGAAGATGGATATTCTTCTTGTAATGGAGCCTCCTTTATTTCATCTCTTACACCACCTTCACCATTTTCCATGATTTGTATTTCTGTTTCTCACCACTTAGCTACTCTGATCTATTTTATTTATGCAGTCTATTTTGTTCTCATCTCACTCAGCCGAGAAATAAAAATGAGAGGAATCTGGGCGAAGACCAAATGAATGAATTGACACACACTTTAGGGTAATTAATCTTCTTAAACACAGATGGCAATAACAACCAAAAAAGTGTGTTATTCAATGAATAAAACACCTGGTCAATACAAATATGGCGACCTCTTTATGTGCATCAATGGTCTTTTTGTAAGAGAAGTTGTCCAAATACTGACGACGGTATTAACGAGATTGATTGCATTTATATCAAACCGAAGCTGATGTGGAGTTGCCATATCTATCAATATCGCATTTATATCAAAGAAAGTTGGTAGTGGTAATGGAGTTGCTATATCTATCAATCTCGCATTTCATTTTGTATCGAACGAAGGTCACAGTGGAGCTGCTATATCTAGTAACAAACAATGCATTTATACAACGATAGTATACAAACCGCGTGTGAGTTGAACTTTACACTATAGGCAGGATTTAAAACCCAAATAACTCTAGGCCGCTAGGCGGATCCTGCTGCCTAATATCTGGAGGGGTTTGAACTTTGTAATAACTCTTCCTCGTATACATAATGTCACATCTCCATTTTGTGTTACCAATTTCCACATACATCGACGTAGTGGATGCTACAAAGCTGTTACCTCACAAGTATTTTACTTGTGATTGTCGTGGCTTTCGTCAGGGACGGACCCAAACTTTTCCGGAAAGGGCTAATTGTGGCGGTGTCACCAATGCGGCTGAGGGTGGGGATTTTTTTTTTTTTTTGAGTAGAACTGCGCATTTGGTGTTGTGAAAGAATAATAGCCCCACATCACTAGAATCCGCATAACGAACTTAAAATATAATATGGAAGGGCTAACCCGCTCATTGCCAATTGGTTTTGAGTTGGATTTCAGCAGTTTTTTTTTTTTTTTTTTTTTGTTGATAAATTTCGTTCATGATAAAGTAGAGATTACATGGACTTCGAACATCAAGATTAAAGATCGAAATATAATTAAAAGGTGCTAACAAAGAGTAATTCGCCAAGAGAAGTAACGAACTACCAACAAGAAGAGTACCAAACAATCCGGAGATTGAAAGAATGGTTTTTGAAATATAATCCAACCATTTTGATAAGGTTTTTGAATCTTGAAAAAGAGATACTCACAAAATATGAGAGTAATATGCCCAAAGTCTTGAATCTTGATCACCACGCTTGAACTTCCATCCAAAATCTCCATTAAAATCACAAAGAAACGCCATGAGAGAGCATTGAGAATCTCCATAAAGGACAAGACAAACAAAAAGGGCAAAAACCCACAAGAACACCATAAAATCTCCTAAAAACAATGGATATTGAAGCAAAAACTAAAACAATTCAGTTTCCTGCGGTCTAGGTTACTAATCTTTCATATTTTAATTCAGATCATAGGGCTGTTTTAGTTAATTTCAACCCTCCTTCAAGGCCTTTTAGGCTTGAGGCAATATGGCTTGAGGATCCTCGTTTTGAGCATGTAGTTAGCCAATGCCGGTCTTCTTCGTATGCTACTTTAGTTAATCCTACTATCTTTGATAAGTTTGTTTCCTTGCGTAAACATGCTTGTATTTGGAATAAAGTAGTTTTGGGGCAGCGTAGAGATAACATTCAAGGTGCAAAATCTGATTTGCATATTGCTCAAGAACATTTTGATTCTGTTCCTTCTGAATTTTAACAAATCCGTTGTAGATGATTGCCTAAAGTTATATTTAGATATCTACACCTTGAGGAAATTTTTTGGCATCAAAAATCTCGTGTGAAATGGATTCAGGCTGGTAATTTGAATACTCACTTTTTTCATGTTTCCACTCTTGTTCATCGACATAGAAACTAGATTAACCGTATTAAGAATTCTGATGGTAATTGGGTAATGGATTATGTAAAAATTTATAATGTCCCACTTCAGTTTTTTAAAAACCTTTTTACTTCTTTTGGTTCTTCTTCTTGTTCTTTACCTATGCTTAAGTCTTTAGTTAAGTCTCCTATTTCAGCTTCTGTTAATGAAACTTTAGTTGCTCATGTTTCTGATTTGGAGATCTCAAATGCTTTCCATAGTATGGTCCTTTAAAAGCTCCGGCTCCGGATGGCTTTCAGGGTAAAATTGTTGTTAAGTACTGACATATAGTTGGTTCTCATGTAACTAATCTAGTTAAATCCTTTTTTGCTAATGGTGTTATGCTTCTGGAACTTAATAAAACTTACTTGGCTTTAATTCCTAAACTTGAAAATCATTGTACAACACAACATTTTCGTCCTATCAGTTTGTGTAATTTTTGTTAAAAATTACTCCCTCCGTTCCTAAATAATAGGTTGGTTTCTATAAATAGATGTTTCAAAAAAAAATAGGTTGGTTTCCTAATTGGGAAAGTAAATGTTACTTTAGTTTTCTGGGACCACTTTTCTCTTAACTTCTTTTGATGACAAGTGTCATGTGGGCCATTTCACTTTACTTCTTTTGCTGACAAGTGTCATGGGGACCATTTCACTTCACTTTTTTTATTGACAAGTGTCATGAGGACCACTTTCAATGATTAGTTCTCTTAATTTTCTTAATTTTCTCTAAAAACAAAACAGCCTATTAATTAGGAACGGGGGGGAGTAATAACTAAGATCACCACAGTTCTAGGTTGTCTCTTAATTTGGAAAATATTATATCTTCTTTTCAATTTGCTTTTGTTAAAAATAGATCAATCTTTGATTCTGTTTTGATTACTAATGAGTTATTCCATTCCTTTAAGCACAAAAAAAGGAAATCTGGTTGGTTTGCTTTAAAATTAGATTTTGAAAAGGCATATAATAAAATAAGTTGGGATTTATTGCATTTAGCTCTTCAAGCTTTTGGTTTTCATCATACTCTTATTATGTGGATTATGTCTTGTGCGACTGTAATTTCTTTTCAAATCCTTGTTAATGGTTCTCCTTCTTGCTCTTTTACTTCCTCAAGAGGTCTCCGTCAAGGAGACCTTCTATCTCCAACTTTGTTTATTTTGTGTTTCTTTGCTTATTGATCCTGCAATTGCTTCAGAGTTTTTATTAGGTTTAAAGTGTGACGAGGAGCTCCAATGATTACTCACAACTTTTATGCAGATGATAGTATCATCTTTTTGAAAGCCACTTACACAAATGTTACTAATCTTTATTCTCTGTTGGATCTTTTTTGTAGCTGATCTGGTGAGAAAATAAAATTTCAAAAATCTTCGATTATTTTCTCTTCTAATGTTTCTACTTCTATTGCTAGAAATTGGCTAGGGTTCTCAATGTTAAGATTGCTCTAAATCTAGGTAAGTATCCTAGTCTCTGGACTATAACTAATGTTCAAACTTTAAGGATGTTCTTGATAGAATTGCTCAACGTTTTTCTGGGTGGAAGAAGCGTTCTTTAAATTTTGCAGGTCGTAATACTTTGATTAAAGTTTCTATTGATCCCATTGCCAATCATTTAATGTCTATTATTTTTATTCATGTTGGTGTTATTAAGGCTATAGATAATATGTGCAGTGATTTCCTTTGGGAAGATATTAATGGTCACCAAAAAGTTCATTCTGTAGATTTGGATACTATCTCTCACCAAACTTACATGGGTGGTTTAGGTATCAGGAACTTGTCTTCTAATAATTTTGCTTTATTGAGTAAAATGGCCTGAAGAATTTTCATGAATACGGATTCTTCCTTAGGTAGTTTAGTTAAGGCTAAATATCTTTCATCCCCTTTTTTCTGGTACTGTGATAAAAAGCAAAGACACTCTTACTTTTGGTCTAGTATTTTGAAAGAATGATTAATTGGGGGATAGAAAAACTAATTGGGGGATATTTTACTGTAGTTGTCGGCAGTCCATCGACCATGCCGGTTTTCATTGAAAACTATGTCGGCACATATCCCCAAATTAGTTTTTTTATCCCCAAATTAATCATTCTTTTGAAAGGTAGAGACATTTTGAGAGAAGGTATTCGTTGGAAAATTGGCAATGGTCTTTAAGTTAATTTTTGGCATGATATTTGGGTTCAAAACCTTCCTTTAGCTTCTTTTTTGAGTCCAGTTATTCCTTTTGATCCAAATTTGAAAGTTTCAGATCTTATTAATCATAACTCTGGTCAATTGAAACTTTCTTGTGTGGCAGATATTCTACCTTCTCATATTTTGAATCTCATCTATCTCTTCCTGTTTTAACTATTTCTTCTGTTCCAGATATAGTGGTTTGGCCTGCTTCCAAGTCTGGTTTACCAACTGTTAAATCAGATTAAAATCATCTGACTTATGTTACTTCTACAGATAACTCTCTTTGGAAAAATCATTGGCACTCAAAATCTCTTGGTTAGAGCACACTTATCAAAAAATTTGTTAGATATAAACCCTCTTTGTCCTCTTTGTCAATTGCATGATGAGACTTTGAATCATTTGTTTGTAAATTTCCCTGTGTCTGTACAGATTTGGATGAAGATTCAGGATTCTTGGAATGTTATTTTAACTATCATGCATATTGAAAACGCGGGGGTCTAACAACCACACCCAATATTTCGTTCGGCAATCTGTATGGAATAACTCCAATATAATTCCAAGAGAACCAACTAGACAATCAAACTTAATCAAGGAAATATATCCAAGAGTTATATCTCTGTTTCTCAATGTAATCAACAAATCAAACAGATAGAAATCCGTGAGCCTGATTATTATGAGAAACAACTTGAACGGTACCAAAGACCAATGTTCAAGTGTCAATCAATTTCAATCAGCAACCAAAGGTTGGATTTACCAATCGATTGAACTACGCACAACCTGTGATATTTCATTTATATAAACAAATTTTATGCGGAAAAGAAATAACATAGACACCAGAAGTTTTGTTAACGAGGAAACTGCAAATACAGAAAAACCCCGGGATCTAGTCCAGATTTGAACACCTCACTGTATTAAGACGCTACAGACACTAGCCTACTACAAGTTAACTTCGGACGGGAATGTAGTTGATCCCTAACCAAGTCTCACACCGATTAAGGTACATTCGCGTTCCTTACGCCTCTGAATCCTAATAGGACTCTACGCACTTGATTCCCTTAGCTGATCTCACCCACAACTAAGAGTTGCTACGACCCAAAGTCGAAGACTTTATAAACAAATCCGTCTCCCACAGAAAAGTTTATTCTGATAGATAAATCTGTCTCCCACAGAAATACCAATGAAGTTTTGTTCCGTCTTTTGATAAATCAAGGTGAACGGGAACCAATTGATAATCCGGTCTTATATTCCCGAAGAACAGCCTAGAAATATCCATCACCTCATAATAACTTAACTATATGGTAGTAGAACAATTATTGTGGAATCACAAAGAATGAGACGAAGAGCTTTGTGATAACTTTTTATATCTTACTTATCGGAGATAAATCTCGAGCAAATCTTAGAGAAGATAGTACTCGATACGATAGAACAAGTAAGATCAGAACACGCAACTACAGAGAAAATAGTTGGGTCTGGCTTCAGAATCCCAATAAAGTCTTTAAGTCGTTAACCTATAATGGTTTTAGGAAAAACCTAGGTTAAAGGAGAATCGACTCTAGTACGCAACTAGTATCACACAGGAGGTGTGGGGATTAGGTTTTCCAGTTGCTAGAGTTCTCCCTTATATAGTCTTCAAATCAGGGTTTGATAGCTTTGAAGCAAAGTAATCAATATTCACCGTTAGATGAAAACCTGATTTAAGATTCAATCTAAGTTTGCTTAAAACCAAAGCAATATCTATCCACTATTAGATGGTCTTAGCTTGTTACACACAAATGAAATATACCTTCATTTAGATATGGGTAACCGGTCCTAAACGTGTATATTGAGTTGGCTCAACAATAGTTAACCGAAATTAGCCTTATGAACACTTTTGTGTTAACCACATTCATCTAAAACTTCTAGATCAAATGATAATCAAATAAATCTATTTGTGTTGCTCATAGAGTTGTTCAATTGTTTTTATTCTCATAGAAGTATACAAGATACAATTAAAACAAAATCAGATTGATTATAGAGAATCAATTCATGAAAATTTAGCCACGGTTTGCAAAAATTGCATTCCTTAATTTATAAATATATTTGTTCATGAGTATGAAATCATACTTAACCCATTTTAGAACATAAATCAACTCAGTTTGCAAATGGGTACACAAACTTAAGTTCCGGACTTTGGTCTTTTCCGACAGTTCGCAAATAGGTACGCATATTGTCGTTTGGTAGGCTTAGAAACCTACAATTATAAACCGCAAGCGCACAGTGTCTAGAACATAGATAACGGCAAATACGGGTCGATCCTACGGGGAGTCTGATTGGCGAAACTAAATTTCTAAGGTTCTACTAATACTAATTTAGAGACAAATGGTTTGTCGATGCGACGATAATATGAATTGAGTATAAGATACAAAACAAAAGCAAAGATAAAGATGTCTATGGTTTCGAATCCACCACCTAAATGCTTAGAAATCCATAATTTGATATACTAGTTCTCTTTTAATCAAGGAGCTACAGAAGTTCTAGCCTCAAACTACCTTGAAGAAGTAATAAATCACTTGCACAAATGAATGATTTAACCATAGCTAAATATGTCAATCCCTAGCATTATCTATCTGTTTAAGGCATAGATAATCACAAATTTAACTAATCAGATTACATAGGCTTGAATACATAACAAAGGATTCTTCAAACTACCCTGGATGCATGGCATACAAGGTGAAAGTAATTTGTTATGATTTCAGAGATTAAATCATGCTTTTCAAATTAAACTCATGGAGAACAATATAAAATCAAATCAAGGGATTCTAATTATAAAAGGGGTTTCATCTCCACTAAAGGAAGAATTTAAAACATGGAGAAAGTGAAAATAGAAAACCTAAATCACTAATAAAACTTGTTGCACCGGCTACTCCGAGCTTAGTCTTCCAAATACAATATCCTCCCCTCTTTATACTAATTTTCCCCATATTCTAATCAATCCCATCAACCAATAAAATACAAATTGGTACTAGACCACTGGATACAACTCACCATGACTGATTGAGATAACCCTGTCTTCAATTGTCAGCTACTGCTACCAAACATGATGCTTGTAGGGAAAATTAGTGGACATCTCTTCTTTTCTCTTGTACTCAAACAAAGCCACCTACCTATTTTTAGGTTATTGTGAAGACAGTGGTACAACTGATTGACAATTGAGGGAGAGACGTTTAGAAAGAGTAAAATTTGGGAAAACAAGAATGGGGCTTGAGATGAAGGTATGGGTTTGATAGTTGAGAGGGGAGGGTGTACAGAGAAATTGAAATGAGGAGACAATATGGTCGGTGGTGTAAGAGAGAAGGAAAATAAATTGTTTCTGATCCTGGAATTTTGTGAAGAGTGATGGATTAGGGTGTTAGACGTGATTACCTATATCAGGTATAGAAATTGGGCTTCCTCTCTTTAAATCGTGACTAACAACACATCAACTTGTATTTTGGCCCATTAGCTATATGACATCAGTTTCCTTCCCCTTCTTAGCCACCATTCTTTGCTACCTTGATTATGTTAATCTAATAATACAACTTCCTGCATTTTTGCTTACATATTTCATGCTTCAAGGTGCGTTAATTCCATTCTCGGCAACGCCAGCCACATTCTTTTTATCCTCCTACAATTACAAATAATAACTATCAATATTTACAACAAAAAGGATAATTTATACCCTACACGTAAAATGCATAATTTGACTTAGAATAGACATTAAAGCATTTGAGATGTGACAAAAGACAACAAAATGGCCTAGAAATATGCATTATTAGCCACCGTTCACACCCCCAAACCTGAATTTTTCTCGTCCGCGAGTAAAACAAAAACTAAAGAAATCCTACCTACACCACTGTCGCTGGTCTCTCAATTGCATTTAGCGAATGCAATAAGCCTTTTAAACCACTAAGTGTCCCTAGTGGACGAGTTGAAGTCTCGTGAGGGTTTTCTTAGAACATACCCACAAAGTTCTAGGTCAAAAGAGAGCTCACCTTGTATGATGTGTAACACCTGTATTTCAGTTTAAGCTTACAACAAAATGGATCTGTCAATCTAGCTTTCAAAGGCACAATTCTAGCATTGAAACAACTACGGACATGTGATAAGAGTGTAAAGTGTATCTACACATGTATAGAGAATGATCAGAAGTTATGACTGCCACTTACCAAGAGATAGTTTTTAGCTAAGAACCGAATTCAAAGCCAAGCTAGTTGTCCGGCTTTACGAGAATTTTGAATGTTTACCATAAGAGTTGGTAATATTTCAGTTTTCCCGCGTTGTACATCGATGGCATACACTCTCCCTTGCTTATTACAAGACTATATACAACATATAACAAAACATGACTCTTATTTACATCGACTACTCTCTTATTTTTGAGGCAAGAGAGAAACATTGACTATAACATTTGAAACATAACAAAATGTTCATCTATTTTTTTGATTTTCTTATTTTTTTCTTTTCTGAATTTTTTTCTTTTCTTTTTCCTTTTTCTGAATGTTTACATCTTTTTTTTTTCTTCTTCTTTTTCTTCTTTTTTTTTTTTTTTTTTTTTTATTTTACGGATGAAATACTTCAAGAGAACAAGAACAATACAATAATAAGATAACACTGCTGACTTTTGAACAAAAAGAAAAATTACATGACACTTAGCAAGAGGTAGCCCTTTTCGATGTACCTGGTCAAATTCAATGGTTGCTTTTCTTAATGTATCCTCCAACTTCTATCCCAGCCAACCAAAGAACAAGCTAGTCAAGTCTCATTCAGTATTCTAAAGTGATTGACAATCTACTTAACAGATGAAAACACCTGCGGCCCGACGCTATACATGTATTGGTAGATCGTGCATGTGCAAGTTTCTTATCACATGTGAATTGTGCTAGAATCAAGTGGTGCCTCATCATCTAGATTAAGAATCCTAAAATTATTATACATGCAGACACTACAAATCAAGTTAGATGAGCTCAACAATTTATTCATTTTTTTAATATGGCAAAGTTTAGTTTTCAATGATAGGCACAGTGACAGTTAAGGTATCTATTCTTCACTCCCAAACCTAAACTAAACATTGTCCTCGATGTTTCAAAAGATGAACAAAATTATACTACAACATACCAATAGAACCATGCTGAGTAGAGGAAAAGGAAAGAGATTACCGGATGTCGGCGAAAGCAAGTTTTGAACTCTATTATTCAGTGCTAGAACCCAACATGAATTCAGCTGAAATCATATTGGATTAGCACATTTATATACAGAAAAAGAAAAGAAAAAAAATAAAAAAATCAAACTGACTCAAAATAGAGATATTGAACCTACTGGATTATATACAAAGATAATTCACCAGAAACCAACAATCTAAAGAGTTGAGGATCAACCCAAAAGACTGTATGCAGAGATTTTGGTAGCCTCACACATTTATAACGGGACCGAAATTTAAGTGAGGCTGCCAGACAAGATGAGCTACCCCCAAACCTAGATATGATTTTGGGCACAAAGTCTAGAAATTTTAGAGGTGCATCATGCACAAGGTCTAGTTCAAAGTGAACTGTGTTAGGGACGGGCAGAGAAACATCAATGCATTACAACTGTGGCTTTTCAAAGATACTATATTTAGCTGCAAAATAGTCCAAAAGGACGTGAGCCTCTCGGTCAACATTAAGACAATCATGTTGTAACTTAAGCAGGGAATCAGATCTGTCTAAGTTATTTTCATTTGTATCATTACACGATTCAACTCTCCCTAAGTCAGAAACAACTATAATATCATGCTCATGTTCATTGAATAAATCAACAAGCCTCAATTTATAATCAGAAGAAGCAGCATATTGCGACCTATGCAGGGAATCAGACACAACAATTATATCATTATGCATAAGAACATTAGTGTAGACTGAAAATTCATCCTTTCCAAAGTCAAATACGAGTTGTGCATCATGCTCACTTTCACAAAACAATTGTTCAAGCCCCAATTCAACATCGATTTCATGCGCATATAAAGACTGAGATGAATGAGGATCAAAGGAATTATCAGTGGATGTTTCTACAATATGTTCTAATGTTTCAGAGTTGCAAAACTCTGCAATTATATATTTATAATTTACAACCTCTTCTAATACCATGTCATCATCATCATCATCAAAAATGAATGAAAAGCTTACCCTGTCCAAACCATTAGTGTTCCCGACCTGTACATCTGCCTCTAAAACATGTGAATGTGCATTAACATTTTCAGCAACAGGGTAAGAAATACCATTTTCAGAATTAAGTTCATGGGGAAAAACAAACATTTCACATTCATAGTCCATGTGCTCATCACTTCTTTCATTTTTATTTGGTACAGTGACAACTTGCCTCACTACAGGTTGTAAACCTTGTGTAGAGTCACCAGTGCATGAAATATTCAGATTGTTTATCCTTCCTAGTTCACAAGTTGGTGAGTGTAAGTTATTCTCATACATTTGATGGAAAGTATTGGCACGACCCAATTTAGACTTCTTAATGGCGTGCAATTCCGGACAGTTCTCAATCAAATGGCTTAAGCTATCACACAAGATATAAACAGAGAATTCAATCTGGTTACATAAGTTGGGTGCATCAGAATTTTCATCTATGCACCTCTCTAGAGATTCAACTCTCCTAATCAAGAATTCTATATTTGTATCAAAGTCAAAATCAACATCTGACTCATGGAGATCACTCATATCATGTGACACTGTCCTAGTTTCCCTATATGATTCCCATTGATGGGTTTTCTCTACAACTTCAGCTAGAAAGGACCATGCATCGTCCACAGTTTTATCAATGAAATCATCATTACACATAGATTCAACCAAGGCTTGAGAATTAAAGTATAATCCTTCGTAAAGAATAGCGACCATTCTCCACTTCTCAAAGCCATGGTGAGGACACTCAAACAACAATTCATTAAACCGTTCAAAATAATGAAAAAATGTCTCTCCAGCTAACTGCACAAAAAAATTTATACTTTGACGAATGCTGATAGTTTTATGATATGGAAAGAACTTTTTAAAAAAATCTGTTGTGAGTTGGTCCCAGGTGGAGATTGACTGCGGTCTCAGACTGTAAAACCAATTTTTAGCTCTTTCCTTTAAATAAAATGAAAACATACGCAGTTTTAGAGAGTCTTCAGACAAATGATCAAATTGCATAGCCCTACAAATTTCTTCAAACTCTCTTACATGATGATAGGGGTTTTCAGCATCAACCCCTCGAAATATCGGAAGCATTTGTATCATGTTTGCATCCAATTCAAATGGACCATCAGTTTGGGGTAACACAATGCATGAAAACAGATTTACTCTCACAGGATACATGTAATCCTTGAGAGTACGGGGCAGATTCGGAGCATCACTCATAATTGCAGGTTGTGCGGTTCTATCCACGACAGATATATGGATTTCAACTAGGTCCTCTTGGTCAAGTCTAATAGAAGACAAGAAAGGATACAATTATAGACCAGACAACATACCATTCAAAAAATAGGGAATCAGGCCAACCAAACACATGCGAATGTCAGACAAGGCATTCCTATGAAAATGAGAGATTAAATGGATGCTCGCATACACACCAAAGATTTCAGAGAATAAATGATGCAAAGCAGCGCAAAACAATCATCTATTGCAAAATTTTAAGAATGTTACCGCCGGTACAGAACGGTGAGTAGGCACATCAACCTGACTTGATCCTTTCCTTTTCTTTTCCTCCTTGGCTCGCACAACAGCTTTGTAAGCACCGCTAGCATAGAACTGGGAGTAGCACAACAACTTCCCTTTACTTCTTCCTCCCTAGCTAGCACAGCAGCTTCCTAAGCACCTGATAGCTCAAAAGAAACTTTTCAGTACTCAGAAATGTAAAGCAATAAGAAAAATGAAAAATCTAATGACCTACACTGGCAGAACTACAAAGAATCTTAACACAAACATTTTAATTATCATGCACTTTGTACTAAAACAATTAAACACAACTAACTTACATTATTATTTAACTACAGACAATATTTTAGTGGAAAATAAAGCGACAAGATGCGAATGATGTACAGAAAGATGACTAAATGATATTATAGAATATATACAAACTATGAAGTACCAGTTGCAGGACAAAAGTAACAGAGCAAACAAGTTTCTAAAGGTAACTGAAATGGAAAATCAAAACACTACTAAACAATGAAAACTATACTAACACACAACTATGCACCTACTGACTATGACAGGATACACTATAAATAAATAAAAACTAGCTACATGACAAAATTTTCAAATGATGAAGATACAAGTGGAACTAATGAAAACAGCCAAACGAATTTAGTACGTAAGAAAGAAAATCTGCAACTATGTGAATTAGAACTATGAAGCAGTTGATGTAAATATGCCAAAAGCTACAAGACAAAGAAGAATCAAAATAAAATACTAGCTATATAAAAAACTAATTCCTAGATAGACTATAAATATAACAGCTACAAATACAAAGGAATCAAAATGTAATGCAAAGTCAAAAAGCTACAGTAACAAGACACAAATTTAGCACTGACCTATAATAACAGATGGACTCTTAGACTTCTAATTGGTATTAACAAACAAGCACGGACTATGTACACTACTGAAAACAACAAAGTGAAGTGTTCCAAATAATGCTAAGAAAACGACTAAGCTAACCCCAAAAGCTACTTGACAAGTAATATGTACGACAAAACACAACCAAAGATATCTATGGATAACACAAAAATCTTGTAATACTAAACACTACAGTACACAATCTAGTTAGATCCTACATATGCAAAATATACTTACTGATATACCTACTAATAAGAAAAGAAAAAGTATAATGAGAACCTAATTATCTACTGGGTAGTATCACTAGGCAATACAAAGAGCTATAGGACTAAGACACTTTAAACAAGTTTTACAAAGAAACAAAAATTAAAGCTACATGACAACACAGAGATTAACATACATTCAGCTCCTAATGGAATACATAAAAACGAGGTACTCAATTAACTAAGTAATAACACTACGATTAAATAGAAACCAAAGGAAAACAGGTAAAGATTGACAAATAAGTATTAGCGGACTCTTTCTTTTTTTTTCGATTTTTTTTTTAATCAGAAAACAAAGACTATTTACAAATCATAACTACAAACTAGTAAAGCAAAACCTAATACTCTAATTACACCGTTTGCCAACTCCCCGGAAGCGGCGCCAAAAACTTGGTAGGCTTAGAAACCTACAATTATAAACCGCGAGTGCACTGTGTCTAGAACATAGATAACGGCAAATACGGGTCGATCCTACGGGGAGTCGGATTGGCGAAACTAAATTTCTAAGGTTCTACTAATACTAATTTAGAGACAAATGGTTTGTCGATGCGACGAGAATATGAATTGAGTATAAGATACAAAACAAAAGCAAAGATAAAGATGTCTATGGTTTCGAATCCACCACCTAAATGCTTAGAAATCCCTAATTTGATATACTAGTTCTCTTTTAATCAAGGAGCTATAAAAGTTCTAGCCTCAAACTACCTTGAAGAAGTGATAAATCACTTGCACAAATGGATGATTTAACCTTAGCTAAATATGTCAATCCCTAGCATTATCTATCTGTTTAAGGCATAGATAATCACAAATTGAACTAATCAGATTCCATTGGCTTGAATACATAACAAGGGATTATTCAAACTATCCTGGATGCATGACATACAAGGTGAAAGTAATTTGTTATGATTTCAGAGATTCAATCATGCTTTTCAAATTAAACTCATGGAGAACAAAATAAAATCAAATCAAGGGATTTCTAATTATAAAAGGGGTTTCATCTCCACCAAAGGAAGAAATTAAAACATGGAGAAAGTGAAAATAGAAAACCTAAATTACTAATACAACTTGTTGCACCGGCCACTCCGGGCTTAGTCTTCGAAATACAATATCCTCCCCTCTTTATACTAATTTTCCCCTAATTCTAATCAATCCCATCAACCAATAAAATACAAATTGGTACTAGACCACTGGATACAACTCACCATGACTAATTGAGATAACCTTGTCTTCAATTGTCAGCTACTGCTACCAAACATGATGCTTGCAGGGAAAATCAGTGGACATCTCTTCTTTTCTCTTGTACTCAAACAAAGCCACCTACCTATTGTTAGGTTATTATGAAGACAGTGGTACAACTGATTGACAATTGAGGGAAAGACGTTTATAAAGAGTAAAATTTGGGAAAACAAGAATGGGGCTAGAGATGAAGGTATGGGTTTGACAGTTGAGAGGGGAGGGTGTACATAGAAATTGAAATGAGGAGACAATATGGTCGGTGGTGTAAGAGAGAAGGAAAAGAAATTGTTTCTGATCCTGGAATTTTGTGAAGAGTGATAGAGAATGGATTAGGGTGTTGGACGTGATTACCTATATCAGGTATAGAAATTGGGCTTCCTCTCTTTAAACCGTGACTAACAACACATCAACTTGTATTTTGGCCCATTAGATATATGCCATCAGTTTCCTTCCCCTTCTTAGCCACCATTCTTTGCTACCTTGATTCTGTTAATCTAATAATACAACTGCCTGCATTTTTGATCACATATTTCATGCTTCAAGGTGCGCTTAATCCATTCTCGGCAACGCCAGCCACATTCTTTTTATCCTCCTACAATTACAAACAAGAACTATCAATATTTACAACAAAAAGGATAATTTATACCCTACACGCAAAATACATAATTTGACTTAGAATAGACATTAAAGCATTTGAGATGTGACAAAAGACAACAAAATGGCCTAGAAATATGCATTATTTGGCACCGGTCATCGTTCCGGACCTAACTCAGGTAGAACCGTTCGTATACATGTATGCAAATTTGGTTCCCGGACTTTGACAGTTAAAACCGTTCGCATACTGGTATGCAAACTTGGTTTCCGGACCTTAATCATACCACAAAAGTTTGCATACTGGTATGCATACTGTGCTATATCCAGATAATGATTAATTGTTCTAAACTCCTATTTCAATCATTGAAACATCCTTAGAAGACGACAATAGTTGTCTCACACAAACAATTAGCTTATAAGTAATTTTCAAGTGATCGAATGATCAATACGAAACATTCCGAGTCTACATCAAATGACTGTCTCACACAAATCATGTAAGATGTTTCAAGGAAATTTTCACATGATCATCTTTTGACTCATTATTTAGTTTCCAACAAATAAATTGTTTTCCAACTAAACTCGTCAAGAATAATGATGAACGTAGTTAAAGCAAAAAGCTTTCCAATACATATTTCGAGAAAGATATAAGCGAGTTAAACTCAGTTCGAAATATCAAATGTGTATAATGTAAAAGTCTATATAGTTGCACGACTTAGTCTCATTAGTTTTTTTTTTTTTTTTTTTTTTGGCTAAGTCCGATAGTTTATTAAAGCAAAAAACGTAATTACAAGAATTACAAAGGGGCACAAGGCCCCCCACCCCCATAAATAAATAACTTTCTTACTAGCCGAAGGCCTCAAAACAAAATCAAATGACTTTTAACTAAATTAGAAAACAACACAAAAAGAGAAATAGTAAAGACTATCTACGCCTATTATCTACTCCTCTCAATATGCTTTTGTTTCCAATCCGAAAATTTGATCTTTTAGCCAGCAAATCAGACATAATTCCTGATATACTAATAACACCTTCATACTCCTCATATTCATCATACATGTCACCATATTCATCTTCATCCGAAGCATAATTTCCGGGAATTAATGAGATGGGAGACATAGTTTTCTTCCTAGGAGACTTCATTCTTTCCAATTGATCTTGTATTTTCTTTAAGTACTCCTTTCTAAAAAGGATATCCTTGATAAACTTCATTCTCAAATCAGCACACTTAATTTGACGAAAAACATCATGTTCCTCTTTGGTTAATTTCACTGGCTCCTTCTCTTGAAGAGTAGCACCAACAAAATCATCCATCTTGAAATGAAAAGGCTACCTTGTGTGCCTGAATTACTACCCACATCAGTCCTATTTCGGTTAAAATCTCGCCCTTGTTTTTGGTAAACCGGCCCAATAGTTGCTGGCTCCTTAATATCTCTTCACAAATATGAGATTGAGAAGAAGATAATTCTTTATTATGATAATCATATTAATTCTGGTTACACAGCTCATGAATATATAGAGCTAAAAATATATTGTGATAAAGCAAAGATCCTATATACTAGGAAACAATATTTATCCTTAAATAAGGATATATGTTAACACTCCCCTCAAGTTGGTGCATAGATATCACACATGCCCAACTTGTCCAAAAAACCAAGTATTTTTTGCTTGACACTCCATGTGTGAGAATATCTCGCAAGTTGTTCTTCGGATCGAACCGGTGGTAGCTCAATAATGTTGTTGTCCACTTCTCTTTGATGAAGAACCCGTCAACCTCAACATGTTTAGTACGATCGTGTTTGAACAGATTATGAGCAATATCACGCGCAGCCTTTGTTATCACAATAAAGAATAATAGGATCCTTGAGAGGAGCCCCCAAATCCTTAAGGAGAAGCCTTAACCACAAGGTTTCACAAATGCCATCTCGCCATACCTCCGAATTCAGCCTCCGCACTTGATCGTGTAACAATATTTTGTTTCTTACTTCTCCAAGTAACTAAGTTACCTCCCACAAAGGTAAAGTAGCCTGTGAGCAGAGAACGTCTGCCATCGATTTCTCCCGCATAATCGTAATCTGTATATGCCACAACCTTTCTATGATCTTCATTTTTAGAGAATAAAATTCCTTTTCCAGAGCATACTTCAAATACCTCAAAATACGTAAAATCGCATTCATGTGTTGTTCACCTGGATTGTGCATGAATTGGCTAACAACACCGAGTGCATAAGCAAGATCCGCCTTGTGTGAGATAGATACATCAATCTCCCCACAAGTCTTTGATATCTTCTTTTATCGGTAGGAACTTGATCGGGTTCAATACACAGATTTACCTTTTCTTCTAAAGGTGTATGGACGGGTTGACATGCCGACATGCCCACTTCTTTTAGCGAGATCAAGAACATATTTCCTTTGTGATAAGAAAATTCCTTCACTGGATCGAGAAACTTCAATCCCAAGGAAGTATTTCAATGAACCAAGATCTTTCATTTGAAATTCCTTTGATAAGTATCTTTGCAAAGATTTCCTTTCCTCTGGATCATTTCTGTTACCACCATATCATCTACATATATGATAAGAGCAAGAATTTTATCCTTCCTTTTCTTTATGAACAAAGTATGATCGAAATTACTCCGACGATATCCAAAGTTTCTCATAGATTTGGTGAATCTTCCAAACCAGGCCCTGGGAGATTGTTTTAGTCCATATAATGACTTGTTTAGCTTACATACCTTCTTACCATGAGATCCTGGAACTGAAATACCAGGTGGGAGCTCCATGTAAACTTCTTCAGTTAATTCACCATGCAAGAAGGCATTCTTTACATCAAACTGCTGCAAAGGCCAATCCAAGTTTGCAGCAAGCGATAACAAGACTCGTACAGTGTTGATTTTCGCTCTCGGAGCAAAAGTTTCCGTATAGTCGATACCGTAAGTTTGGTTGTAACCTTTAGCAACTAATCTTGCTTTATAACGTTCAATCTCACCATTTGCCTTGTATTTAATGGTGAAAATCCAACGACACCCCATAATTTTTCTTCCTTTTGGACAATCAACATAATTCCAAGTATCATTCTGAAACAGGGACCTCAATTCTTCTTCTATGGCTGCTCTCCATTTTGGATCAGCTAATGCTTCCTGCACATTGTTAGGAATAAAAACAAGAGATAGTTGATTCACGAATGCCTTATTAGCTTTTAGACAAACGATGGTGAGAGACATAATGACTCATAGGGTACTTAACCTTACTAGAGATTTCGAGTTCATATCTAGGTTTAGGAATACCTCTATTTATACGTTGTGGAAGTTGTTTCCTTGATTCTTCAAGAACATCCGTAGCAGACGATTGGTTTGGTGTTTCATCTTCTTGAGGTAACGTAGACTGAATCTCTTCTATCATAACCTCATCTTGAATCTCGACAAAGACGATCCAATACTGTACTTTCTCGTTTCTTCTCTTGAAGAACCTTCAAAAAATTTTCTTGAGGTATATCATCGAATTGACAATAACAAAGACATCGATTTCCGATATATCTTCATCATAGTTAAGAGTCTGAATTTCCTTATGGTACTCCCCTGAAGTTCGACTCACATGAAAAATACATAGTATCTTCATGAAATACAACATCCATAGTAACAAACATTCTTTTGGTTGGAGGATGATAGAACGATATCCCTTTTTAGTTGTTGCATATCCCACAAATACACACTTCGAGCTCTAGGAGCCAACTTATCACGTTGATTCTTGTGCGGATGAGCATAAGCTACACAACCAAACACATGAGGCGGAAGATTAGGAATAGTTGGAGACACAACTGCTTCACCAAGAGCTTGATGGGGTGTTTGAAACACAATGGTACTGGATGGCACTCGATTTATAAGATATGCTGCAGAAGTAAGTGCCTCTCCCCAATACATCAATGGCATATGTGCTTCTATTAATGAAGCACGGACCACTTCCAATAAGTGACGATTCTTTCTCTCTCGCTACTCCATTCTCGCCGAGGCGTATTAGAGCAAGTAGTTTGATGAATAACTCGTGTCCCTCTAAATAATGTTGAAGGTCAGAATCCATATATTCACCACCGTTATCACTACGAAGAACTTGAATCTGTTTGTTGTACTGAGTGCTAATCATCTTATGGAACTTTTGAAACAAGTTGGTAACTTCACTTTTGCTTTTCATGAGACACACCCACGTCATTCTAGTGCAATCATCAATAAAAGTAACAAACCATTTTGAACCACCGAGAGTAGTAGTTTTAGATGGCCCCCAAACATCGAGTGTATGATCATAAAAGGAACTGGACTCTTATTGAATGATAATGGAAAAGAAGCACGATGGCTTTTTGCAAGTTCACATACTTCACAATGAAAACTAGAAATATCAAGTTTTGTAAACAAACTAGGAAATAATTTTTTTAAATAACCAAACGACGCATGTCCCAATCGTCGATGCCATAACAAAATTTGAGATTTTTGTCTCTCCCCCTCGTAACCATCAGCAAGAAGAGCTTGACGCAGCTTTATCCGAACTACTTGACACCAAATCCGGATAATATAGCTTCCCACGCTTAACACCATAACCAATCGTTTGCTTCGTTGTGATGTCCTTAAAAACACAACAATGTGGCCAAAATATTACCACACAATGTAAAGTATTAGTTATTTGGGAAACTGACAGGAGATTACAGTCTAATGTAGGAACTACTAAGACAGAATCTAAGTCTAAACTTTCAGTGAGAGATATTGACCCTTCACCAGTAATTTGAGCCTGTGAGCCATTTGCAGTAGAGACTGTTTTTTGTAAGGATGGTTTAAGGGAAGAGACTTGTTTAGAATCGCATGTCATATGGTCTGTAGCACCAGAATCAACTATCCATGAATTATTCGAAACAAGTGAAGAAACATTTAAAAACTTACCATCGTTACCTGTCCTTGCTACCAAGCGTATATTACCATGGAATCCTTTCCTTTCTTTGTTGAAGCCATTGGAGCACCAGAATTCTTCTTTGTCTCCTTCTTCCTCTCCATATGTTGATCCCACCAATCTGGATATCCAACCAACTCGAAACACATGTCAGTTGTATGTCCAGATTGATTACAATGTGTACACTTAAGTGATGACTTGTCCACCTCAGTCTTTGAGTATCTATGAAAAGACCCCTTTTGATTGTACCGGTTTCGAGTTGCCATAGCAGTAGGTTCAACTTCTTCCGATTCTTTTGTCATCGTTGTACGTCGAACAGATTCACGACGAACAAGTGAATAACATGATTCCAATTCAGGAATAGGATCCTTTCTCAAGATTTCACCACGGATCTGCTCAAAACTTTCATCTAATCCAGAGAAGGAATATATGCACCCTTAGGCGCTATATTGATTTTCGATAGGCTTCAACATCATTAGGATTCTCCATAACCACCTTGTCACGATGATCCAACTCTCCAAAGATTTCAGTTAGTTCTCCATAATAAGTTGAGAGAGCTCTGCCATTTTGATTTGCCGAAAACGCTCGTCGGTTTAGAGTAAACACCTGCATCTCATCATCTCCATCATAAAAGGCTTTAGATAATGCATCCCAGATCTCTCTAGCGGTAGGTAACCGAATATATCTCTTCATGATTTCAGGTGACATAGACATCAACAACCATCTCTTGACCTTTTGATTATCTGTGTGCCACTTTTCATATTTTGGATCTTCCTCAGTAGGTTTTCTTGTTCTTCCCATAATAAAAGAAGTTTTTTCTTTTTCAGCAATATGCATCTCCATGATTTGTGACCACAAGTCATAGTTTGTTTCATCAAGAACAATCCCAGGCTTGAATGATGCACCTTCAGATTGAACGATAATAGGAGCAGATTTGTTTTCCATATGCCCTTTTTGTTTAGATTTATTTTGGTATAATTCTGAATCACTACCCATGATTCAAGAACCCTAGCTCTGATACCATCTTCACAAATATGAGATTGAGAAGAAGATAATTCTTTATTATGATAATCATATTAATTCTGGTTACACAGCTCATGAATATATAGAGCTAAAAATATATTGTGATAAAGATCCTATATACTAGGAAACAATATTTATCCTTAAATAAGGATATATGTTAACAATATCATCAGAAATTGTAGCTAGACTATCTCTTGAAGATTCACACCCATCTTGCAAATCCGAGTCTTTATAAAAATCTCTGCTAGAATCTTCTTCATTACTCACGTCAAATTTTTTAGTATTAGCTACCAAATCTGAACCAGGATTTTCCTTCCCACTATTACCTAAATTAGCCTCTTTAAATACCCGAGATTTTGTTGCTTGCAAATCTTTAATACTCTGTGGAAAAAAAAATCTCATTAATAACTCCATAATTCCTTGCTGGAAAATTTGAATCATTACTCACGTTAGAATTTTTCGAGTTTAAATGAGAATCAAACCCCGAATCTTTTCTCCTTCCAAATTCGGCAACTTGGCTGGAATATTTCCTTCCAAAACTGAATCAATAGTAGTATTTGTTAGCGCATTAATAGCACCAGATTTCATCATATTTTCTACATTCAAAACAGAATTCACTTCTTTCCCTAAAACCGAAAACTTACCTTCCAAAACTGATTTTGAATTGGTTTCCTTTTCACGGTTAAGTTCAGTTTGTGTTGCCTTAAGTTTTGCCTCATCAACTTTTTGCATAAGTGCTTTTGTTTTTGCTTTTTGTTTATCCAATCTCTTAGCTTCACGTTTAGCCAAAACTTTTGTAGCCACTGTATCCCAATCTTGCGAACCAATGCTACCATCAATACTATCCTCATCAGACTCAACAGAAAAATCATCCTCTTCCATGTTCACTCCTTTTTCCACATCCACAAAACCCAACTCCGAATTGAGGACTTCATATCTATTAGCAAGAACTTCACCAGAATTAAGCACTTCATCCACCTTTGGAGTTGGAATAGATGGAACATTCACCACTGAAATTATAGGCACAGACTTTTCTGGCAAAGAACTATTTTGTTCAATGCCACCCTTACCTTTTTTCTTACCTTCAGGCTGTTGCCAACCCTTCACAGGTCGCACATTATTTTTAACCACTTTGGTAGGTTGATTTACATGTATTTCAGGCTTTTTGAGCACCTTTAGAGCAACCTTTCACTCCTTGAACTCATGACCAATTATTTTGCAATGACTACAAAATTTTGGCTTTTTAGGAATATCAACTTCTTGAGTAAAACTTCTACCATCAGCAATGAGGTTGATTTCATCGGGAACTTGAATAGCAAAATCTATATCAATAAGAACAGACGCAAAATATCCATATTCATGATTTAATGTTCTATCATCCACAAAAATTGGAGTACCAAGCATTTTACCAATGGACATAAGAGATTTTTCTGTCCATAATTCAACACATAAACCTGGAAACTTAACCCAAACCATAGCATATGAAGTCCTTTGTCTAACCGGATTGAAGCCTGGAAACCATTCTTGAATATTAAGAACTTGTTTCTCCACAATCCATTTTTCTTTTTTAAGAATCTTCACTTTGTCTTCCAAAGATTCCAACTTTATAATGAAAAAACCTTTGAGCATAGGATCTACACCTCTCTTCAGCAATATTACATTGTTGGAGCAAAGATTTTTTAACATCAACAAAAACTAGACCCTTAAAATCCAATCTTCCAATTAAACTAAACTTCCATATCTCACAACCTTCACGAAAAAACTCTGTTGGAATCACTAAAGCTGGTTTCCCCTCTATTAAAGTAGGGTTTCACATCGTTTTTGGATCAATACAAGAGTTTTTGAAATCTTTTTTTGGTTTAAATAAATCAATATAAGAAATAATGGCTGTATGACTTGAGTCTGATGTTTCCCCCATCCTAGATCATCCAGAAAAGTGAAAGTTTTCTGAAAACCAAAAAAATTGCCAAAGCTATTTTTTTTTTAACTTAGTCTCATTAGGAGATAGAATAGAATAGACTTCTGAGTAATAGATAAGTTTTAGTCTCCACATACCTTTTGTTGATGAAGTTCCTCCAAGATCTCCTCAGTAGATCTTCGTCTTCAATCGATGAACGCCGTGAAGTCTAAAGCTCAACTACACATTCTATCCTAATCCGAGACATAAAGACTTATAGTTTTGATCACCTAAACTTGACAAACAAGCATGAGAAAGCAAGGCTTGCGAGTTCGACCGAGCAGTGCTCTAACAATCTCCCCATTTGTCAATTTTAGTGACAAAACTATCAATACATATGGATTACAAAATAAATAAATTTTGTAGCTTCTCATCCAACATGCTTGATTTCCTTGGTTCTTCAACATTTCTTGAATTATTCGTCACTTTAAGTACTCCAGTGATTTTGAACGTGTTCAACTCAGCATCATAGTTGTTGAAGATCCGTAGCCATAACAATAAGAAAACAGATGTTCTCAATTATTGTTATACAGTGTCATAGTATTATTATACAACATCAAAGTTCAATTGTATCACAACTTTGACAATAATACTATGGTGATATGTATCACTCCCCCTTACTCAATACTTCATCTCACAATGAAACCCACTCCCCCTTACATGATGATCCGTAAACCATATGTATGTAGTGTGAACTACAAAATAATTCTCCCCCTTTTTGTCAATATAAATTGGCAAAGGTATGAAAACTAGCGGGATCATAATGAAATTCTCACAGAGATTATTCATGACTTAAAGAGAACATATCAACTTTGTTTTGATGATTTAACATAGTCGAAACTTAGTGTATTCATCAAGGAGTTCATAAAGATCCAAGAAAATTCCTACAATATTCTACAGTCGCACTCCCCACAAAGATTTGGAAATTAAGCACAAGTTCAATTAAGAACTCTCCCTCATAAAATGTCATTCCCAAAAGAACAACAAGAGCGACCTTACTTTTACGAGAAAAAAAAGTGTTAGAGCATAGCTCGTTTGAACCCACCAAGCGTTGGTATGTCAAGTTTGGTTGTCATATTTTAGTGAATCAAAACTCAATTAAAGAGTCGCTTGATTATATACTAGAAACAACTTCGTATATGTTAGGCTAGAAAGATTAGGATAATGAGACATACAAGTATTACTCGAAAACTTGAACAATGTGAAGAAGTAATAAGCTACATCGACGACATCATCCTTCCTCTTGAGGTTAATAATATTTTGACTTGAACTGTTTCATTCCCAACGTATCTTTCAAGTCGTGCTATATTGAAAACATAACTGCGAAGCTGTGAATGATTATACTCTAGTAGACATAGTGTTAAGGAATTAGAATACGAAGTATAACGCCTATCTTTTGAACTTCGTATATAAGACATCGACATAATCGTATGAATGCTATTGTGATTATGTGTATGGGTACAGGTGAAGATTTCATCCTAGGAAACAATGTTTACATTTGTTTTAAAGGAAGTACATTCATGGTGTATTGCATTTGAGTTTATGAGATGTCTGATTTCGATTTTCATAACCTTAATATTCGATCTCATATGATGTGAAACCCTATGGTTTGTGTGGCTTTTTGATTTAGCGGGATTAAGTTCTAGCCCATGTTGGTAGGCTTTATCAAAGGATCATAAGGTGTTCCGATTGAAACTCATATGTGAAAAAGTCACAGTATGTTGAATTTTTGTGTTTAACATAAAAGCATATGTGTTTCGGGTTCTCAACTATTGCTATTTGCATTAGTTAAAACCAATTCAACCTTTCTCTGGTAAAGGTTGTTGTTGTTGTTGTTATTTTATTCTTGCGAGAGGATGTCAACATAATGGGGGAGAGTTCTAACTTGAACTTGCGCTTAATGATATATCTTTCTGGGGAGAAGAGGATGCGGAATCTGAGGTAACGAATTTGTTAGTTAATCGTTTTCCTGTTTAAGAAAAGCTTGAGTTTATTACATATATTTTGCATTTGCTTAACAAAATTCTGTACAATTGATGTTTATTCCATTATGTAGTGTATAGATGTATGTGTGTGTGTGTGTAATTAAATTGTTTCCGGTTAAGAAAAACTGGTTTGATATCTCTCTTTATTATTTGGTATCAATTTTTTAGACTTAACGAAATTCAGTGCAATTGATGTGCTTTAATGTTTATGTTTGTTTCAATTGCTTCCAGTTAAGAGAAATAATTATGCAAGTCAATTTATTTGGTTTGTATGTATTGTTTATGGCTTAAAAAAATACGGGATCATTTGTTTAGTCCAATTCGATTCCGATAAGAGAAACTAAGTTAATTCTGATCTTAGTTAGACTTATCAAAAGTAAAGGATTCGGTTATTCAAGTCTAATCGAATGCCTTGACAAGAAATATTAGTTAACTAACCTAGTATTTGTCTTGTCTAAAGTGTAAGGTCTAAGTTATTATCTGAATAATTAGTGCATTGATGAAAAAAATAAAGTTAATTCTGATCTTTATTTTGGTCTTATCGAAATAAGCGATTGTATTTGTGCAATCGGTTTAGCAAGGGAACTAAGTTTCTTAGTCAATTTGTTAAACTATTAGGGAAAATTGCTTCGGGCAATTGTTTCCTTGATAACATATTAAACCAAATTACTTGTAGTTTCGGTTTTGATATTGGTTATCTAAAGTGGTATGTGAAACCTTCGTGCTTAACTCTTATAGGTTGTACAATTCTTTTAGATTGTAAGATCCTTTCGGTTTTGGTATTTGCTCGGACCTTTGTAATTTTGTGACAAAAAGGGGGAGAAATATATGGAGTAAACAAGTGATTTGTAATCACTCAGGAAAGGACAATTGTGCTTAAACGTTATATCTAACGAAAGAGTAAAGCATTGACTAAGGGGGAGAAACATATCATATGATGTTTGTAGTTATTTGGACTACAAATGGGAAATAACAAAGATGTGCGGATTGAAAGTCTACCTATCTCACCTTTAGGGGGAGTATTAGCTTTGTTATTTAAATGTCAACATCGGCATTTATGGATTGAATATATGCAGGGTATTGTGTTGTTGAAACTTGGAATCAAGCGTATGTATAATGAATTTTTTGTAATTTGTTTATCCATATGTATTAAGAGTTTTGTCACTAAAATTGACAAAGGGGGAGATTGTTAGAGCATAGCTCGGTTGAACCCACTAAGCGTTGGTATTTCAAATTTGGTTGTCATATTTTAGTGAATCAAAACTCAATTAAAGAGTCGCTTGATTATATACTAGAGACAAATTCGTATAGGTTAGGCTAGAAAGATTAGAATAATGAGACATACAAGTATTACTCGAAGACTTGAAGTATGTGAAGAAGTAACAAGCTACATCGACGACATCATCCTTCCTCTTGAGGTTAGTAATATTTTGACTTGAACTGTTTCATTCCCAACATATCTTTCAAGTCGTGCTATATTGAAAACATAACTGCGAAGCTGTGAATGATTATACTCTAGTAGACATAGTGTTAAGGAATTAGAATACGAAGTATAACGCTTATCTTTTGAACTTCGTATATAAGACATCGACATAATCGTATGAATGATATTGTGATTATGTGTATGGGTATGGGTGAAGATTTCGTCATAGGAAACAATGTTTACATTCATTTAAAGGAAGTACATTCATGAACTTGTTTTATGAATCGAAAGGGAAATCGCTAGGCTTATTGGTATTGTTATTTATTGCATATATTTGGATTACCAATATATGTGAGTTAGTAAAACCGATCATAACTTGTTATGTATCTTGGTAAAACTAGTCACAATGCCTGACTTATGTATTGGTATGACTTGTATTAGTGTAACCGATCCTAAGTAATCACCTAAGATGGTATGATCGATATTTGTAATTGGTGTAACCGATCCTAGTAATTGGTGTGACCGATCACAAAAGAATGTGTAATCGATCCTTGTAATTGGTGTAACCGTACCTGGTAATTGGTGTAACCGATCCTGGTAACTGGTGTGACCGATCACAAGTAATACCATGAGAATATGGTAATTGGTCCTGGTAATTGACGTAACCAATTTGGTAACTGATGTAACCGGTCCCAGTAACCATATTAAGGTAGAACCGATCCTTGTGTTTGGTAGAACCGTAAACCCATGATTAGTGTGTTGATTTGATCAATCACATAGTTCTTGGAAATCAGATGAACCAGTTCTAAACTTGTTTGGAAGTGTGGTATAATCGGTTTCAAGATTGTAAATATGAAAAAGGATTTACAAAGAAATAAGATGTCGACATACTTTGAACATGTTCAGTAACTCTTATCTTTTATTGTTCAAAGAAATTTCTTAATAACTCAAGGAGATCCCAGACCGAAATAAGTTGAGAATCTTTTAATTAAGGTTGTTAATTTTATATGCTTTTAATTGACCGGCAATTAAAATGCATATCTCTGGAAAATAAAAATTGGTAATGTGCATTTACTAATTGGAGATTTTCTAGTAGGATTTCGGTTAATTTTGGACAGAGCATTTCTAGGAATTATGAACACCGATTTTGGGAATTTATTGCATATCTTAAGAATATTCGGTTTTAAAAATTCCTTGGTGTCCAAACTTCCTTGGTCTATAAATACCCAAGTTTGCATTTCGAGCAAACTATCCTAAGAGCCAACAGAACTACTGTTTTGGGGTAAAAACTGATTCTGCTGGTTTTGGTAAATTTGGGTGTGCCGCCGAGAAACGAATCTAAACCCTAAACAAATGCACTGCACGGGAGTACTTTAGATTCGAGAGATCAATCTATACAATCCTGGCCTAAACCAAGAAATGGTCGTTCCAATCTTGCTTCGGTCACAAAATGAAGGAGAAGGGTTGATCTTAGGGAGGGAAGCGAATAAGGTATTGAGATCAGAATGGCTAACTAATAGACACATTTTTGTGTCTAATTTGATCTCAATACTATATATTGTTAGCACTCGATTTTGTACTTATTATGGTGTTTTATGTGTGTGTAGGTATTTTTGGGGAATAAACATTTTCGTAAAATTCGGCTCGAAAAAGTTTTAAAAGGCACCCCGGAGGACACCTCAATCACTATCGGCACCCCAAGACACCCCATCTCAAGACACCCCATCTGTTATCGGCACCCCAGCACAGAGGATAAGGGGAAGTCACCATCTTCACGGTTTGAACAAAGAATTGGCGGGAAAGTGTCTCTCGCCTGCGGTATTCACTGGATTGAATTTGGACAAGATTTTGTTGGAATTTTTGTCGGAATTAAATTCTCATTGACGTGTTACATCAAAACAGGGAAGATATGAGGTTTGAATTCGAAAGAACAAGAGTGTCACGTGTTCGTTTCATTATTCAGGGAAACAAAATATTCTCGGTTATATTTTTGGTAGTCGGACGTATGGATAACAGAGTTTTCAACGTGTTGGGAGAGCTCAAGTCTAAATGAGATAAATAAGGAAACTCTTCTCAAGATTTACAGCTGCAGACGCGTGAAAATCAAACCAAGAGATAAAAAGGGAAATAATATCTCCAGGTGTTGCAGAGGAGTGAAGAGAGGATTATTCGCATTCAACTTAAGAGATTTGGGTACTGATGCGATATAAATATGTGCTTATGGATCACATAAGGGGGCGGAGAGTTTGGGCAGAGAGCAGAGTGAAGAATCGTCAAGTTACAGGATATTTTTTCTGCTGGTGTATAACTGAAGAACACGAAGAACAAACGCTACCAAAGGATGTCGTTAAAAACCGTGGTTTATTCTTGGTTTTGCAACAGTCTTTGCGGCAATAGTCAAACAGTAATAACAGCATTTTTCAACTATCGTTCACTGTAACAGTGTATTTACAGCGACTCACAAGCGTTGCAATTCCTGATTTTCACCATTTTTGTCTCCTTTTTATCATTTATAAACACTTTGAGCAATGAAATCATATTTTGAGTGTGTTTCCATGATGAGAAGCTAATCCCATCCTCTGGGGCGAAGGAGGAAGCCAAATTTCACAAATGTGGTAATTCTATCAATTCTTGTTATGACTATTTGCATTGTTATTCAATTGATTTATGAGTTTCATTGAATGGTTGTGATTACAATTTATGGGTCATGCTTAGCTTAGATGTTTTCATGTCTCATGCTTTAGTTTTACACCCATTACTTTCGAAATCTACCTTAGGCAATGAATTAGAGTCAATAAAACTTTATCATTTGAGCTTTAATTGTTTAGAATTGATATCTGAACCACATGAGTGCGAAAAATTGGTGGAATCCTAGCCCCAGTCTCTCCATAATTCTCACAACACATTTTAATTGAGTTTGTTTTTTTTATTTATAAAAATTAAGTCTAAAAAATCTGCTTTCACAAGTCTCAACGAACTTATTACTACAACATCATTGAAAATCATAACACTAACTCCGAAGGTGTGGTTGTTTTATGACTTGTATCAGAAAGGTGGAACTCGCTTGTGGAATGTAAGCTATGAGTTCATTGGTGTTTTTCTGGATACTTGTGTTGATAACCAAAACTGTGTTGTTGGTCGAAATAGGTTGAAAACCTATTTATACAAGTCATTGAGCACCCTTGATCTTGTAGGAAGTGGAAACAGTTAAGTAGTGGAGAAGTGGGGTTGTGTAGAAGCGGTTTACCATCGCGTTCCCATTGTGAGGGGAAACTGGTCAGCCTTACACCCACTATTCTCTTACTACTATCTAACCGTCCGCTCTTTCCTAACACTTTCTTGTAATGGGCGCATTGCACGCCGCACGCTGTAAACCGCCAGACCAATACCCTGATGAGTATCCCCCAGTTTGTGACATGTTTGACGTCTCGAGTATTTCGTGGAAAAATGTGCAACAAGTTGTTGAGTGGGTCTAATGTGCAAGACCTAGTTATTCTTACCAATCGCACGCAAGCTAGGCGGCAT
Organism: Papaver armeniacum; assembly: GCA_023531295.1. Lineage (NCBI taxonomy): Eukaryota > Viridiplantae > Streptophyta > Magnoliopsida > Ranunculales > Papaveraceae > Papaver > Papaver armeniacum. The sequence goes on along the minus strand of JAJJWW010010093.1, from coordinate 70,860 downwards.
AATGGCATAGTGGCGCATGTTAGTGGCACAATGGCAATGTGGCGCATGTTAGTGGCACAATGGCAATGTGGCGCATGTTAGTGGTTAAGTGGAGAGGTGATTCCTGCCAATGGCATAGTGGCAAGGTGGTATCTTCCAATGGCGTAGTGGCGAGGTGGCGACTGCCAATGGCGTAGCGGTCAAAGTGGCGCCTGCTACATCTTGGCGTATTGGTGTTAGATCCAAATATGGCTTAATGATATTATCTCTAGTTGCCACATCGAACTTAATGCCTAGGTGATGCTATTTGGCATGGGGCGACGTAATGGCCCTAGCCAAATTAGGGTTTGGCATATCAAAACCCTAAGTGGCGCGCGCGGCTAGGTGGCGCGGCACGGCGACATCTTGGCAAATACTGCCTTGGCCGTTTTGATCAAAGAAACCATGGCAAGGCCATAACGTGGGCATGTCCATGAAAGATCATGGGTAATCATAATATGGCGCGGGCGCCATTCTTTAGGGTCTCCTGGGTCCCACATGGCTTGTGGCATGTTGTGGGCCCAGAGTGGCATAATTGGGCCATGACTAGAAAAATAGGGTTTCCCTTCGGTTTGACCAAAGCCATTGGCATATTGCTGCCGCGGAATGGCATGGCCTACCAATTGGCATACTGGCGCGATTTGGCAGGTTGGTTAGCCAATTGGCATGGCGCCTGTGATGATTACCAGTCGCGGTTTGGGATGGTTTGTAGGCAATCCCAACACTTGGGCGCAAAATACAGCAACGGTATTGGCATGTTGCTTGTGGTGGCATGGTGATGCCTATGTGGGCGCGTTGGGGAGCTGCTAAACTTAATAAACCAAATGGCCAAATCATACGGCCGTGATTGTTTTTTGGATACTGGCTTGGGCCGTCTAGATTAGATTCCTAATGGAATTAGGCGCATGGACCCACCAACTTCCAATCTTTATTAAAAGTGTGTGTGGCGGGTTTTGAGCGATCTGATTGGTTGATGGGAGAGGGGGCCAGCAAGAGAAAGATGGAGCGTGGCCAACGGCCACAGGCGGCGCCTATTCAGCGGATTGGCCGGCTTTGTGGCGTGGTCGCGCCTCTTTCTTCATTGGTCTTTATTTGCCACAATTTCTCTTTTATTTCTTGTTTTCTGGTAGAACTTTGTTCATACTAGCACCTAGCTTACCTAGGTTTGGCCTCGATCAATAGGGTTCGAGATATTTTCACAAGGCACAAAAGACCCAATGCTTGCAAATTAATTAGGCCGAAAACTTGAATCTTGTGAGTTATCACAAAATTGAATAAATTTAACAAATTATGTGTGTTGACACAAATTTCTTTTATCCTCAGAGAGCAGTTAGCGCGTCTTCTGATTGAGCAGTTTCATGCAGACCTTAATTTTGATACTTCGGGAAATTCGTGCTACTCAGCTGCAAGTGAACACTAATTGACATGTCATTACCAATACTAAGGGTTCAGCTGGGGAACATAACATAGGAAAATACTCAATAAACAATACACTAATGAGTAATGCAGGCGAGAGTTTTACAGAATATTTGGGATTGTTGCTACATGCACCATTCTGAATAAATATACTGAATTTATCAATACATGTGTGAGTAGAGAGGCCCGGGCACTCATTACTTTTAAATGGATCAGTCCCTTTGCAGACGGCGCATTAAATACAGGGTTTTACAATTTTAGCCATGAACTGAAAACCACCATCAACATTAAGTACCCTGCTTAGCACGTAACAGTGACATTGTTGTGGGGTAAGCACTAGATGGTGACAGATAAAGATAAAATCGAAAAGGCAAGGCATGTAGAGATTACCAGGAATAGTCTGACCATTCTTCGGCAATAGGTACGGGCGGCTGCTGATCTTGGCGCACTGCTTGTTCGGCCTTGGAACGGTGATCTTGGCGCACTGCTTGTTCGGCCTTGGAGCGATGGCGCCGCGTGGCCAACTGCCTTTCTACGGGCGAGGCACAAAAAGGAAACCCGTTTCTATTCAAACTCCAAAAGCATTATGCGTATAAAAGGGGATCGTTCCTTTCTCTTTTCCTTGTTTTGTTTGCTCGCCCATCTGTGCCTCCTCTTTTTTTTTAATACGCAGTGCTCCACCTGTGGTAGCTGGTCTTCCTTCATCGACGCAATCAACAGCTCCATCAGCAAGGTTGTGTCCGCCAGCAACAAGGTAAGCACTTCGTTTCTTTTTTTTTTTTTTTTTTTTGCAAGTGTGAACTCTTGTATTGGCTGTTTTTATAACTTCTGAAACTCTGTTTGATCCCAAGTAGATCTTCTTTGTTGATAGTGTTGGAGTTGAACATCAGTAGCGAAGCGGCAGTAAGATCATATCAAGGCTAGCGGGAATTTGAGGTAAGCGCCGCTACTGCTTCTTCCTCTTTTTCACAAACCTAGTTTTAGGTTTTCGGTCGCGGGTATAATTCCCACGGCCAAATTTTGTTCTTCCCTGTAGAAGGCTTTGCCATTGGTGCGTGAGCTCAATGTTACCTCATGTAGACCCGACCATTAATGTTCGTATTAAGTTTCGACAAAATTTTGCACATATGGGCCGATGTAGTGACCTTTTCTATCTTGTTCGTTGTAGTTATTCAAAAGCGAACTTAAGAGATTCTTGTTAAGATGTCACCTGGAGATGCTTCTGTGGCCAAACTGGGAAGTGTTGACGGCTCGAAAAATAAGCCAAATGTGGATGATTAATTCTTCACAAAGTCTTTCATAGTTGCAAGAACACACCCCAGCCATGTAATGACCCTCCTTACTGGTTCAGAAAATGAAGAGACTGCTCAATCGATTTCTCCGGAGCATGTGATAAGGTTTTGTCTTCAAAGGAAGGAGTATCCGGCCTCTCCTATTGATTTCAAAATTTTCCATGACCCATTGCACGCTTATGATGGATGGATGAAATACATGATGAGTAATGATAGTGTTAGTAATAATTTGATTAAGGCACAAATTGGGGATGTTGTCATGGCGTCTGCAACACTTTGCATTAGAAAGGATGTTGCAGGTTTGACTACTTTCATTTCTAGATGGAACATGTCCACCCATACGGCCATATGTAGATGGGGCGAGATGACTATCACTTTGGAGAGTATAGTTATTCTGTTGAATCTTCCGATTGTAGGAAATCTTGACTTTAGCTTATCCGAGGAAGAAGAAACAATGCATGTCGCTCTAATCGAGAAGGCTGGAGAATATAATCGTAAGGGAAAGGATCAGAAATACTTATATACTTGGTGGGTGTCTGAATGGTTCCCTACAAAACCGAAACCGGATCAGGTATTGAATGATACGCTCAGTTTCGCTGTGTTTTTATCCTTGTGGATATCTAGGGATGTTTTTGATGATGGCTCTAGCAAGAAGGAAATAAGACAGAAACTCGTCAAATTTTCTATTAGGCTAGCGCAATGCATTGCTCTCCCCATAGGCAGCTTGTTCCTTGGTTTCTTATATACCCATCTAGATTGTCTAGCAGCAGATATGTACGCCTCCAACGGATGTATGAAGGTGGACTCATACGTTCACATTGCCTTTCTCCAAGCGTGGTTGTGGGAGCATTTCAAAGGTTATGCTCCTAATCCTGCGACTTCACTTTCTAGCACAATTGGAGGAGCTAGGATACTTCGTTGGTTGAAGAAACGTGCAAGACCTGGCTTAAGGCTCGTCGATTTTCTTGACAATATGTATGCAATTTACTTTCGTCCCTGGGCACCAGTTCACGCATTTATAGTCCATCCTAATACTTTTGCATCCGTTCCAGGCATAACGTTGCATTCTGACGGAAAGGACATGAGCATTGGGGAAATCGTGTTTATGCGAAGCTGCATACCTGGATATGTCACATCTTTCTTCAGAGGATCTTTTGAGGTAGTTCCTTATAATATTGACAGAGCTGCTCGTCAGATGGGCTTCGACCAGGGAATTATGTTCCATCGTTCGTCGACGCCTTCATACGATCTTTTGCCGTTTGTTTTTGATAGTAGAGTTTTCGCAACAAAGAAGAGCCTCCCATTCTTGCTTCCAGAAAGAAAACCGATGATGACCCCTAAGTATAAGGAATTCTGGCAAGAGAAGTTTTTCGCTCTTCATCAGTTCGTGCAGAACATCGTGAAGAGTCTTCGTGGAAAGCCCTCTTCCAAGACCTTAGAAAAACACAAGTTGTTGAAGTCGCTCCCTTCACGTAAACGAAAACTTTCTGACCAAGGTGAAGACAGTCTCCAGAGAAAGGAGAAGAGGTCAAAAAGTCGAGCAGATGGTATTCGATCAGGTTCAACAGCCATAGTGGTCTTCAACTCTTCAAATATGCAGGTATGTATGTGTTTCTTTCTGACCAGCCAGATTTATTTATTTTGCTAATTTCACTGAGTATCCTTTTTTTTTTTTGAAACCAGGGGGCGAGAGCATGAACGCCTTTGCCAGACTTGCCCATGGCCAAAAGGTGGCGCTTCAAGAAGAAGAATCCAACGACGCTGAGTCTTCCGAAGGAGAGGATAAAGGATAAGAATGTTCGGGATCCAGTGGTGATGAGAAAAGCGCTTCTGAGTGTAATAGCGAATCTAACTCCTCCAGTGGGCCAACGAATAAATTGGTAAGTCTCCCACACGATTTTCTTCTTTATTTATTCTTTGACGTGAAATAAATATCCAATTGGTGGTATTACAGATAGAAACTGCACCTGGAGATAACCCTGAGATGGAGATTAATCATAATAAAGATATGATCACGCCTTCGACCATGGAAGCTGTAGATAACCCTGAGATGGAGACCAATCATAATAAAGATGTGGTTGCGCCCTCAATCATGGAAACCACATCTGTGAATAACTCTGAGATGGGGATCGATCATGATGAGGGTATCGTTGCGCCTTCAACAGTAGAGACCCTATTTGTGACTGCGGGCGCAATTGTTTCCAGAGAACTTTCTGGAGTTGAAGGAGTTGCACTAATCAAACATCTGGCTGCAGGTGCTATCTTCGACCCTCCATTTGTGGCTCCTTTTACTGATCATGTGTTGATTGGAGGATTCAGCGTACCAACTAAGTATATATGCGGGTTTGTACACTCGAATATGGGAAAAGTATGGACACATCTCCATGACCAGGAAGATTGATAGTCGTTTTTGATTGGTTAAACGTGTGGAGGAAACCTTATCTCCAATCCATGACATGTGCAGTGTGACTGGACACGTCGTTTCTGGAGATGTAATCTCAAGTTGGGAGTTCCATCGGGACATGTGCGTGAACTTTGAGTTTAATATCTCCTGATTCTGTGAAGGGTTTTCCAAAATCAAAAGGCTGCAAACTGAAATGAGCAAGATCCCTTCCTTGGATCTCATTAATCAACGAGAAGCGGAGATCGATAAGTTATCCCAAGAATTAAAGTTGAAACAGGCTGCTCTCCAAAGCATGAAAGACGCATTTCCTAAGAAGAATGAATTGTTGCTGAACGATTTCCCTTGAATGCTTTTGTTTTTTGAACTTTTTTTCTTTTAGATTTTTTTATTTAAAAGGCAAGAGACGCCTTGTAGCGCCCCCAAAGCTAGCAGCTGACTAATCCAAGATATTAACTTAAATAAAGAGGCCCTAACGATCTATAAAACTTAACCCAAAACTAGCCCCACTCTGAAATATATTTATATACAAGAACTCCTCTCAAATGATACATAATAATCATTTGGTTTGCAAATATAATATACAACATAATAAACATAGCCGAAGTTAACCAACTAATGGACTCAACCCCTCGAAGCTTCCGCTGCGTAACTCTGATCTGTCTCTGAAACTGAAAGTAAGAATGGGTGAGCACATCATCCCTAAAAGAGGTGCCCAGTAGGAATAACATCTGACTCTAGTTCAATTTCAATCTATTCAATACATCAATTCAATCATTCTAAATTATAACTCTAAATTGAATTACAAAAACAACATAGCTTACCTTTAGGTAGCAGTTGCAAGCTTTCACAGCAATCACTATTTACAACTCTAAATCATCATTCTTACCTTCTTCTAGACCTAAGCTACTAATAACTTCACCTGCATCCCATCTTTGTACCAACAATTCCTCTAACTTCACATCCTTGCACTCTCATCTCTTCAGACTCAATCCATGTTTCACTCACCCCACATTGTTACTAACTCAACTATTCCATAACACTAAGACTCCATCTGCACTTTAAGTCACTTGCACCTGCAACATAATAACTCCATATCATCTACTCAGCTCATAACACCACAACCATAATCTCCTTCATGTCTTGTGTTCACTACTTGCAACACGAGTTAAGGAACATCACATAACCCAGCCATCAACAACACAACAACATCACCCCATTCATCTCATACTCACACATATATCCCCTGTAACTTCAATAATCTTCCTATTAGTTCAACATCACCACCAATGACTTATAACTCCACAACCACAGTAAATTCATTCCAATTCTCAACTCTATTATCCAACATACATACTCAACAAAGAACTGAATGTTATACTAATTTACTTAGAGAAACATTTACCTCAATATATATTCATTCCAGCAAATTGAGATCAATTCCTCTTTCTTGCTTGACTTGATTCAACAGGCCATCTTAAGACAACAACAAACCCCCCAGTTCAGTTCAATCAACAATAATAGCAGCAACTTAACTCCATCTCCTGAACTTCAACTATAACCACAACTAACTTCAATTCTTCAAATCGACTCAAATTAACACCACAAACTTCTTCTTCATGACATGTTCCTAAAACCCATCCTTAATTCAATCCCCTTCACATCATATTCATCTTCTAAGTCTTCCTTGAACTACTTATGAAAACCCTAACTATCAAATTCAGATTGTTCTTCAACTTAAAACTCTAATTCAATTCAAACCTATCTCATAACAACATCTTAGAACATCAATTCCATCTTCTAATCATTCTCTGGGTTCTTCTTCCAAACCCGAATTCTTCGACTCATCACCGATTTGACTTCAAAACTTCAATCAAACATCGACCCATGACTCTTCATCTAACCGTTACTCTAATTTCCTCCCTTAAATCTTCAGAACCTAAATCATCTTCAAAAACCCTAATTTTGATACTCTCAGATTCAACCCCGACTGTTCTATTTAAAACCTAACAACCATACAATCTTCTCGATCATCTAGACATCTTCATCAGTTGATTCTTATCAATCAAGTCTCACTCACAACTCACAAATCTCTCGCAGAAACACGAGCGAGAAGAACAGAGAAAGAGAAGCAGAAGAAGAAGAAGAAGAAGAAAAAAGAAGAAAAGAAAAGAAAATGAAAGAGAAAATAGAAATTCCTCGACCTTATCGATTTGCTTTTAAGTTATCCACGAAGGGTGCCCTGAGAAAAAAATTTGGTTGCCTTGATAACACTTTAATATGAAATGACCAATTTACCCTTCACTTAAAATAACATATATCTTCTTCGTCCGATGTCCGAATGACACGTTTGAGTAGTCCATTCGACGTAACTTTTCGAGACCTATTCAATGATACTAGTTTCATATCTAAATCGTTGTTAGATTAATTTCTATTAATTAACATTCGTGTAAAACTAATCGAGTTATTAGCGACTAATCTGTCTCTTGATCATTGTTAGACCAGTCAAATAGCGTTGACGAGGTTGAGGGTCCTTACATTCTCCCCACCTTATACATTTTCGTCCTCGAAAATCAAACCATCCTTCTAGTCTTCAAAACTCCCCACCTTATAGAATAACATTATCTCTCGTCTAAACGCAAAACTACACGATTACAAAACACAAACCTGTATGGATTTCTACAACTAAAATTTGTGGCTCTAGGTTCAATAGACTACTTTCTATTTCAAATAGTTACTGGTTCTAATTTCGAGAGAAGATACTCTATAATAAAATTCTAAGTAAAATTTGGGATTTATCAGTTCACTAATAGAAGCAAGTCTCCCTTCTATGCCTAGTGATACAAGAATGCAGTTCCCCTGTCTAGGTTCGCGGCGCCTGACAATGCCTACCTACGTAACAAGTATCACAGGAACACAAAAGATTTACTAACCTCACTATTCCCCAGTGTTGGATTAACTAAGTATTAATTTATTAAGATTAATTAGTCTCTAAACTTTTATCGTAACTGGTGTAAGTCTGATAAATTTACTTCGCAAAATATATAAATAGTGTACACCATTTTAAGCAATTTAATCTTCAAAATTTATTTTCTTTTATTTTTATGTTTATTATTATTATTATTTATTTGACTTATCAATATAAGTAATCCAAATTCGATTTCACGTCAATTTATAATATCTGATATTTTTAATTTTAGTGTAATACCATATATAAATTAAATTTTCCAAATAATATTTACTATAGATTTGCTACTAGCTTAATTGCTAAAATAGTATTATCAACAGTTGGTATTGTTCTCATTATTCTTAAGTTGCTAGTCCAATTGGTACACTAAGCCTTAATCTTCTGAATATAATTCTACATTCAAGTAAAGGTTGATGTAATAGATTTTATTTATTCATATTGAATGCGTACACTATATCTTGCTAAATTTGGCGTTAGTAATTTAATATGATTTAAATTTTGAGTCTACATAAAATTTTAACATGTCTAAATAGTCTTTAGAATTGCTATTAATGTAAAGTATCCTATTAATATACGAATTTATTTTCTTTTAACTCTAATATTACACTAAGCATCAGAATTCTATTATTACTACTTCATGTATATTTGTTTCATTTTAGAGATTTATTGAATCAGTTGTTAGACTAAAGATAATTTCGGTACAAAATTACTAACAAGGTAAGTCTTTTTAATTTATACATTATATCCTCATCTTTTATGTCTAATGCCTAATATGTATTATACTAACTAACTAGTTTAGACGGAAAACATCTAATCCTAATTTTTCACTAGTTTAATTTACAAAACTTAACCATAGATAAGCGTTATCAATTTTCCATAGCGGTTTAATCATAATTATTATTTTTATCATTATATATCTTTATTGAAGTTTTAGTTAAATACAATATGATACTAACTGAGAAATGCTAACACTACTTTATCAAAATTATTATTATTATTTTTACTATCATTTATAATTACTATTAGAAAACTATTATTATTAACATTGATGGTCGAAGTATTATTCTAACTATTCTTACGAATATTATTAAGTCCGAATAATATTATTAACATTTATGTGATCATAAATTGTTGTCCCTACGTATAAATCAAGGTATTCAATAAATTTCCGTGTGACTTTCAAGACTTATCAATAATACTGATTTCACTATTTTTCTTGTATAGGATTGTCTACGTGTTCATACTTTTTTAGACTAATTATTCTCTAATCTTTATTAGCTAGAGTTATTGGTGTACCCTACAATTTTTATTTCATTACCTATACAAACAACCAAACAAACAAACAAATCAATCAAATAAATCTTTTAATTATTGATAGCTTTTAGTGATTAAGATTTATGTCACAACCCAACCCAATTCCAAACTAATCTATTTCACTAACGGGCACTGGCTATTTCTATCTATTCCCATGTAAGATATAATAGTGAGCTCTGATACCAACTTGTAGCGCCCCCAAAGCTAGCAGCTGACTAATCCAAGATATTAACTTAAATAAAGAGGCACTAACGATCTAAACCAAATAATTAAGCATTCAATTAAGAAAATTGCTATAAAACTTAACCCAAAACTAGCCCCACTCTGAAATATATATATACAAGAACTCCTCTCAAATGATACATAATAATCATTTGGTTTGCAAATAGAATATACAACATAATAAACATAGCCGAAGTTAACCAACTAACGGACTCAACCCCTCGAAGCTTCCGCTGCGCAACTCTGATCTGTCTCTGAAACTGAAAGTGGGAATGGGTGAGCACATCATCCCTAAAAGGGGTGCCCAGTAGGAATAACATTTAACTTTCAAGTAATCACTGAATGATCTAGAAAACATTACATGTTTTTCCTAAACATTAAAAGGCAACCAATTCACATATTTAAACAAACATGTATACGGAACTAACTCCTTCGTCAAACAATGTATAATATTTGCGCTAACCACACTCAATAATAATATTGCGGTGTATCGCCCTAGCCATTGCATAAAAGCTGAAAGTAAGTAGGTATAAAAGAAGAAGCAGTATCCTATATACCACAGATGGAAAATCTTATTTTCCAAGCATATAAATGGAAATTCTTATTTCCCAAACAATTCATAAAAACAAATAATGCATTACAGTTCCTTTCCAAACCATGGAAAGATTAAAGGAATCAATAGTACTTTTGAAATTCTAAATAAAACAATGCATGGAATACACAATCAGACAATGCATGAGTTTGTTAAACATAAATTCTTGTAAAAGAAAACAACAATAATCACAAAAAAGCTAAATGTAAATTCCCACCTCTTTTAATGACAAGCCACGCCTACCTCGAGATCCATGATCCACTAGTTTATCCTTTGAATCCATCGTTGTTAATAACTAACTGTTAATCACACAAACACTCTAAGAATCTAGCCAAAATGGCTCACACAAGAATCAAACAATTCTATCTGATGGTTCTAAGCTCATTTATGACTTTACACCTTTTCATTCTCTATCTTTAGCATAGTTAAGGTTTACTAATTGAATTGGGTTGGTTCTATAGTCCATTAAATAAGTCTTATGACTATCTACAACTTTGTAGAAGGAATCAAAGGTCAATTCGGACCATAAGGGGTCCAAATATCAAACTAAGGAAACTAACTCTAAGCTCAAGTTCACTAAACTCGGCCCAATAATCTAAGTCCCAGTCCACTTGGTCAACAAACGGTCACTAACAGTCACAAGTCAACTAATAGTCGATCGCCAGTCAAGGTCCAAGGTGAAGTCAATGGTCAAGTCTAGACAAACTGGAATCGGTCAACAGTCATACTCAGGTCAACACAGGGAACTCGGTGAGTCAACAGATCCGACTCAGTCAGATTAACTGAGTCAGCTAAACAAAACTGAATAAGTTCAATCAAACAGGCTAAGGGTTCTTCTCGCATAGCTGCAACTCTAACTCTAGTTCAATTTCAATCTATTCAATACATCAATTCAATCATTCTAAATTATAACTCTAAATTAAATTACAAAAACAACATAGCTTACCTTTAGGTAGCAGTTGCAAGCTTTCACAACAATCACTATTTACAACTCTAAATCATCATTCTTACCTTCTTCTAGACCTAAGCTACTAATAACTTCACTTGCATCCCATCTTTGTACCAACAATTCCTCTAACTTCACATCCTTGCACTCTCAGCTCTTCAGACTCAATCCAAGTTTCACTCACCCCACATTGTTACTAACTCAGCTATTCCATAACACTAAGACTCCATCTGCACTTTAAGTCACTTGCACCTGCAACATAATAACCCCATCTCATAACCCAACCATCAGCAATACAACAACATCACATAACCCAGCTCATAACACCACAACCATAATCTCCTTCATGTCATGTGTTCACTACTTACAACATTAGTTAAGGAACATCACATAACCCAGCCATCAGCAATACAACAACATCACCCCATTCATCTCATACTCACACATATATCCCCTGTAACTTCAATAATCTTCCTATTAGTTCAACATCACCACCAATGACTTATAACTCCACAACCATAGTAAATTCATTCCAATTATCAACTCTATTATCCAACATACATACTCAACAAAGAACTGAATGTTATACTAATTTACTTAGAGAAACATTTACCTCAATGTATATTCATTCCAGCAAATTGAGATCAATTCCTCTTTCTTGCTTGACTTGATTCAACAGGCCATCTTAAGTCAACAACAAACCCCCCAGTTCAGTTCAATCAACAATAATAACAGCAACTTAACTCCATCTCCTGAACTTCAACTACAACCACAACTAACTTCAATTATTCAAATCGAACTCTCAAATTAACACCACAAACTTCTTCTTCATGACCTGTTCCTAAAACCCATCCTTAATTCAATCCCCTTCACATCATCTTCATCTTCTAATTCTTCCTCGAACTACTTATGAAAACCCTAACTATCAAATTCAGATTGTTCTTCAACTTAAAACTCTAATTCAATTCAAACCTATCTCATAACAACATCTTAGAACATCAATTTCATCTTCTAATCATTCTCTGGGTTCTTCTTCCAAACCCTAATTCTTCGACTCATCACCGATTCGACTTCAAAACATCAATCAAACATCGACCCATGACTCTTCATCTAACCGTTACTCTAATTTCCTCCCTTAAATCCTCAGAACCTAAATCATCTACATAAACCCTAATTTTGATACTCTCAGATTCAACCCCGACTGTTCTGTTTTAAACCTAACAACCATACAATCTTATCGATCGTCTAGACTTCTTCATCAGTTGATTCTCATCAATCAAGTCTCACTTACAACTCACAAATCTTTCGCAGAAACACGAGCGAGAAGAACAGAGAAAGAGGAGCAGAAGAAGAAGAAAAGAAAAGAAAAGAACAGAAAATGAAAGAGAAAGTAGAAATTCCTCGACCTTATCGATTTTCTTTTGAGTTATCCACGAAGGGTGCCCTGAGAACAAAATTCGGTTGCCTTGATAACACTTTAATATGAAATGACCAATTTACCCTTCACTTAAAATAACAGATATCTTCTTCGTCCGATGTCCGAATGACACGTTTGAGTAGTCCATTCGACGTAACTTTTCGAGACCTATTCAATGATACTAGTTATCTAAATCATTGTTAGATTAATTTCTATTAATTAATGTTCGTGTAAAACTAATCGAGTTATTAGCGACTAATCCGTCTCTTGATCATTGCAAGACCAGTCAAATAGCGTTGACGAGCTTGAGGGTCCTTACATGCCTCTTTTGTGGTTGGATTTTCTGGTTTTGAACTAGTAGGTAATTGCTTTGTGAAAATGTTTGAATTGGTTTGTTTCTGAAATGATTTCGTGGGCAATTTTCTGAATGATATTTAGATAACTAATAAGTTGGAATCATGAATGAATAATGCAACCACTTTTTAGGAGAAACTGTAAACATTGCATGAAAATGGAAATACTAAAATGATACGATGTTTTTAAAACAATTGGGTTATTGGCTCCCATTATCATAATAAGACTGACATCTGTGTCAACTTCCCAGCAAATTTCAAAATAATTGGACGTGCAAACATTGTTCGATGAAACTTACTCGTCTGTGAAGCTTCCCAGCAAAAACCGAATCTTCCCAGATAATTGAAAATTGTTTCAATTGAAATCCATTGTGTGACAGAGCCATAAAAATAAAAGTCCCATGTCGTGTTATTGTCCTTGCAAAGTCTGGAATCATATGAGGCGTCCATGTGATAACATCTTTATGTTGATTCGCAGTAAAGAGGAGGATCTTCAGTTCCCAGGCATAATTATCCTGAATTGATTTTTTCTTGGACAATGCGCTTCAGGCCATTGCATTCACTGGTAGGATGATGGATGAACCAGTGATAGTGGCAATATCTTGAACCTAACATTTCTTGATCAGTTGGCGGGCGCCATACGGGAGGCAACTGAACCACTTCATCTCGTACCCAAACTTCCAGTAACTCCAGAATTTTACTTATAGGGAGCGAAAAACGCGGGTATTTCGGGTATGGCTTCTCTTGTGTCAGAAATTGTTGTCCTGAAAACTCTTGTATACTTTGACGTGAAGCTCGTTTCGAGGGTGGAGTCGAGACTGCGAATGTTGACTCAGGCGCGGATCGTTTAGTTCAGCAACTTTGTTGAAATGCAAGTCCTCTTGAGGGTTCTGTATCAGTGGCGGCAACGTGAAGCGGTTAGACTGAATACTGTTCATCGGTGCAGTTCCCGTCTTCATGTATGTCTTGGTGGATTTCCCCTTCCTCTGGCGCTTCTTTATTTAGTAAAGTCAGAGCGGTCGTGGATGCAGACTGTTGGACGAATATCTGAACTTCCGCAAGAGTTTTGAGGTACAAGTTTTCCAATAAAGCTTCATAAGCTGGCTCTTTACCTTTACCTTGCAAACATTGTGATGCACCTGGAGGATCTCTTCCTTTGGCCTTGTGAAATTGCCTCAGCTCTTTGTCATTGGCTGGGTTTAGTTGGTCATTTTCCTTTTGCTCCCGTCCGATGCGGCTACGTACTCTGTCTGCATTGTCATTGGCGGAGGCACAGACCTCAGACAAGGACTCGATACCTTTTGTGTCACTTCTAAAGATGATGGCGTTCTCCGAGCAAACGTTCATTGATCTTTGCCACAATCGTCTTGCCATATAAGAGTACACGAAGCGTCTCATTTTTTAACTTGACAATATTAGTTTGATTTGAGATAACATCTTCTAGCATCTCCGCCATATCTTCCGTGGTGATCGTATCTCGAGCATTCGTGGTTTTGGAAGAGTTTGGCTGACCCAGGTACATAATAAGATAGAAAGTTGGAATTGGCGATTGAAATGAGTTTTGGTTAATGATTGGCTTAGGTTTAAAATCCACCCTTTCGAAATTGAGAAAACTGGAATGAAAATTGAGAAACTGATTTTGCAAATGAGAGATTAATCTCCCACTGTGGTCTCCAGTTGTTTTGGGGTAAAACTGATTCTGCTGGTTTTGGTAAATTTGGGTGTGCCGCCGAGAAACGAATCTAAACCCTAAACAAATGCACTGCACGGGAGTACTTTAGATTCGAGAGATCAATCTGTACAATCCTTGCCTAAACCAAGAAATGGCCATTCCAGTCTTGCTTCGATCACAAAGTGAAGGAGAATGGTTGATCTTAGGGAGGGAAGCGAAGAAGGTGTTGAGATCAGAATGGCTAAATCTGAAGGTGTGGTTGTTTTATGACTTGTATCAGAAAGGTGGAACTCGCTTGCGGAATGTAAGCTATGAGTTATTTGGTGTTTTTCTGGATACTTGTGTTGATAACCAAAACTGTGTTGTTGGTCGAAATAGGTTGAAAACCTATTTATACAAGTCACTGAGCACCCTTGACGTAGGAAGTGGAGACAGTTAAGTAGTGGAGAAGTGGGGTTGTGTAGAAACGGTTTACCATCACGTTCCCATTGTGAGGGGAAACTGGTCAGCCTAACACCCACTATTATCTTACTGCTATCTAACCGTCCGGTCGTTCCTGACACTTTCTTGTAATGGGCGCATTGCACGCCGTACGCAGTAAACCGCCAGACCAATACCCTGATGAGTATCCCCCAGTTTGTGACATGTTTGATGTCTCAAGTGTTTCGTGGAAAAATGTGCAACAAGTTGCTGAGTGGGTCAAATGTGCAAGACCTAGTTATTCTGACCAATCACATGCAAGCTATGCGGCATAATGGCATAGTGGCGCCTGTTAGTGGCACAATGGAAATATGGCGCCTGTTAGTGGCACAATGGAAATATGGTGCCTATTAGTGGTTAAGTGGCGAGGTGATGCCTGCCAATGGCGTAGTGGCAAGGTGGCGTCTGCCAATGGCGTAGTGGCAAGGTGGCGACTGCCAATGGCGTAGCGGTCAAAGTGGCGCATGCTACATCTTGGTATATTGGTGTTAGATCCAAATATGGCTTAATGATATTAGCTCTAGTTGCCACATCGAACTTAATGCCTAGGTGATGCTATTTGGCATTGGGCGGCGTAATGGCCCTGGCTAAATTAGGGTTTGGCATATCAAAACCCTAAGTGGCGTGCGCGGCTATGTGGTGCGGCACGGCGGCATGTTGGCAAATACTTCCTTGGCCGTTTTGATCAAAGAAACCATGGCAAGTCCATAACGTGGGCATGTCCATGAACGATCATGGGTAATCATAATATGGCGCGGGCGCCATTATTTAGGGTCTCCTGAGTCCTACATGGCTTGTGGCATGTTGTGGGCCCAGAGTGGCATAATTGGGCCATGACTAGAAAAATAGGGTTTCCCTTCGGTCTGACCAAAGCCATTGGAATATTGCTTCCGCGGAATGGCATGGCCTGCCAATTGGCATACTAGCGCGATTTGGCAGGTTGGCTAGCCAATTGGTATGGCGCCTGTGATGATTACCAGGCACATCTTGGGATGGTTTGTAGGCAATCCCAACACTTGGGCGCGGAATGCAGCAACGGTGTTGGCATGTTGCTTGTGGTGGCATTGTGGTGCCTATTTGGGCGCGTTGGGGAGTGGCTAAACTTAATAAACCAAGTGGCCAACTCGTACGGCCGTGATTGTTTTTTGGAGACTGGCTTGGGCCGTCTAGATTAGATTCCTAATGGAATTAGGCGCATGGACCCACCAACTGATAGACACATTTTTTGTGTCTGAATTGTCCTCAGTGTTGGTATTGTTGGAACTCGATTTTTGTATTAATATTGTGTTTTTATGTATTTTTAGGTATTTTTGGAAATAAATATTTTTTGGAAAATTCGGCTCGAAAAGTTGCTCGGAGCACCTCCGGAGGACAAGTGTTATTCGGACTCTCGTCTTTGGATAAGGGGTAACCCAATTGCTAAGGGGCATCCCAAGGAGGCACTGCTATTCGCACCCTGCAACAGGATAAGGGGCAGTCATCTTCAACAGTTTAAAAATAAGCTTTTGGCGGAAACTATATAAAGAACGAACCAGATTAGGGTTCGGATTTTGGAGTCATTCTAGAGAGATTCAATGGCTGATTTTCTTTGGAATGGTTTGTTTGAGCGTAACAGGCGTGGTAGGGTTGTTCATTTCTGTTAATTTTGGCTAGATAATCCAACAGAAGAAAACAGAGCGAGTACGTGTGCTGTTGAGATAATCACGGGTTTGTACGAGTTTTTCTCGTGTTTGGAGTGTGCTATGCTGCAGAAGGAACGTGTAGAAGATAAATATCGAGATTTTAAGCAACTTGACGCGTGAAAAAGAAATAACAGGAAATAATCCCGTGGAAAATATATGTTTTAATGAGGAGATATTCGGTGATTATGAGGGAAGATTCTTGTCGTTGTGGAGTATAAAAGGGGTCTTGGAGTGGAAGAGAGCCGGACGGAGAGATTGGGAGAGTTTTAGAACACTACAAGAGCCAAAAATCAAAGTTGCAGAGACGGCCATTTTCTGCTGCTGCATCTCTGAAGAACGTGAAGAACAGACCACCGGAGGCGATCGTTCTTCTACGATGAATGAGAGACACTTAACCGAGCGTCGTAATACAGAGGCAGACTTAAAATCCGTAACAGTTTCAACCCTCTTTGTAACAGTGTTTGCAACATTTATAATCGTTGCAAACACGCGATTTTCATCTTATTCTCCATTCCATCTTTGTAAACACCCTTTGAGCAATAATAATGATTTTTGAGCGTGTTTCCAACATGATGAGAGGCTAATTCTCCCACAACCAAGGCAATGAGGAAGCTATTTACGCATGAATAAGTGGTAACTATTTTATTTTCTCTAATTTATAAATTATAATTCACTCAATCACTGCTTTTGCAAAGTTTTAAATCGTTCGCAAAATTCTTTTCATTAGTTGTGATTCAATTAGATAGGTTATGCTTTGTATTAAGATAATCTATGCTTAGGGATACAATTAATTTTTGAGAATTTGTCTGATTATTTGTGAATTAAGAAACAAGGAATTTAAAAGATAATTAGAGTTTTGGGTTATTTATTGTTATTCATTCATGTGTAATAGTGGAATCAGTGTCTTGGTTATTTTCTCATATCTTGAATCAATTTTGTGTTAAATTTTATTTATTATTAATTTCTATAAGTCTAAAAATCCATTGCTTTCACAAGTCTCAACGAACCTTATTACTACAACATTATTGAGTCACATCACCAACTTCCAATTCTTATTAAAAGTGTGTGTGGCGGGTTTTGAGCGATCTGGTTAGTTGATGGGATAGGGGGTCGGCAAGAGAAAGATGGAGCGTGGCCAACGGCCACAGGCGGCGCCTATTGGAGAAGATTGGCCGGCTTTGTAGCGTGGCCGCGCCTCTTTCGTCATTGCTCTTTATTTGCCACAATTCCTCTTTTATTTCTTGTTTTCTGGTAGGACTTTGTTCCTACTAGCTCCTAGCTTACCTAGGTTTGGCCTCGACCAATAGGGTTCGAGATATTTGCACAAGGCACAAAAGACCTAATGCTTGCAAATTAATTAGGCCGAAAACTTGAATCTTGTGAGTTATCACAAAATTGAATAAATATAACAAATTTTGTGTGTTGACACAAAATTCTTTTATCCTCAGAGAGCAGTTAGCGCGTCTTTTGATTGAGCATTTTCATGCAGACCTTAATTTTGATACTTCGAGAAATTCGTGCTACTCAGTTGCGAGTGAACACTAATTGTCATGTCATACCAATACTAAGGGTTTAGCTGGGGAACATAGCATAGGAAAATACTCAATAAACCATACACTAATGAGTAATGCAGACAAGAGTTTTACAGAATGTTTGGGATTGTTGCTACATGCACCATTCTGAATAAATATACTGAATTGCTCAATACATGTGTGAGTAGAGAGGCCCGGGCACTCATTACTTTTAAATGGCTCAGTCCCTTTGCAGACGACGCATTAAATACAGGGTTTTACAATTTTAGCCCTGAACTAAAAACCACCATCAACAACTACCTTGTTGTGTTGTTACTGGTGGAGCCGTCTATTCAGAGAGGAAAGTACCCTAATTAGGCGAAATCTCTTACGGTCGCTCGTTTAAAGACTTCTGTGGGATCAAGAAGCTCTACGAGTACCGTTGGTGGGAAACTAGATATTGCAGTATTATTAGTTTTCGATTTGATTTAATTGACTAACGATTGTTGAACTTTGATTGCACCTAGTTTATTTATTCTTGAGAATCTTCTCTTAAGATGTAAGATTCACTCAAACTAGATCGAAGTGTCGACGGGATCTTTAGAATTGTTTGTAGATCTAGAGACGTCTTGTGATAATCCATTGTTAACAGACTCCGTTCTGTGCGTGATTAATCACAAGAGATTCAAGTTTTGGTGTGCAGGTGTTTATTGAAGATTTAAGAAGATTTGAAGACGAAGAAGATTTCTTATTTGGGTTCATAATCTTTGGTGTGCACAAAACTTGATTGTTGGGATCCAACTATAATAGGTTTATCTTTGATAGATTTGATTGATTAGTTGCGTAGATCGGCATCATTATATAGTATCTTGGTAGATCCTATTTTTGATTGCGAAATCTAAACTCTGCTACTTTGGTAGTTGTTGGATAGATAGATCTAAACCCGACAAAGGAGTTTATTGGATTAAACAGAAGTGCCTTTGTCTAACTCATATCACTGAGATTGAATAGAGTTGTTACCGAACAGATTTGTTGTTCCTTTACTGTTTGGAATACGAACCAAAGGAATTGTTCCAGTGCGTGCGCTTATTGAATGTCGGAAGCGCAGGGATACTGAAGAAACTAGGTGAACTATAGGTTTAGTTTCTTGGTCTCAACTATACGAAGTTGGTTTGATTTTGTATAGCGGCTTAATTCTGAGAATATTCAATTCTGGACAAGGTCCCGTGGTTTTTCTGCATTTGCGGTTTCCTCGTTAACAAAATCTTGATGTGTCATTTACTTTTGTTTTCGGCAATTATAATTGTTTTTATTATAATTTAAAGTAAATTACACAAATGTTAACTCCGTATTACTTGATAGTGATCCTATAGAGTTTGGTTAAGTCCGAACCTATTATCAAGTAATCACACTTTGATTATTGTATTGTCTCGATCTCGTATCCATAGACGATCACACAAAGTGTGAATACCGATTCATTGTATTGTCTCGACTCAGTCCAGAGACAATCACTTTCGGTAAGAGGACTTATAGGTGGAAAAGTTTAAGATTGTGGTATATTTGGGTACCCTCGTCTTTTCAAAAGGATTTCTTTGGACATTAAAATCACATGAAACATGAATTCGTATCCAGAAAACTCGAATAAATTAACCACAAGAGACCTTAATGATTAATTTAATCGGAAATGCTCAACATAAGAAAACTTACGGAGCCATACAATACTTTCACATAGAAGTGGATCAGGGAAAGATCAATATTGCGGAATATTCAAAAGTTCATTCTATCTTTTATCAATATTTGCATAAAGACATAATAGACTTAACTTTTGACATATGAGATAATAATAGTTCACGGACGTAAACACACATATCCCATAAATATTTTGCAATATATAAAACCATAAAAATTAATACTACAAAATCATCTTCCAAATAACTTAGAATTTAAATAAATAAGTCTAAAACATTGCAAGATGAAAATCGTTGGCAATAGCTATGTGTAAACACAATATTTGCTATTCCAAACCCTAGTTATCCTTCTTAAAACACATAATAAATTCTCATAATAAGTTTCCTAGACAAAATAACCAAAAAGCAAGCTCAAACTAAAGTTAAAGAACACTTCTGGAACCCTCACGAGTCTCGAGACCTTTGAGCATGTCATTGACAGCATCCACTGCTTCTTCAGAGAAGATATCCTCATTGAGAAGATCTTTAACATGTGTCTTCATGAGAACAAGATCATAGTTAACCTTTTTTAACTCAGTTCGTAACACATCGAGACCCTTCATAGTATCAACGAGCTGCAGTTTTTCTTCCTCAAAGTATTTAAGAAAATCATGAACCACTTCGGCCGAAACCATCTCATCATTCTCTACATCTTGATGAGTATAAGCATAATAGCATGAAACATCAGAATAATCATCAGTATTTTGATATTTGATATCATCAACTTCTACTAGGGTTCTTTTCTTCTTCTCTTTGGACCCAAAACCATACCCTTATCAAGGAAAACTCTTGCAAAATCACAAGCGCGAGAAGGTGATGACATTCTTGACAAACGAAAATAACCTAGAGTATGTGTATGTGACTCAATAGGCTTGGTATTTAAATGGTTTCCTAGGGATAGGGTTTTTAGAGATGGTTCGTGGTAAGCAATATTTGGGTACTCGTACAAACACAATCTAACCCAAAAAAAAAACTTAGGAACTGTAAAGTACCTTTGTACAAGGCAAAAAGAACACAACAAAATTTTGCTACGTGAAAATTTTCTTTCAAAATTTTTTGGCTCAATAAATTTTATATTCTCACAGTAAGAAAAATTTAGAGCACAAAAGTAGCTCACAACTCAATTGTAAAAAACCTTTTCCAAAATTAAAAAGTAGACAATCTAAGTGATTCTCGAAACTAACCAGAAAGCATTTTACCAATAAGTATACCCGATTATTAGCATATCTTACTGCTTACTGTTGATGGTGGTTTTTAGTATAGGGCGAAAACTGTAAAAGTCTGTCTACCTGACACGGCATCAGAAGTAGTAGACCTTGATATGTCTATATTCCGCGAGGAATTTGAAGAATATATCAAAATCTGATGAGTGCCTATGTCTCTCTTCATATTATATTAAAACTCAAGCTCCTAGATGAATTGTTCACTAGTATAGAGCCTAATGAGTATTTAAGATCCTAGCTGCATTACTATAAATGCCGAAGCCTGCTAAGTATATATTATATGCTATGTTCCCCAGCCGAAATATTGATGTTGACATGACATGACAATTAATGTTCGCTCGCAGCTGAGTAGCATGAATTTTCTGAAGTGTCAGGATTAAGACGTGCGTAGAAGTACTCAATCAGAGGCACACAAAGTCATGCTGCCCTCTGAGAAAAAAATAGTGATTTTGTATTAATGCGCAAAATTCACCAAAATTAATTGATTTTGTGGCAGCTCACAAAATTCAATTTTCCTAACCTAATTTTAACAATTTGCAAAATTAGGATTTTGCGACCTACGCAATATCTCGAACCCTATTGGTCGAGACCAAACCTAGGCAAACTAGGAAATTAATCCATCATGGAGATAGTAGGAGCAAAATCCTATTAATAATTGGAAAACAAGAAGGAACTGCGGCAAATAAAGGCAGCAGCAAAAGGGGCGCGGCCGCACCACTTCGCTGGCCGGTTTGCCCTAGCTGGCGCCGCCATACCATTAGTCGGCCATTCCCACATTGCTTGCCTGCCCACACTTTTAATTAGAGTTGGAAGTTGGCTGGTCGACACACCTAATTCCTTAAGGAATCGAATATAGGCTGCCCATGTCAGTCTTAAAACAATCACGGCCGCATGATTTGGCTAACCAATTTAACGAGCTTGGCCTCCTCCCAGCGTGACCAAACAAGCTCCATGGTATTCACCGGCGGCCCACTACTATTCCAACTAATCGGAATTCTCCTAGCCCGCCAGCAACATTCCCGATCGCTAGCCAGAGCAACATTCCCGATCGCTAGCCAGAGCAACATTCCCGATCGCTAGCCAGAAGTAAGCTAGTCGCGCCATTGAAAAAGGGTTTAACGAACTAAGACCGGCCGTGATAGTCTCAAATTCATCACGGCCGTCCAACTTAACTAGCCTAGTTGGATGCCTCAGATCTTGTTTCGAGCGGCCAATGAGGTGCCGATATGCTCACCGACGACCCGCCTTCAGCCCTGGCCGATCGAGCTCTCCCGACCTGCAGGTAGCATATCAAATCGAATAGCCCAAAGAAGGTTGGCCGCGCAACTTCCAAAACCCTAATTGATGCTAGTGACAGCATATTATTGTCGCAAAACGATCTTGGCCGTCCAACTTGGCTAGCCAAGTCGAATGGCCCAGATCCAATTTTAGCCAGCCAATGAAGTGTCAGCATGCTCTCCAGCGGTCTGCCTACAGTCCTGGCCAATCGACTTGCTCAAGCTAGAAACTAGCACCTCTAATAGATTAGCCCAAAGTAGGTTGGACACATGGCTTTTAAACCCTAAATTAAATCAACGGCAATATGCAACTGCGGCAAATCATCTCGTCCGTCCAACTTCGCTTGCCGAATCGACCGGCCTAGATCTTATTTTAGGTGACCAATAAAATTTCGTCGTGACCACCGGCCATCCCCTTTCCATGAGGAATGACCGACCTACCTTTGGCGTGCGTGCATAGCTCCTAGCAGCTCCCTGGAAACGGTTGGTCATGCTCTTTTTAAGACATTAAGCTCCGCGACTAACTTAAACGAGCTTTACACAACGATGCTTCATGAACGTCGATTATTTTGAGTTGCTTACTTAAAAGCGATGCTTTATATGCATCGATTACAAACGATGTTTTATAAATATCGATTCCACAAATAATTTTATTATTTGACCTAAAAGCATTACGTACTGTTTTAGCGGCAAGTCTCACAACTTGACCCACTCAGCAGCTTGCTGTGTATATTTTTCTACAAAATACTCGAGATATCAAACATGTCACAAACTGGGGGATGCTTATTGGGGTATTGGTTTGGCGGTTTACAGCGTGCGGCGTGCAACACGCCCATTACGAGAAAGTGACCGGAAAGGCGGACGGTTGATAGCAGTAAAGGAGTAGTGGGTGCAAGGCTGACCGGTCTTCCCTCATGATAGAGACGTGATTGTCACCACTTTTACACGATCCCCACTTCTCCACTACTTAACTGCCTCCACTTCCTATGAGATCGGGTGCGCTCAATCGTGACTTGTATAAATAAGATTTCAACCTATTTCGACAAAAACAACGGTTATCAACACAAGTATCCAGAAAACACCAAGAACTGATAGCTTGCATTCCGCAAGCAAGTTCCACATTCTGATACAAGTCATTAACATCCACACCTTCAGAGTTAACCATTCTGATATCAACACCTTCTTCGCTTCCCTCCCTAAGATCAACCCTTCTCCTTCATTTTGTGACCGAAGCAAGACTGGAACGGCCATTTCTTGGTTTAGTCCAGAATTGTACAGATTGATCTCTCGAATCTAAAGTACTCCCATGCAGTGCATTTTTTTAGGGTTTAAATTCGTTTCTCGGCGGCACACCCAAATTTACCATTTCCAGCAGAATCAGTTTTTACCCCAAAACAACTGACGACCACAATGGGAGATTAATCTCTCGGTTGCAAAAATCATTTTGCCAATTCCATTTTAAGTTTCCTAAATTTCTCAAGATGGTTGATCTTAGGAATGGTTCCGAAACCCTCAATCCCAATTTTACTTCTCCTAGCACCGACAATACTTCACATGTTATTCCTGAATCCGTTCTTTCATTCAAAACCCTTGTAGAGGATATGTAGTCTCAAAATTTAACAACTATTCATGATTTGATGAAAATCCTGAATGATATTGTCAGGGATCAAGCTATTATTGTTAATACGCAGGACGAAGTGTTTACGCTTTTGAAAGTCCTCACGGATCAACTATCAAAGGTACCAACACGTATTCATTTTGGAGGAAACGTTATCAATAATTCATTTTGGATCAGTACTGATGGTAGTAGTCCTTCTTCAAAGATTCATACTCCCGGTGAGGAAGATGAAGCATATGGTCACGCTAAACGGAAAGGTAACCACCGACCTAACTTATCTGCTCATGAAGATCAAGAGATATTTCCTCAAACTAAGAAAGAAGACTCGTGGGATTTATCATGTTCTCATCAGAGTCCTTGCAATGAAAAGGTGATTTCATTATATGCATCCTTCTTGGAAAATATCAATTCCCATATTGCATCAGAAGTTTCTAAGAGATCTGATGCTGCTTTACTCAGTCGATTCGAACCGTCCCAGAATGAAGAAGCTCGTAAAGATGTTCAGGAAAGCAGGCGTCCTTCCAATAAAAGATCTAACCTCCAGTCAATCACTAGTGAAGGTGAAAAGAGAAGGCATCTGGGGAACGACTATCAACAATCTAAGCGTTCGCCTCACGTTTCACAAATGTCAAATGAGACCCCATCATTCCCGGAATTTCCCTTTCCAGTGTAAGAAGTGATTGAACTCTTGGAGGTCTGGATGCAAGATGGCGTCATCAAGTTACCTCATGTCAGACGTCCTCCAACTGAAGAAAAAATGGAAAATCCCAAATATTGTCGTTATCATAGGTTCGTCAATCACCCAACTAGTGACTGCAACAAATTGAAGTGCATTTTCAAGGAGAAGGCGGATGCAGGAGAACTTCAATTAGGTACTGAAGGAGTTCACATAGATCCTCTTCCCGTCAGGAGCTGCATGATTTCTGGGGATTCCGTCCATAAAACCATACAGACCATGATGGAACATTTATGTGAGATTCTGTATTTCTCCAAGGCGCAGTGTCAAGACATATTTGCAGCCCTCAACCGTGTTGTATCAGGCAAGTAACAATAGGCGAGCTTCCGCATGCAAGGAATCAGGGAGGAGCTGCTTCACCGAAAATAAAATAGGGGAAATAATATAAGGAGAAATAAACTCACGTATGTGAGTTATATGAAAGGAAGAAGCTCATCCTTTGGGCCATAACGGCCGATCAAAGCCTTTTAATGTTCGTGGTCGTGGCCAGCATCCCCGCCTATGCTCGCCTAAAGCTTGTAAACGTAGCTACCACTACTTATGCCTCTCCGCTCATCCAAGATTCGTGGTCGTGGTTACCAAAGCCCATGACCACCATTACCACGCCTCTCCCTGCCGTGTCCGTAGCCATCATTCCTCCATGTCAAGGATCGTGATCGTAGACAACCAAGCTCCAGCCAACCTATTTTATTTCCATGAAAAAACAGTCTCTTCTGATCACAGCTGCTGTCAAGAACCGTTGCTGCTCGTTTGTTAATACCAGCCAGAGCTTCACCATAGCAACAACAAATACGGACAAAGGTAATCCGAACTTGTGCATATTCTATTTTCCCATGGAGGAAGTAATAGAGTCACCAGTAAGGAGGCAAAATAATGATCTCTTTATTATGGTAAACCCATCGACCATACAAGATAGAACCACTAAACCACACTTGGGGACTGAGGCTCGATACAGAATCCCTTCACTGTCAAGGACCTCTTTAACTCAGAAGAGACGGTCAACCAAGAAACCGTGACAAGGTCACCACTCTTCAAAGATGTAGTGTAAGGATATCATCACCTCCCTGTCTGGAAGGCGCCTGACCAACAAGCAGCATTTGGTTCATCCATTCATAAGCGTTGTTGTCAGTAAAGAATTGAAGAGGAAAGTCACGCCTCAACAAGCCACATAGACCAATCGCGTCATATCTGCCACATCACCTACTCATAACTCAGCACCGCCTACCCAAGGCCTGCACGAAGCTGCGCATCAACAACAACATCGGCGACAAAGTCAGATTCGGTGTTTCTATTTTTCCAATTTCCTATGGAAGGGGCGCATGGGCTGCCAAGAAGTTTGGATACAATACAGATCTATCAAGTGCGACTCCCGCCCGTTGATCAACAAATGACGATTCCAAAAGATTGTCGCCTTCATTAATTCGTCAACCACCTTACCAGCAAATGCAATGGAAGTAAATCTTTCAAGAAAAATAGGCTCAGGATTATTACAACTGGAGACTGCCAGCACGAGATGCCTTCACGTCCCTCAACCAGGTTATTTCCGATATCAACATCATCACTGAAAAAGCTTTACGAGCCGTAGGAATTTCTCAACATGAAGCTGTACACGTGCATCAAAGACTCCAAAAGTACGTCGCAGAGATATTTTCACATATCCGGCCACGCCATCGGATCTAGTACGCATCTACAACTCCTTACAAGGCTGCATCGTATTCCCAAGCCGACTCAAAAATACAGCTCTAGTGATCAAACATAAGTGTAACTGGGGACTGCCCAATCGCATCCTATCTCATACAAGCATTCCAAGCATATCATCATCGCAATCAGAAGGTCAAGAATAGGCTTATGAGCTAAAGAGTCAGAATAAATACAATTTCATTCCAGTGAATGCTCAGGAGTTTAAGGAACATTTTTATTGCGAATCAGCAGTCCAGACACCAAACAACTTACAGCCAAGGCCTCTTGCAATCGAGCGCAATGGAGTTTGGCAAATTTTGAAATCCATTGGAGAGGCTAGATACTCTTTTTTCTAAATACATGACCTTATTACACATTCCGGAGAGGATTGATGGTACAACTTCTACACCCTCTGGTCCAGAAAGAAGAATCATCACGCGATTAGGCAGCGAAAATATCTCCAGGAGTTCACTCAGGATTTGATGAGATTTCAAAGCCGTGGAAGTTATATGTACAACTAAAGTTCATACTTTCAAAGAGAAAAAGAAAAAACAAGATGTACTTACCTTGCCGCCGACGATTGGCATGCTCGTGATGGAGCTGCGACAAGGATTTAAGAAGATCCTACTGCTGCAGCGAAAAAGCACGAGAGCCAGACGAGCAACAAAAAACAGAAGAGGGTCGATACCCTTTTTTATACGAACGGAGTTTCCAGAGTTCGAACGGAAGAAGGATTCCTTCTTGCTCCATAAACGGGAATAGATGGCTGGGCCCACCGCACTCACACCCCATATCCGATCTAGAAACATGCTACTACGAAGGCCACTGGCCGCGCGGTCCCGCAACTGAAGGCCGATTAGAATTTTCCTGGTAGCATCTATCTACTTCATCTTATTAGTTTTTTTTTTTTCGTCTGTCACCATCTAGTGCTTACCGGGCAACAATGTCACTGTTACGTGCTAAGCAGGGGACTTAATTTGATGGTGGTTTTTAGTATATGGCGAAAACTGTAAAAAACTATCTACCTGACCCGGCATCAGAAATAGTAGACCTTGATATGTCTATATTCCGCGAGGAATTTGAAGAATATATCAAAATCTGATGAGTGCCTATGTCTCTCTTCATATTATATTGAAACTCAGGCTCCTAGATGAATTTTTCACTAGTATAGAGCCTAATGAGTATTTAAGCTCCTAGCTGCATTACTCACTAATGCCGGAGCCTGCTGAGTATCTATTATATGCCATGTTCCCCAGCCGAAATCTTGATGTTGACATGACATGACAATTAATGTTCGCTCGCAGCTGAGTAGCATGAATTTCCCGAAGTGTCAGGATTAAGACGTGCGTAGAAGTACTCAATCAGAGGCACACAAAGTCATGCTGCCCTCTGAGAAAAAAATAGTGATTTTGTATTAATGCGCAAAATTCACCAAAATTAATTGATTTTGTGGCAGCTCACAAAATTCAATTTTCCTAACCTAATTTTATCAATTTTCAAAAATTGGGTTTTTGCGGCCTGCGCAATATCTCGAACCCTATTGATCGAGACCAAACCTAGGAAAACTAGGAAATTAATCCATCATGGAGCTAGTAGGAGAAAAATCCTATTAAGAATAGGAAAACAAGAAGAAACTGCGGCAAATAAAGGCAGCAGCTAAAGGGACGCGGCCGCGCCACTTCGCCGGCCGGTTTTCCCTAGCTGGCGATGCCATACCATTGGCCAGCCATTCCCACAATGTTGCATGCCGAGCCCTCTTTCCCCTTGACCAATCAAATCGCTCTAAATATACAGCTCACACTTTTAATTAAAGTTGGAAGTTGGCTGGTCGACACACCTAATTCCTTAAGGAATCGAATATAGGCTGCCCATGTCAGTGTTAAAATAATCACAACCGCACGATTTGGCCGGCCAATTTAACGAGCTTGGCCTCCTCCCAGCATGACCAAAAAAGCTCCATGGTATTCACCGGCGGGCCCACTACTATTCCAACCAGTCGGAATTCTCCTAGCCCACCAACAACATTCCCGATCGCTAGCCAGAAGTAGGCTAGTCGCGCCATTGAAAAAGGGTTTAATGAACTAAGACCGGCCGTGATAGTCTCAAATTCATCACGGCCGTCCAACTTAACCAGACTAGTTGGATGCCTTAGATATTTTTTCGAGCGGCCAATGAGGTGCCGGTATGCTCACCGGTTACCCGCCTTCAGCCCTGGCCGATCAAGCTCTCCCGACCTGCAGGCAGCACATCAAATCAAATAGCCCAAAGAAGGTTGGCCGCGCAACGTCCAAAACCCTAATTGATGTTAGCGACAGCATATTATTGTCGCAAAACGATCTTGGCCGTCCAACTTGGCTAGCCAAGTCGACTGGCCCAGATCCAATTTTAGCCGGCCAATGAAGTGCTAGCATGCTCGCCAGCAGCCTACCTGCAGCCCTGACCAATCGAATTGCTCAAGCTAGCAACTAGCGCCTCAAATCGATTATCCCAAAGTAGGTTGGCCAAACGGCTTTAAAACCCTAAATTAAATAAAAGACAGTACGCAACTGCCGCAAAGCATCTCGTCCGTCCAACTTCGCTAGCCAAATCGACCGGCCTAGATCTTAATTTAGGCGACCAATAAGATGTCCCCGTGACCACTGGCTATCCCCTTTCCATGAGGAATGATCGGCCTACCTTTGGTGTGCGTGCATAGATCCTAGCAGCTCCCTGAAAACGCCTGGTCATGCTATTTTTAAGACATTAAGCTCCACGACTAACTTAAACGAGCTTTACACAACGATGCTTCATGAACATCGATTATTTTGAGTTGTTCACTTAAAAGCGATGCTTTATATGCATCGATTACAAACAATGTTTTATAAATATAGATTCCACAAATAATTTTATTATTTGACCTAAAAGCATTACGTACTGTTTTAGCGGCAAGTCTCACAACTTGACCCACTCAGCAGCTTGCTGTGTATATTTTTCTACAAAATACTCGAGATATCAAACATGTCACAAACTGGGGGATGCTTATTGGGGTATTGGTTTGGCGGTTTACAGCGTGCGGCGTGCAACACGCCCATTACGAGAAAGTGACCGGAAAGGCGGACGGTTGATAGCAGTAAAGGAGTAGTGGGTGCAAGGCTGACCGGTCTTCCCTCATGATAGAGACGTGATTGTCACCACTTTTACACGATCCCCACTTCTCCACTACTTAACTGCCTCCACTTCCTATGAGATCAGGGTGCGCTTAATCATGACTTGTATAAATAAGATTTCAACCTATTTCGACAAAAACAACGGTTATCAACACAAGTATCCAGAAAACACCAAGAACTTATAGCTTACATTCCGCAAGCAAGTTCCACATTCTGATACAAGTAATAAACAACCAAACCTTCAGAGTTAAACATTCTTATCTCAACACCTTCTTCGCTTCCCTCCCTAAGATCAACCCTTCTCCTTCATTTTGTGACCGAAGCAAGACTTGAACGGCCATTTCTGGGTTTAGGCCAGAATTGTACAGATTGATCTCGAATCTAAAGTACTCCCGTGCAGTGCATTTGTTTATGGTTTAGATTCGTTTCTCGGCGGCACACCCAAATTTGTCATTTCCAGCAGAATCAGTTTTTACCCCAAAACACTTACTCAATAGGATTTTTCATGAGTAAGAATTCAACCCTTGTAATTAATTAACACAAGTATGAGCTTTATGCTCATCAAATGAATATTGTTCATGTTTAATCCTCTTTTTCCTTCTAATTTTTAGAGGAAACCCTTTTTGATGTGAAAAAGTATCATAAAACTTACTATCATCAAAGTATGAGACTAAGTTAATTTGAATCCTTACCAGAAAAAGTTTGTTTGGAGGATTTTGACAGCCCGTTGATAAGATCCTTGTATCCTTCAATTACCAGATTAAGGTTGTTCTTCATATCTCCATTGTTGTTTTCACCTACTAGTACCTTTCTCACATCTTGAACATCATCATTCACCTTAGATTGAGAAGGACCTTTCTGAAATCTCCTTAACCGATTTGTATTAATGCTACAATTAGTTATAACGTTCTATGAGCAGATTGAACTGACTTTCCTAGAAGGATTCACAGGGTGAGTACTAAAACTAATAGGTTTAGACATCCGAATATCAGTTACACCTTTGAGTATTAAATCTAAGGTGTGCTGAAGTCGACCAAAATAATTGTCATTCAACCTCAGTTTGCTCTTCCGTTGAATATGTCATTCTGAATCACAAAAGATGCATACTTTCTGATCACCGGAGTGATTAGAGTGTCTAGGATTAGTAACTTCGTTAGAAGATTTCTCCTTCCGTGCGATGTGGTATTTCCTTGATCAGTGGAAGGACCAAGCACCTCTTTAGAAATATGAAGGGTTTGCAGTTTAGCTTCTGAAACATGTTTCATTAGAGAAACATGCAAGTAGTCATATTTTCTATCATCGTTGTTGACTCTGAAGTAATTGGTATAGTGGACTCCATAGAGTATCCTTTACATTGAATAGAGACATTACTCAATAGAAGTTCTATTTCCAGGGCATCTTCCTTGAGTTTAGCCTCGAGTAAGGTTCGAGATGAACAAACTACAACATTTTCCTCACGAAGAACCCTTAATTGGGAATCATGATATTTTACCATACCAATCATCATATTGACCTTGTGTTTCAGCTTATTGATTTCAACTTCCTGGATTCTAACAAGTTTTAAAATCGGTGCACTCTCTTGGGCTGCTTCCCTTTTTACTTCAGAGTCAGACTCGTCAGTAAGATAATCAAGGTAACACTTATCAATACTTGTCCATTTCAAATGAACAGAATGTTCATCTATGTGTGGGATCAAAAAGTCTTTTTCTTTAATAGATTCCATAAAAACAGAACTTTTGTTTCTGGTGATGCGTTTGTCATAGATAACACTTCTGTCCATAGAGGCAGGTTGCTACAAACACAGACTTCTGAGGTCTTTAACGTGTTTGCCTGCTCTGATACAAATTGAAAAAGCGGGGGTCTAACAACCTCACCCAATATTTCGTTTAGGCAATCTGAATGGAAAAACTCCAATATAATCCCAAGATAATCAACTAGACAGTCAAACTCAATCAATGGAAATATATCCAAGAGTTGTATCTCTATTTCACAATGTAATCAACAAATTCAACATATAGATATCCGTGAGCCTGATTATTATGTGAAACAACTTGAACGGTACCAAAGACCAAAGTTCAAGTGTCAATCAATTTATATCAACAACCAAAGGTTGGATTATAAAATTGATTGAACTACGCACAATCTGTGATATTTCAATTATATATAAAATATAATGCGGAAAAGAAATAACACATACACCAGAAATTTTGTTAATGAGGAAACTGCAAATGCATAAAAACCTCGGGACCTAGTCCAGATTTGAATACCATACTGTATTAAGCCGCTACAAACACTATCCTACTATAAGTTAACTTAAGACCGGAATGTAGTTGCACTAACCAAGTCTCACACCGATTAAGGTACAGTCGTGTTCCTTACGCCTCTGAATCCCAGCAGGACTCTATGCACTTGATTCCCTTAGCTGATCTCACCTACAACTAAGAGTTGCTACGACCCAAATTCGAAGAATTTATAAACAAATCTGTCTCCCACAGAAAAATCTATTCTGATAGATAAATCTGTCTACCACATAAATACCTACGAAGTTCTGTTCCGTATTTTGATAAATCAAGGTGAACAGGAACCAATTGAAAATCTGGTCTTATATTCCCGAAGAACAACCTAGAAATATCAATCACCTCAAAATAACTTAACTATATGGTAGTAGAAAAAGTTATTGTGGAATCACAAAGAATGAGACGAAGAGATTTGTGATTACTTTTTATATATTACCTATCAGAGATAAATCTCGAGCAAATCTTAGAGAAGATAGTACTCAATACGATAGAACAAGTAATATTAGAACATGCAACTACAGAGAAAATAATTGGGTCTGGCTTCAGAACCCCAATGAAGTCTTTAAGTCGTTAACCTATAATGGTTTTAGGAAAAACCTAGGTTAAAGGAGAATCGACTCTAGTACGCAACTAGTATCACACATGAGGTGTGGGGATTAGGTTTTCCAGTTGTTAGAGTTCTCCCTTATATAGTCTTCAAATCATGGTTTGATAGCTTTGAAACAAAGTAATCAGTATTAACCGTTAGATGAAAACCTGATTTAAGATTTAAGTTAAGTTTGCTTTAAACCAAAGCAATATCTCTCCACCGTTAGATGATCTTAGCTTGTTACACACAAATGAAACATACCTTCATTTAGATATGGGTAACTGTACCTAAACGTGTATATTGAGTTGGCTCAACAATAGCTAACCGAAGTTAGCCATATGAATAATTTAGTATTAACCACATTCATCTAACACTTCTAGATCAAATGATAATCAAATGAATCTAATTGTGTTACTCGAACTTGGTTCCCGGACTTTGACAGTTAAAACCGTTCGCATACTGGTATGCAAACTTGGTTTCCTGATCTGAATCATACCACAACAGTTTGCATACTGTGCTATATCCAGATAATGATTAATTGTTCTAAACTCCCATTTCAATCATTGAAACATCTTTAGAAGATGACAATAGCTGTCTCACACAAACTATTAGCTTATAAGTAATTTTCAAGTGATCGAATGATCAATACGAAACATTCAGAGTCTACATCAAATGACGTCTGTCTCACACAAATCATGTAAGATGTCTCAAGGCAATTTTCACATGATCATCTTTTGACTCATTATTTAGTTTCCAACAGATAAATTGTTTTCCAACTAAACTCGTCAAGAATAATGATGAACGTAGTTAAAGCAAAAAGCTTTCCAACAAATATTTCGAGAAAGATACAAGCGAGTTAAATCCAACTCGAAATATCAAATGTGTATAATGTAAAAGTCTATATAGTTATACGACTTAGTCTCATTAGTAAATAATATAAAATAGACTTCTGAGTGATATATAAGTTTTAGTCTCCACATACCTTTTGTTGATGAAGTTTCTCCAAGATTTCCTCAGTAGATCTTGGTCTTCAATCGATGAACGCCATGAATTCTAAAGCTCAACTACACATTCTATCCTAATCCGAGACATAGCTATAAGTAGACTAGAAATCAAGCTTGAGATAACAACGCTTGCGAGTTTGACCAAGCAGTGCTCTAACACATATTACCCTGGCTGGAATTGTTCAATCTTTTTCTCACTCAGTTATTACGGATGACTTGCCATGGTGTATCTTTTATCCATATATTCTCTGGAATATTTGGACTGCTCGTAACAATGTTGTCTTGAATAATTGCTATTTCAATGCTATTCATGTTTTACATTTATCTTATATTCAAGCTCGTGAATACTGGCTTATTGTTGAACTTCCTAAGAATCATATTAGGAATGCAGTTGATAAACATTTGGTTTTGCTTCCTTGAAAAACTCCTCTTAATCCTTATTTAAAACTCAATTGTGATGGGGCCTCATCTTATCATTCTTTCTTTGCAGGTGCAGGAGTTGTAATTCGTGATAGTTCAGGGTATTTTGTGGCAACATTGGCTCATCATCTCTATAACAATTCCTCAACTGTGGCTGAACTTTGGGCTATTCGTGATGGCTTCCTTCTGGCTTTAAGTTTGCAAATTTCACATCTTATAGTAGAGAGTAACTCTCCTCTACTATTTCTTTTTGTAATGCGACAGTTTCTCCTCCTTGGTATCTACAAAGACTTCATCTCAATATTTTAGCTCTCTTGAAGTCCTTTCAGGATGTAATTTTTGTTCATAGTTTTAGGGAAACCATATAGTTGCTGATGTACTTTCTAAAAAGGCTTTAGATCCTTTTGTTTGTCAGGAATGGATTACTCATCCTCCTCCCTATATTTTGACACCTCTTTGTAACGATATTATGGGGATGGCTTTGCCCCGT
Organism: Papaver armeniacum; assembly: GCA_023531295.1. Taxonomy (NCBI): domain Eukaryota; kingdom Viridiplantae; phylum Streptophyta; class Magnoliopsida; order Ranunculales; family Papaveraceae; genus Papaver; species Papaver armeniacum. The sequence goes on along the minus strand of JAJJWW010010093.1, from coordinate 36,369 downwards.
GTTGTCAAAGCTACCTAGTTTTCTTGTCTATAAACTTCTGCTTCTCAAAAATAAAATAATAAATAAATAAAGCTAATGGTTTTAAATAATTAAATAAACTCCTGGCCTTGCTTTGGCTAGGGCTGTTGAGCGTAAGCGGATTAAGTACCTTGATGTTTGTAAAGCTAATGGTTTTAATTTTGGTACCCTAGCTTTTACTACTCTAGGCGAACTTGGTTTTGAGTCTGTTGAGTTTTTGCATAGATTTAAGAACTACATAGTTAGACATGATGCTAATATTCATCTTGGCAATTTTCTTTTTATTAGAATAGGTTTAACTATTCAAAAAGGCGTTGGAGCCCAGCTTGTTGCTAGGCTCCCAACTGTTTTCTTGTAAAATGTTTTACTTTATCAAACGGAGAGGCGATTCTGGTGATGAGAGGCGATTCCTAGGTTAGTGGTTTTCATCTGATCAAACCATCTCCTTTCAATCTCTTCTCCTTGTCTTCGTCTCCCTCATTCTTCCCCTCTCCGTTTGCTGCACTGCGCTGCACTGTTAGATACCGCTCCTCACATCGTTAGCATTTTGGCAGAAGTTCTTCTAGGGTTTTCGAGTTTAAGGATTTTTTCGATGCCTAGAACACAAACCGCTCCAAACCCTACATCATCTGTTATTTCTGCTACCCCCAATGCTAGCTCTAGGGATGTTTCTGGTGGTGGAGTTAGTCTTTTTCGATGCCCCTTCAAGGGTCTTGATGGGTGCAAGAATGGTGTTGGTGGAAAAGGGTTATTAAAGGTTTCCCTGTTCAATCACCTGAAAAATCTTCATTACAAAAGAGAAAGAGGAATGGATAGATGCCGTGATAGAGTTCGCAATTGCAGTAACGTTTACCAGGCTTGGGAGGCTACCTTACAACACCTAGAGGGTTGGTTATGTGTTCGTTGCATGCATATCTATGCCTTTGGAAGGAAATGTACACATCTGGAATCACACGAGCTTGCCCCTTTATCAGTTTCAATATATGGTATTGATGCTCCCAACAGTGTTGATGTTCCGTTGGTTACTGAGGTTGAGGTTGCTGCACCAACCTTGTGTCTCGAGTTATTGAACATGGTGTTTCTAGCTCAGATACCCACCATCTCGAGTATTCCAGCTAAGTGTAGGCTACATTTTGCTCGGACCTTCAAGGCTGTTTTACATAGAGTGACTGCTTCACCTGGTGAGTTAGCTTCTTGGATCCAGCTTTTGATCTTCCCTGTTTGTACTCTCCATTTCGCTGATTCAAGTCAAGAAGAGAAGGCTAGAACGCGGAAAAAGCTACAGATTAAGTCTGTCAATCGTGCATTGCGTCTTTGGTCTGAGCCCAATGGATGTGATGTTCTAGTCCAAGAAGTTCTTAAGAGCCACGAAGAGAGGAAGAAAGCGTTGGAGAAGATAAGGAAGAAAACAAAACAGGAAAGTCAGGAAGCTACCAATTTGAGACTGTGTAGAGGTAAATTGAGGAGTGGTTTATACGCTGCCGCAATCCGTACTCTAACCTCCAGTGGTGTCGCGCCTCATAACGATGGCACCTTAGCTGAATTGCGTTGCAAGCATCCACCTGCTGCCTTGCCGGTGATTCCTCCCACTCCACCTTCCCAGGCTGCAATGATTGCGTCAACAGATTTGGTGCTGGGCAGATTAAAGAGTTTCCCCAAAGGGACATCCTGTGGAAGAGATGGATTTCGTGCACAACACCTCCTTGATGCCCTTAGTGGTGCTGCTGCTGTTATTTCGGATGAATTAATTACATCCATTACGGATGTGGTAAACCTATGGCTGTCAGGCTCTTGTCCATCTATTTTGGGGAAATTTGTGGCTAGTGCTCCCCTCACCCCATTAACCAAACCTGGCGGTGGTTTGCGTCCGATTGCGGTTGGCACAATTTGGAGAAGACTCGTTTCTAAATGTGCCGCTTCCTTTGTTGGCCATGAGATGGGTTCTTATCTGGGTGATTTCCAATTTGGGGTGGGATCTAAGTGTGGTGGAGAGGCGATTCTACATGTTGTAAATCGTGTGCTGGAGGAAAAAGGGAATCTAGATAATCTTTCCATGTTGCTGGTGGATTTTTCTAATGCATTCAACCTCATTGATAGAACGATGATGATCACAGAGGTACGTAATTTATGTCCCTCTATATCCCGTTGGGTTGAGTTTTGCTATGCTTCGCCGGCACGGCTTAACTACATGGATCATGTACTTTCTTCAGCTCAAGGGGTGCAACAAGGTGATCCTTTGGGTCCGCTTTTGTTTGCTCTTACTCTCTACCCTCTAATCTTGAGTATTTTCAAACGGTGTGACTTAGAGCTTCAGGCCTGGTGCCTTGATGATGGCATGGTGATTGGTGACACTATGATGGTCGCCAAAGCACTTCAGATTATACAGGAGGAAGGTGTCGCTATGGGGCTGTTCTTGAACATCAAGAAGACTGAAATATTCTGGCCTTCTCCGGATCCTAGAGCAGTCAGTGCAGGTGTTTTCCCACCAGGCATTAGCAGGCCAGATAAAGGGGTCAAACTTTTGGGAGCTCCTGTTAGCCTCGATGCCCAATTCATTGCTGATATGGTTGTAAAAAGAGTGCATAAGACCGTGGAGCTTATTGATGCAGTTGAAAAACTTGAAGATCCACAGTGTGAACTTCTGTTGTTCAGAAATTGTGCCGGAGTTTCACGTTTGTACTTTGCTCTTCGAACCACCGTGCCGGACTACGTGTATAAGGCTCAGGACTTATTTGACTCTCGTCTATATAAGTTTCTGCGTCATGTGGTCACGGGAGATGGCCCGGGTTTTGGACCCATGCAACAGCGACTCTCCACCTTGCCACTCCGATTGGGCGGTTTGGGGGTTTACTCGATGCAAGACACTGTGCATTATTGTTATTTAGCATCGTGTTTACAAACCCTCGAGCTTCAATCTGTCATCTTGAAACGCACTGGTATTAGTGGTTTTAGCGCCTACCTCGAGCGAGCTTCTTCTTCCTTTAACTCTGTGTGTAGTCCTGCTTCCCCTATATGCGTCGATGACTCTGCTACTCATTCTATGAAAACTTTGGCAGTTGTTTATTTCGATGCAGTAAAGAGGGACCTGACTACCAATTTCAAGTTGTCTGAACGTGATTCGATGCTTTGGCAGAGTAACCAATTGAAGCATGCTTTGGATTTCCTTTTGGCTATTCCTATAGATGGTTTAAATCAGCATATTGGAGCAAGGCAGTTCAGTGCGGTGTTGTGTTACAGACTTGGCATCCCCCTTTTTGAGTTGGACAGTATGTGCCCCTTTTGCAAGAGAGATATGGACGTATTTGGTGACCATGCTGTGCACTGCGCGAATGAAGTGGGTCTGAAGTTTCGACATGACTTGGTTCGTGATACGATTGCAGACATGTGTTATCGGGGCCGGGTACCGGCACGTAAGGAGGTGGACCTAGGGCTCCTGGCTAATAATGGCACTTCTCCGAGACCTGCAGACATTCTGGTTCACAACTGGGATAATGGGCGTGATGTTTGTATGGATGTGACGATTGTTTCACCCTTTGCAGGAGGTAATGACCGTGCTTTGGAGTTGGGACAAGCTCTCAAGGATGCTGTTATTCGTAAGAATACCAAGTACTTAGAAAAATGCACATCCCAGGGTTATGGGTTTGAGGCTTTGGCATTTACTACCCTTGGTGAGATTGGGGTTGAAACGACAAACTTTATTAAACGTTTGCGCAATTTTATGGCTAGCCACGATGCTAATGTTCGTGTAGGAGATTTCCTTTTTCATAGGTTAAGTGTTGTGGTGCAGAAAGGGGTTGGACCCCAACTTGTTGCTAGGCTCCCGACAAGTTTCTTGCCCGATGAAGATCCTTTTGAGTAGTGTAAAAGTTATTAGTTTTATTTTGAAGGAAAAAAATAAAAATAAAAAAAAATAAAATAAAAAATTAAATTAAATTTTGAAACAGAAACAATTCTTTTGGGGACACTTTTTTTTTTCTTTTTTCTTTTTTCGTTATTACATTATTAATACGGAAAATTAAAAAAACAAAATTAAACTGCACAGTACAGACCCGCTCTCTCTCTTTCTTTACCTCCCTCCGTAATCCCTAGTCCCCTTGTTCGCTCGCTAGCTTCTTTCTCTCTCAGATCCAAATCTCCCTCTGCATTATCCCTCTTCCTTCTTTTCTTTGTCTCTCTTCAGATCCCTTGTTTTTCTCTATCTCTCTCTAGATCTTGATAATCAACTTCACAATCTAAACTCATCTCTCTTCAACAATTTTTTTCCGTCGATCTTTAATTCTGATTATCTACTCTCTAATCGGATCAAGGTCATCAAGAGCTAAAAAACGGACCCAATCATGAATCCATTCTCTTCTGGAACTCGATTAAGGTACGTACTTTTTCTTCCATCTCTTTTCCTGCTTGGATCACGTTTTCATTGAAGTAACTTGTTTCCTGTTAGGTTCTTATGTAAGTAAGAAAGTTGGCAAATACTAGTTGTAGAACTAGTTATAATTGTAAATTATAGTAATTGCACAATGAATTGGATTGATCGTAATTCTTCAGAATTTTGGTAATTTCCTTGATAAACAATGTTGATATGTGAAATTTAGGTTTACCTTGTAAATAAAGAGGATATTAATGAGAATTGATTAGGGAATATACAGTTTAGATGATCATAACTGCACCATAGCTAACTCTACTTTCGTCTGTTATTGTTACTGACATTGTTATCATGAGTTCTGGCTGCAACCCTAGGATACAAGCTTCAACAATGTGCGAACCTCAATTGAAATTGTAACTGAGTGTGAGGTCTTATGGCCTATTGGAAACTAACCTCAAGTCCACAACAGTGTGCACCATATGTGACAGTGTGACACACCACATGGCTGACCACTGATTGGATATTAGTATTGGCACCCACGTCTAATTACTATTGTGGATGGGAATGCTTTCTTATATGAATTTTTGTTGTTGCAGGGACATGATTAGGTCTATACGTGCTTGTAAAACTGCAGCCGAGGAACGTGCTGTTGTAAGGAAAGAGTGTGCGGCTATCCGTTCTGCAGTTAGTGAAAATGATAATGATTATAGGCATCGTAATTTGGCGAAGCTCATGTTCATTCACATGCTTGGTTACCCCACACATTTTGGTCAAATGGAGTGCCTAAAGTTGATAGCGTCTTCTGGATTTCCTGAAAAGAGAATAGGATATCTTGGCCTCATGTTGCTTCTCGATGAAAGACAAGAAGTTCTCATGCTCGTTACGAACTCCGTAAAACAGTATGCAATTATTTACAGTAGATTCAAATGTCCTTCTTTTTCTGTAGTCTTAAAGTTCATGTTAAATTTTTTTGGTGCAGAGATCTCAATCACTCAAACCAGTACATTGTAGGCCTGGCTCTTTGTGCTCTGGGGAATATTTGCTCAGCAGAAATGGCTCGTGATCTTGCACCTGAAGTGGAAAGATTGCTTCAGAGCCGAGACCCTAACATCAGAAAGAAGGTAATTTACTTCATGTTTAAATAAGCTCCTCTTAAATTTGTAGAAGCAGGACTCTACCGGCAGGAGTTCAAGAAATTAAGACATTGCCTCTTAGACCATAGCTTTATAGTGCAGGTGACTTGCTTCTTTATCAATTAAGTGGAACGACTGGATGCTTGTGTCACATGAATGGTACTGTCAGTTTTATCCAATGCTAGAGCTATGTCATTGTTACATTGACATCATAGTATTTTAGAGAACCTTTTGAAATTAGCATCTACGCTGTACATGATCATTCAAATGCTAGAGCCAATCATATCTGGTTTTGTCTTTCTTGAATCTTATATTTTGATCTAATGCTCATAACTCTTTAACGTAGGATACATTCAGTTTCAGCCCAACAATTTTTATCTTTTGTTACAGTATAGATACAATCAGGTATCATTTATATGATGTCCAAAATCACACCTTGGTTATGGATTCCATGTGGATTTGTAGATCCTTTTGCTATAAATAACATCTTTGCCGAGTCTCTGGCCATCTTGATTACTTGTACTTCAGTTGCATTTAATTTGGTGATTGGGTCCCAAAATAACACGTGATTTGAGAAATTATGATGTTACAAGACAACAGAATCCTTTTATTTGGGTATACGAATTACATTTTCTGTATATGATGTTGCTAGTGTTTGTTTGTTTCCATATAACTATTATTACTTTTGGCCTGTGGTTTGCTGTTACTTCTATGTTCTTGTTTGGGTTGTCGCCATCTGTTGTTGTACAAACGACATTCAGAATTTATGCTGTATTTGGTCATTTCTTCTGTGTGCTCAAATTATATTGAGCTTTTCTTGTTCTTTCAGGATAATAATTCACTATGTATTTTCTTCTTGTGTGCGTGATGTAGGCAGCATTATGTTCTATAAGGATTGTAAAGAAAGTCCCAGACTTGGCAGAGAATTTTATGAGTCCAGCAGCTGTCTTATTAAAAGAAAAACATCACGGAGTTCTAATAACAGGACTTCAGCTATGTGCAGATCTTTGTAAAGTTAGCGAGGAGGCTCTTGATTACTTTAGAAAGGTGATTCTCACTGACTTATTTGACATGTTTTCGACATGCGTCTTTGACCACCATCCTATGCATTGTGAAGCACATCATTTCTTTTCAATAAATCTTGTGCAGCTTATAAGGCTATAGTAAAGTTACATATTGATTCCTTCTCTCTAGCTGCTTCACTGCTTAGGTTTCTTTATTTTACATTTCTCCTGGGTGTACTTGCATGTATATGTCTAAAAGTTTTTTGGCACCTCGCCTGCATGTAGGAACTTATGTATTCATTATACATGATTCTTGAACTTGCAACTGAGATGCGAACCACTATATTAAAATTGGGGGTGTCACACCTCATCGAGGGGAGAATGTAGGATATAATGGGCTGCCTTGTAGCTGACACACAATTTCCACATCCTCTAAGCTGTGTAGTTCGGCAGCTTTTCGATCCAGAGAATAAACTAGTGACTTGCAGCTCCTATATGATATCAATTCCACGCTTTTTTTTCTCGAATGGTGAAATTGTATTGTCGAAGCTTTTTAGTAAAAATTACTGTCTAAAAAGGAAATTATACACAGGAAGAAGCAATCTTCACAAAAGTACAACTGATTGCATATCACCTTGACATTATGCACCTCTTGATATTGCATATCACCTTGTAAACAGCTGAAACCAACTGATCCCGAATTGTTGTATTTTTAAGCTCTGAGATAATCAATCTACACATAATTCTTGTATCACTATGGTGATTTGATATTATTCTAAAAAGTAATTACTGAGTGTTCTAGAAGGTATTTTGTGTCGGTTATCTAGTGCGTGACGTTTCCTTTTATTATGACTACAGAAGTGCACAGAAGGTTTGGTTAAAGTTCTAAAGGATGTTGTGAATAGTCCATATGCCCCTGAATATGACATTGCGGGGATCACAGACCCGTTCCTCCATATTCGACTGCTTAGGCTTTTGCGTATATTAGGACACGGAGATGCTGATGCTAGTGATTGTATGAATGACATTCTTGCCCAGGTAAGTGAAAATTGATTCTTGTCTAAAGCTACTCATGTTACTACTTGATATTCTTTTCTGAATTTGAGCATTACTAACTACTGATTGAAAATCTTTGATAAATTCATGGTCTGAAGGGAAAATTTATTCCGTCAAGATGACTTTTTTGTTATATGCTCAACTTATATTTTACGTCCTTTGTTTTTATTTTTTTGACATACTGATTGCCCATTTAGGTGGCTACAAAAACAGAGACGAATAAAAATGCAGGGAATGCCATTCTTTATGAATGCGTTGAAACTATTATGAGCATCGAGGATAATAGTGGTTTGCGCGTTCTTGCGATAAATATATTAGGAAGATTCTTGTCAAATCGCGACAACAACATCAGGTTTCCTTTTTTCTCTATTACATTAACATTATGACTTCATTTTATTTGTGGTTCAGGCTTTCCATCGAATAATTAGTTTCTTAAGATTACTGTTAGTGTGGCTATCCATTTATAATAGTTTCGTTTGTGTCAGGGTCTTCCTTATAAATAATATATAAGTAGTCTTTCATTTCCTAGCCATCACGGTCTTCTTTATATATATCAAATAAATACTCTTGTTAAGCAATCTTCTAGCGAGACTGTTGACAGATAATTTACTTTCCTCTTTTTAATACATTATCGGCAGATATGTTGCATTGAACATGCTGATGAAGGCCATTCAAGTAGATGCTCAAGCTGTGCAGAGGCACCGGGCGACAATTTTGGAGTGTGTAAAGGTATATTATGTGCATCTTTAATTTTCTCCCTACATTACTGTTCAGGGTATGGAAATGCTCTGCTCTACATTATAAATTTTTATGCTTTCCATGATGCAGTAGGTGTATTATTAATTTTGCTGCATTATAGATGATTAAACATTCAGAGTGATGAGTATTCCAAGTCTATAGTGTATAATTTGATTTGTAATCTTGGCTGTGTGCATCTCAGGATTTAGATGCTTCAATTAGGAAGAGGGCCCTGGAACTCATATATCTTTTGGTGAATGAAACTAATGTTAAGCCTTTAACCAAAGAACTAATTGATTATCTGGAAGTAAGTGATGAAGAGTTCAAGGGAGACCTTACTGCCAAAATTTGCTCCATTGTTGAGAAGTAAGTGGTTGTAATGATTTTTCTTTGGAAGATTGTAGGTGGTTTATCTGATTGCGTTAACATGTAGTTTTCTGCATATCTATCTCGTGAATGTCTATAACATCATATATTGATAATGTTGTTGTTTAACAGGTTTTCCCCTGAAAAAATATGGTATATCGATCAGATGCTCAAAGTTTTGTCTGAGGTACGCAATGTAGATTAACCACGGACATCAGTTCTGAAATTTTGCTATGTTATTGCCTTTTAGTTTCTTTCCTACTCTGTCCTGATTTCTATTTTTGCTTTCAACTTCTTCATAGAACTGAAGAAGTTTATTCACAATTACAATCACAACTTAAAGTTGAATTACTATTTGCATATTTGAATCTTTATTATCCCCCATCCAGCTTGGACATAGTGCAGCATCAAAATCAAAATAGCTCTAGGCAGTCCATATCATAGTGCAGCATCAAATCAAATTAGTTTCAGTCAGTCCGTTTTTGTTTTATGGATGGTTTATTGAGTGGACGTGAAATTTAATGGTTACTATAAACTGTTGTTCAGTTTTGCTTGATGTTGCCTGACTAGTATTATTCCCAAATTGCTTATCTCTAGAAATTTAATCATGTGTGGGACAATTTTCTACAGGCTGGAAATTATGTAAAGAATGAAGTTTGGCATGCCCTTATAGTAGTTATAAGCAATGCATCTGATCTCCATGGATATACTGTGAGATCTCTTTTCAAGGCATTCCAAACATCAGGTGATCAGGTATTTAACTCGAACTTCTAAATTGTATATTTCTGAGTTGCACTTCTGCTCTTTCTGGGCTGATTTCTTAATTTTTTATTCAGGAAAGTCTTGTTCGAGTGGCAGTTTGGTGTATAGGAGAATATGGTGAAATGCTTGTCAACAATATAGGGATGCTTGATATAGAGGATCCAGTAACTGTGAGTTCATTCTTCTGCGTTTGTTTGAATTTACCTATTAAGTTCTAACGGTTATCAGTATTTCGGGTAAATTGGTTAACCAAGTCTCATGTTTGTGATAAATGGGATCATGGTACTTAGGTAAATCTAGTCTGTGCCACGCATTGGAAAGCTCTGTCATGTTTGTTCTTTTGATAATATATTTAGCTATTGCATGTACAATATTCCTTTTTTGTCAAGAGGAGTTTCAAATAATAAAAAGGATGGATCACCAACTGAAGTTTCTGAAAGCAGGTAACGGAATCTGATGCTGTGGATGTCTTAGAAATTGTCATGAAACGCCATACATCAGAGATCGATACTCGGGAAATGTCTTTGATTGCACTTTTGAAGCTCTCATCACGCTTCCCAGCTTGTTCAGAGTAAGTTCTTGATTTAGGTATCGTACGTTCATGGATGAGTAGTATTTAGGGGCGGTTATCTTCACTCTCTTCTTGAAATGCTTTCACATATCCTGCCTATGTTCTATATTAATTTTCTTATTGTTCCTTCAATTTGGTCTGAGAGTTTTGATGCAGTTAACAGTTATTGATCACTGTATCATTTTTGCATCTATTTGGGCTATTTTATATTTATAGCAGAACTGATTATGCATTTTATCATGATATATATGTGTAGGAGGATAAGGGATATTATTGTTCAGAACAAAGGGAGCCTGGTGCTTGAATTGCAGCAAAGATCCATCGAGTTTAATTCTATTGTCGCTAAGCACCAGAATATCAGGTGGTTATGTGACTATTTTAAATTACGCAGAAAATTTAGTTTCACTTTTTGCAGAATTGTGCCCGAAACCCTTGGTTTGCACTAAACTGTTGGATGAATGTCTTCAGGTCTGCATTGGTTGAACGGATGCCTGTTCTAGACGAGACAACTTACAGTGGAAAGAGGCCTGGTACTTTGCCGGCAACTGGTTCAACTTCAACCGGAGCTTCATTTAATATTCCTAATGGAGTTGCCAAAAGTGCTGCTGCTCCACTTGTAAATTTACTTGATCTGGATTCAGATGATGCACCACCTCCTAGCTCTTCAGGTGGTGATTTTCTTAATGACCTTCTGGGTGTTGGTGTGTCTCCAATTCCATCAATGTCAGGTATATTCTAAAAACAAAACATGCATTTTTCTAATATTATTTTCTTACTTGCATCAGAATCAAATTTCTGCTTATCTTTGACCTCTATATGGATTTTTGTTTTCATTTTTTTTTTTTTTGCTAAAAGGTACAAGCAAGTCTCCAACAAGTGGAACAGATGTTCTCTTGGATCTATTATCCATAGGAACTCCTCCTGCACAGAACAACTTTTCAAATGATTTGCTGTCCATGAGTACGGATAATGGGCCATCAGTTTCCTCACTGGATAGAACACAGTCCCTTTCTTCGCAAGTCTCTTCTCCACCAGGAGCTGCACCAATGATGGATCTATTGGACAGCTTATCACCCACTGTTTCAATGACCACCAATTCTCTAGCGGACATGAACCTAAATGGTCAGTTTGATTTTCAATGATATCTGACCTTTCCTAAGACATTTGGTACAGAAATTTGATCATTTCCTCTGTTTAAACAGGAGACAATGGTCCAGTTCATCAACCTATAGTTGCATTCCAGAGCAAATCATTAAAGATAATGTTCAGCTTCTCAAAGGAACCTGGAAACCCGCAAACAACGCTAATCACTGCTACTTTCACAAATTTATCATCTAATGATTATACTAATTTTCTCTTCCAGGCTGCAGTTCCGAAGGTAATGTTAAGTAATGGTTATTTATTCCTGGTTATCACCATATAAGTGTTGCTCCTCAATTATTTTGATTACCCTCAGTGTAGTGTCTTTTTAATCCAAGTTGATTTTGCTAAAAGATTAACATGTTTTAAATGTGTAGTTGTTAAATTCACTTCTATTCTGTAGTATTATAGTGTCACTGATAATTTTTTGTTTTATCCTCAGTTTGTACAACTGCAATTAGAGACGGCTAGCAGTAATATTCTCCCAGCAAGTGGTAATGGTTCAATCACACAAACTCTTAGGGTCACTAATAGCCAACAAGGGCAGGTATGGATTCTGGTAGATGACTGCATGTGTATGTTTATAAATGCTCATAGTAGTTATGCTGACATCTTCTAATATTCGTTGAGTTTCAGAAAGCCCTTGCAATGCGTTTAAGGGTATCATACAAAGTGAACGGCGAAGAAGGTTTGGAACTGGGTCAAGTCAACAACTTTCCTCGTGGTTTGTAAGGTCAAGGTTTTCTAGTCGGTTTCTAGGGGAACTTCATTTTCTTTTCTTTTTTGTTGCTTATGTACATTATTATACAATGCTCCCATAAGAGAGTTGTAGAAATCGATTTTTTTTTTCTTCTTGCGCATAGGAGAGAGGGAGGGAGAGAGAGAGAGAGAGAGAGGGCTTGTTAGCCATATGAAGAACATGAGGTGCTTTAATATGTTTTTTTCTACCAGCTTCGCGATGTTCGAGCCTCCTGGTAATCTTGGAAGATGAGAGGGAATATTGTGTGATTGTAGTTTTACCAGACTCTTTAAGGAAGTTGAAAATTTGCCAGCAGTGTCTGTGTTATTGATTTTTCTACATTTTAATTGACACAACTGTTGAGTTTTGGGCGGAGCGTGTTTTTTTTTTCCTGAACAAAGGAAGGATACACTATAGGGAACATTATTTAAATACAAGGCAAAGTTACATCATTAGCCAAAGTTATAGTAAGACAAGGCGGAGATTCATTCCACCACTCCTATTGTGCAGGACCTGCGGACAAATTTGGCTAGACAATCAGCTGCTTGATTGTACACCCTAGGAGCACTACATACCCAGTTATAGTGTAAATTACATAGATGAGCACACAACTAAAAGGGAAGAGGATAGCCAAGGTTGAAGAGGCAAACCTGTGCTTACAAAGGCAAAACTCTTTTTTTTTTTTTTTTTTTTTGATGGTGTGGAAGAGTGGCCTACGTTCTTAACTCCTTATATGGAGTTATTTCTAGCAATTACGGGGTTCAAACCCCTACCCCTATCTTACTCAAATATTACATGATTCCACCATTGAGATTTTGCCCATTGCATAGCGTCAAAAGAGCCCAAGTTTCTCCTTGATGGACATGCGCTACTCTGTTAAGCAGCCCTTTTGATGCGACATATTTGCGCTACTCTGTTAAGTAGCCCTTTTGATACGACATATTTCCTTGCAGAATTCCTTATTATCAAAGCAATACCAGCTAAATAGAAACCTTTACGAAAAGAAGCATCCACATTAATTTTCAGAACATCAGATGGAGGTGCTACCCAATGATTATGATGTAATGGCTGACTAGGATGCAATGCGTGCTGATGATGGATTGATGTAGTGGTAATATTAGCTAAATATATTTAAATAAAGGAATTAGGACATAATTTATGCTGAAAGTGCACTTGGCATCTAAATTTCCAAGAGATGCCACATTATTGCAATAATTCCATGAATAGAAGGAGAAGCCGTGTCAAAGTTAATAACAAAATCTGGAGAAGACCAAGTACTAATCCAATTTCGAATTTGTTGATATTGTTGTAGAAGATGAAAATGTCGAGGAAGACATGCTCTCCAAATGGCTATTGCAAAAGGACAAATAAAAAGAAGATGATTTATATCTTCTGTCTGGTTGTTGGTGCAGAGAACACAAGCAATATCAATAACAGATGAAACATGTTTCAAATTTACTTTAACTGGGAGTGCATTGTGTAGCAGTTTCAACACAAAAATCTGCATCTTATAAGGAATCTTGAGCTTCCAGAATTTTAGCCAGAAGTTGTTGGAGTATAAAGGCAGTTGAGTGGGTTGAACATTAATACTTCAAAGGTGATGATAAGTAGACTTAGTTTTGAAAATATTTATGTCAATAATTTTTGAAATTAGTGTTTGGTAAAAAAATCAAAGTGCTTTTTATTGTAGTAAGGGGCCATGTAACTTATCTTGATTTTGCAATTTTTTACTATTTCTTATATTGCATTCTTTAATTTTTTATTTTTTTATAATTTTTCAAACTATTTTATATACCATTTCATTTAATTAGTTAAGAAGGATGGTTAAAATTGAATCCATAAAATTGAATAAACCTACCATTAGAGGTATGTGAACACGCGTAAAACACACTTTGATTGCTTTTTTAATCGGCTTCAACTTTAATTAATATTTTACCAAACGCCTAGAAGAGGGACATTCCATTAAGTTGTTTCAGAAACAATAAGTTGCAACAAAACCCATTGATACTCATTTATATTAAATCGGTCCTAGTGATATAAAGCTTCTGATTCACTTGGTATCCAGTTATGAGTCCAAATATTGATGTTGTTACCCGAACCAACTTGCCATTTACCAAATTTATGAATAGTTTCTAATCCATGAGATATACTCTGCCATATCCAGCTGGTATTATGAAGATTAGGAGGTGGCTCATATTTTAGATCATGTAAGGAAAATGAATACTTTTAAGAACCTGAACCCAAAGTTCTGTTTGGTTATGAATCATGTTCCATGCAAGTTTAGTTAGCATTGCAGTGTTATAATGATTCAGTTGTTTCAGACCCAAAACTACCAGTCTTTTAGGCAATTTAAACTTGCTCCTAGAAATAAAATGCCTACTGTTATGACTAGAAGAACTATTCCATCAGTAATTTCGTTGAAGTTGATCCATTTGTTAAATAGTGGAGTCTGGCAATTTGACAAGTTGCATATGATGCATACTCATAGTACTTAAAACTGAATTGAGCTGAGTAGTCTTACCAGCTTGATGTATTAGTTTACTTTGCCAACCTTGTAACCTAGAGTTCATGTTGTCCAGAATGGGTTGGAAATTTTGAACTCTAGATCTCCTCATCAATAAGGGAATGCCCAGATACTTCTCTCCCAAATCCATAATTTGCATATTAAGAATATTTGAAATTTTGCTTCTTAGAGAAGGAGTGACATTGCTGCTAAAGGACATTGTTGATTTCTGAAGATTGATAACTTGACCAGAAGTAGAGCTGAATTGCTGAATTATATGTTGTAGATGTCGCAGATGTGTTGGAGAAGCTTCTAAGAATAATAAACAATCGTCAGCAAAGAACGAGTGACTGATTTATGGGCTTGTTTTAGTAACTTTGATTCCTATTAAATGAACTTGCATAATCTGAGATTGAATAGTTCTGGAAAAAGCTTCCATAACAATGAGGAAAAGATAAGGTGATAGTGGATCACCTTGTCGAATTCTTCTAGATGGAGTAAAAGAAGCAGATGGACTACCATTAATCGGAAGTGATACATTAGTAATCGTGATACACTGCTAAACTAAATGCACCAAGTCATGATGAAAACCAAGTTTAAGAAGAATATCAAACAAGAAGTTCCACTCTAATCTGTCGAAAGCTTTCGACATGTCCAGTTTAAGGGCAATATAAGAGGTTTTACCTTTTCTTTATATCTTCATAAAATGGATCATCTCATGAGCAATTATAACATTTTTCTGTATATGCCTACCAGGAACATAGGCATTGAGTTGGATCTATAAGTTTATCTAACAAAGTTTTCAATATGTTGGCAATAAGCTTTGAGATTATTTTGTAATTAACATTGTATAAGCTTATGGGACTATAGTCGCTAGGTGTTTGAGGATGAAGAGTTTCAGGTATTAACACTGATAGGTGTGATTGATTGATTTAAGCATATGTTTATGAGTGAAGAAATATTGAACCAGTTGACCAACAATGTTGATAAAAGGCTATTTGAAAACCATCATTGCCTGGAGAAGCCCATGGTTTAATTTGAAATACAAGATCTTTAATCTCTTGCTCAGAAGGAAGCTGAAGAAGTATATCATTCTCTTCTGCAAAAATACAATATGAAATTATGATAAAATAGAAGAGTTAGTGAGAGGTTTTGTAGATGTCAAGATTGCAAAGAAATGCTTAAGAAATGTATCTTCAATGTCACCCCTTGAATCATGCAAGATACCAAGAGAATCTTGAATTGCAGAAATGTGATTTTTTCTTTTGTTGAAATCTGCCTTAGTGTGAAAATAAAAGGTATTTCTGTCCATTTCAAGGGAGTGATCTCCAGTTTTGTTGCATAAAATATCCTTCAAAAAGTTAACCAATGTTGTAGAGATTTGGTTAAATTGCAAACTACTGCATCGGTAGTTGGGATGTTACTATTATGACAATGTTGAAGCTGTTGTTGAACAGAAGATATCTGCAATTATATACTTCCGACAGACATTTTCTTCCAAAGTTGTAGCTCATGCTCTGTATATTTGAGCTTCGATGAAAACTGATATGATGGAGATCCTCTGAAGTCTTGAGACCAAAAATTGTTAATAACTTCGGAACATTGAGGCTATAGAGAACCAATATCTTTGAAGTCTGAAAGGGATTTGCTTAATTTCCAATGAAGAAGTGGTAGAGAGAGTATTGGAGAATGATCAGATGCAACTGGTGACAGATGTTGAAGATGAGCCGACGAATAAGAGTTTAACCAATAAGCATTCAAGTGCTCTGTCAAAGGTTAGTTTTTGCAAATGTTTCTAGGAAGCTTGTTTATGTCTTTTGGTTTTAGAGCGCACACACAACATTTTGTGGTCTACAAATTTATAATCATATCCTAACAATGGTGGTAAGGGGTGTCCTAGGGACAAGTAAGTTAACAAATTACCCTTAAACTCTTTTCTTACATTTTTTTTATTCATTGAAAAAAGATCATTAAAAATAATAAGTAAAAGAATTAACTTTTTTTTTTTTTAAGTTCTTAATCTATTTTTCTTTTAAAAAAAAAAAACTAAAAAGATTTTAAAAGATTTCTTAATTTTGGATACAAAAAAACTAAAAAGTAAACAATGGTTTTAAAAAGAATTTAACGAGAATACAAGGAAGTTTAGCATGTAACAAAAGAATTTAACTAGAATACAAGGAAGTTTTGCATGTAACAAAAATATGTGGATATGGAGGATTTAATTTTACTAATTAATGGCCTACGGCCTTATTTTTATCTTATTTAGCACGACACAAATTTTCAAGTATGCCCCAAAACAGATTTCTTTTCATGGATTAGTAGTAAATTGTTTCTCAACTAGGAAGGCCTATCTTATTACAAAAATGCCCATCGAAACGCCATCAACGGTATGGGCCTTAAGGTTATACATTGCAACGGATAACCAAAAAACTGAACCAGACCGGTTATGAGAGAACTGCACGGAGTCATTCATTAATGGTTTGATTTTGGTTTAAAATGTTAAATACCGATGTTAAAACACCGACGATTCCATCATTTATATTTTAGTTGTTTATTCAATACCCTAAATCTAATTTTGTCCATTCATTTTACTTCTCTTCGTTCGACCAGCCTAAGTTATAACTTTCAATAGACTAACAAACCACAATGCCATCACCATCTAACAATCCACTACCACCACCACCACCACCCTGCAACTGATAGTCTAACACTACCTCTTCTCTATCTTCTTTTTATTCTTCTCTTCTAACACTACTACCACTCTTCTATCAGGCCTCCACTACCAACTCCACTTGAGTTAAACAAGATTTTCAATCAATATATTCATTACGAAGGTATGTATCATATGTTGTAGCATTTCTTATGGCCGTTCACGAAATGGTGTTACTTTTTATAATTAGTTTGCAAATCGATCATACTTTAAAGCTTCTTTTACAAAGTGGTTTTTTTCCATCCAATTCAACACTTTTGGATAAAACGGTGTTAACTTTTTCCAAAATATTCCTCTCCCTAAATACCCTCTTCATTTAACTAATTGGTTGAGGTGGTGGTGAAAGCTTAAGAATCTTCGTTAAACCCTAGAGGGAAAGCGGTGAACCATTTGGGTGAATGCGGTGTAACGATCCCGAATGTGGTGGAACGATCCTGAATGCCATGTAAGGATCTCAAATGTGATGTAATGATATGTAAGCGGCGATACCACTACCTACAAATATCACTACCATCAAAACAGCTATAATGAAGGCAAAATTTAAAATTGTGTATGGAGGGATAAATATGAATTATGAAGGATACATATGTAATTTCATTAACATTTAACAATGAGTCACCACTTAACTCTCTTCTTAACTGAAGTATGACCATTTTGTTAATAGTTTGCAATAGTAGGATGGTTTTGTGAATCAGGTCCTAATACTAAGACCATTTAACTATATTCTCTTTTCTTATCTTCATTCTTAGATGATTATGATAAGTTATGTTCGAATTCACAAATTTTAAAAATTAGGATTTCATAAAGTTAAAACATTTTGGGGATTTTTCAAAATTAGGGTTAATTTGATTTATTTTGGTAATACTATGAATTGGGTTTACGTTTAATATGAGTTTGTTCATAAGGGTTTGTGATTTTATGATTCTTGCAACAGGGTTCGAATGGGGCTGAAAATCATGGAAGAATCAACGCCTTCAATTGTATTGTATTAGTTGTGGATAATTTCTCAATTATCTTTTGCTCTGTTGTGAGATAATTTTTGTACGTGTTTATATAATTGTGGTTGTTTATTGAATTTTGAATGGATGTGTTAATGTTAGTGTTGCTATACTGTTGTGGAATACATGAACTATAATGAACATATGGTGGATCGGTTTCACAAGGATTTTTATTGAAGTTTTATTTGATTTCATAAGAATTCTATTCAAACTGTCGTTTACTTGAAACTGACATAGTAATCGGTTTACCAGAACCGAATGGATATTACAGGAACCAGATTGGTTTGCTAAGAACCAAACAGATGTATTAATGGCTTGATTTTAGTTCTGGAAACTAAAAATTGAGTAACACGGTTTGAATTCTGGTTTGAGAGGAAACCAAACCGCCATGTACAACCGTAGTCAGCGGAATCACTTTTTCTTGTTTCTGTTATTCTTTCAGGGGTCTTTCTCAGGTCTTAGTAACTTAATGAGTGTAAGGCTATATCATTTCTAAGTTCAAACCCCTTCATATATCCCATTCTTAACTATAGACGTCCAACTCCTAACACGCCTAGTCTGGAGCTTAACTTTAAATATAACTGGTCCTTAACTTGGATTCTTTTATGCTAGTGGGAATTGCAAATGTACCTCTCAGATTTGCATCATTTTCTACTTATCCAAGTTAATAGTATTGCCTTAAACGAGTTTAACGGTGCTAATAGTATTAAATGTGTTTCTTGAGCCTCAAGATAAATCTTTTTTCCCCTCAACTTTAGTTCAAGAAGAAACCAAGTATGCAGGTATCAACCTATGCACAACTTTACCACAAGGGTAAGGGGGCTGAGGTAAAGCGTAGGTGATCATCTTTCTTTTTTTTTCTAATAGTGATGCAAAAATAATCTTTGATGTATCTTCAAGCTAAGTTTTTTTATATTTTTTAGTGATGCAGAGACCCAAGCTTTGGTGTAACTTCAATCTATGTTTCTTTACAAAGACATTAACTAGCTTAAATTCCAGGAAACTTACTTACCTAAGATATGGCTAAAAATGATATATGATGCCATGGGGAACAAGTAAATATTAGTAAACAAGCAAGCATAAACAAAAATGACAAAACTTCACCATTCATTGAATGTGTCACGGTTTATTGATGAGGCATTTTGGTTTGCAAACTGTTAGAGCATTACTCGGTCGAACCCACCAATGTTAAGTTTGGTTGTCATATTTTAGTTTCGAAACTCGAAGCTGCTTGATTTTATTACTAGAGTCAACTTTGTTAGGTTAGACTAGGAACATAGAAATGTTGACACTTGCTATTGTTACTCATGAAAAACCTAAAGACGTATTGACATCAACGAACACGTCACCCTTTAGTTCGAGGTTGGTAAAAAGAAACTTGACTTGTTCAATTTCTATCTTTGTTCTTTCAAGTCAGTATTTATTGAAAACATAACATACGAAGTAGAGTTCGTTTATTTGTCTCTAATATCGGTGACTTGGTCGTTATACTGTGACCGGAGTATCAAGGAAACATATACTTGCTATTGTATACTACAACTTTGGTGTATGAAGCTATGAAGTATACATTATCTATAACTTAGTGAATCGACGTTACACTAATTGGTACTTGTTATTATTTTGTGTGTTGAACTTCTGGAATGAGTTCAACCCTTAAGATTATATATGAAGGAATATTATAAACATAATCTATGGAAGTAGAATTGTGAAATCATGTTTCATAGTTTAAAGAGGATTGAGGACCAATCCCAAGACC
Organism: Papaver armeniacum; assembly: GCA_023531295.1. Lineage (NCBI taxonomy): Eukaryota > Viridiplantae > Streptophyta > Magnoliopsida > Ranunculales > Papaveraceae > Papaver > Papaver armeniacum. The sequence continues at coordinate 16,512 of JAJJWW010010093.1, read as the reverse complement.
AATCCCTTGTGGCAAGGACCGATCCCGGAACCGATCCTAGGTACTGGGACGATCCCTAACCGATCCTGTTTAGAATTTAATCTATATTTGCATTTTAAATATTTTTAGTGATCTCTGGGTTTGTTGAAACATCGATATACATGTGGACTAAACTTGGAATGTCCATATAATGTCGACATACCAATTTGAACAAGTGCTTAACTCTTAGTATTACTTAATGTTCAAGTATTTTCCTTCATTCTCAAGGCGATATCCCGAAACCGAAATATTCAGATATCTTTTAAATATTCAATTTTATGTGCTTACCATATCCCACAGGATGGTTAATACACCCCCTCGTCTATAGTGTGTGCGTGCGGTAGGGGGCTCACCATTAGGGGAGGTTGGATATCCTGTTTCTCCATCACTGAGTGAGATAGAAATTAGATCAGCAGTGAGGCTAGTCTAGATGGTTGGGTTTGCTCAGTGGTATGGACCCAACTGTAGCGAATAAAAAAATAAAAAGTGATAGTTACGTTTTCTTCTTCATATAGAGGCGACGGATGAGAGGATGCGACTTCGGTATCATCCACGTCCAATCCATCTAAATGGCGTGTTTGAGAATGTCACTCACATCCAATCCATTACCCTTGGATTAGAAATCCACGGGAGCAGATGAGCGAATTTGATGCATGTAGATTTATGAACTTTAAAAAAAAAAACGAAAATCGGTAAATATTTAACAAGAATAATATAACTTAGTTTTAAAACTTATATTATTGGAATCTAAGTAATTGCTGCATAACAAGAGCAGGTAATGTTTTTCCAACAACTAAAATTAAAATGTTCATCGATTTGAAGACCTCCGATCAATCCAAAATTGATACTTCAATTCTGGAATATCTTAGACCTTCAGTGCTTCTAAAAAAAATCATCTATCAATTTCTTATAATAACCTTCGTATATATATATACTAGGCATTGAATAAGCGGCGTTAAAACTAAGGAGGAAGGGGTTCGAACCCTGTAATTTCCAGAATTCACTCCAAATTAAGGAGTTTGGATGTAGTCTAGGTACCACTAGTATAGGGTATCAAAAAAAAACGACGTTTTTTTTTAAGCATGAAATTTATTAGATTAGATTGAAATTACACGGGGGTACGTAATACCCATAGAGTCTGCTATTACAATAGAACTGATAGATTGCGGAATTGTATGTTCCCATACTGCTGTCGTGAGTCTCCCTATGGAGCAATCATCCGCTGCTCGGTTTGCTAAACCATCTGTTGCTTGATTTGCTTCTCTGTAGACGTGGCTTACGACATATTGCTGGATTTGGGTGAGCCTTTGTTTGATCTCTGCAACCAGTTCATATATATACCAAGGGGGGTTGTATCTGAGGTTATAAATCTCATTAAATTTTCCGAATCTGTTTCAAATTGGACTTTTGACCATCCTCGTTCCGTCGCCCTTTTAGAGGCTATATGCATGGCCCAGGTATCCGCTGCAAGTGCTGTGGTGATGCCTAGAGGTTGTGCTATTGCTAGAATAGTGTTTGATTCCTCATTTCTACAAATAATACCTACTCCCGCTATTCCGGGGTTTCCTCTTGCTGCGCCGTTCGTGTTGATTTTGATCCAATCTGATTGAGGCCTGAGCCATCCTACAAAGATGGTTGAAGTTGTTACTGTTCTTTGTGCTGGATTTGGATATGGCTGCATCTCAGGGAGCACCGGTGGGAGGTGTTTCTGGGCCCAAGAATATTCCGGCTGGAGCTTGATGGCCATTTGCATTACATTTATCGGATTTTGTGTTGTTGGCGATACATCACACCGTTCCTGGTTAACCATAAGGACCAAAAAAGGAAGCAGAAGGTTGTGGTTATTGGTGCAGGTACTTTTGTTTGAACAAGTTCGGATATGGTTGTTTGCTGAGGTAGTGAAATGGGTATGCCTTGCGAGGCGACGTGAAGGTTTCTAAGGTGGTTTAGTAAGAGGTTCCAAGAATCTATAGCTGTCTGACAATTTAGCAGAATGTGATTGGATGTTTCGGGATTAGAACTGCATTGAGGGCATAGGTTGGAATTGGTGAGATGGATGCGATGAAGAATGTTGAGGGTTGGTAAACCCTCATTAATTGCTTTCCACAAGAAAAGCTGTACTTTTGTGGGACATGGGAGTGTCCAAAGGAAGTTGGATGGTGGAAGGGGGTCTTGGTGAGTTTGCGCAGAAGCGCTAATGAGGCAGTTGTATCATGAAGCAGTAGTATATTGTCCGCTTTTTGTAAAAGGCCATATGATCCTATCAGGTTGATTGCTCTGTGGGATGTGGATGTTGATGGTTCGTTGAATTATGGGGTGGGGTAGTAGGCTTAATCTTTCATGATTCCAATTCCTGGTTGATGGGTCGATGATGTCTGCTACTAATTGTATTGGATAACAAGAAGCTGGGTTAATGGTATTTTCAAATTGTGGTATCCAATTTGCTTGTATGGGGGTGTGTAATCCATATCCTATTTGGTGGAAGAGATGTTGTTTGCAAAATGGTAAGAGCGAGGCCATTTGCCTCCACTGAGGGCTAGGGGAAGACGGTAGTGGTGGGATGCTTCCGAAAATGGGGGTATGGTCAAGGTATTTTGCATTATATAGTCTGGCTAAGGTAGAGTTAGGGTTTTGGTGAATGTGCCAAACTCGTTTCATGAGTAGTGCATTGTTGTGTTCCTTACTACTTCGGATACCGAGCTCTCCTTGTGATTTGGGTTTGTGGAGCTTGTCTTTTCCCAGTGGGTGGAGTTTTCTGATAGAAGAATAGTGACCCCAGAAGAAGTTTGTCGTGATACGATCCATTTTTTGGTGGATATGAGAAGGAAGGATTTGGGTTTGCATGAGGTGGTTGGCAGTAGGGGTTAGTGATGATTTTATGAGCTCGAATCTTCCCGATTGGTTGAGGCATTTGGTCATCCATCCTTTTGCCTTGCGTGCCAGCCGTTGAAGCAAATGGGAAAATATGTGGCTAGAGGATCTACCATGTTTAAATTGTACTCCTAAATAGGTAGGGGGTTCGATGTTGTTGGCATATTGAAATCTTGGGTTAATTTATCTATCTAGGGTTGTTCTAGCTGCGGGTGATGTATCAGTGTGGATTTAGAGTCGTTGATGTGTTGACCCGCCAAGGTGCCGTAAGCCTGTAGTAGTAGTTTGAGGTGATTGGTGCCTTCTGAAGTTGTTTTATATGTTATCAAGAGATCATCCGCGTACATAAGATGCAATATTGGTTGAGCTTTTTGAGAAATGCGGAGCCCCTCTATCTTATTTTGTGTTTCAAGTATTCCCATATTGGTGGACAGTATTTCCGCACAAATAATAAAGATATAAGAAGAGAGAGGGTTTCCCAGTCGTATTCCCCTGGTTGGAGTAATATATCCATGCGGTGTGCCGTTGATATTGATTGAGTAGGTTTCCGTAGATATGCATATCATAATATAATCCACAAAGATGGAGGGGAAGCCTAAGCTGGTGAAAGCCTGTTTGATGAATCCCCATTCCAAGGAGTCATATGCCTTTTGAATGTCTAGTTTCAGTGCTATTTTAGGATCCTTCGTACGGTATGATGTTCTGATGTGGTGAAAAAGTTCAGCTGCGATAACTATATTATCATGAATGGATCGTTGAGGCACAAAGGCACTTTGGTATGGGCTTATCAAAAATGGGAGTAGAGGTCGTATGCGATTGACCAAGATCTTTGAGATGATTTTGTAAGTGACATTACATAACCCTATTGGTCTAAATTGAGATGGTTTTGAGGGATGTTCAATCTTTGGGATTAGAGTGACGTTAGTGTGGTTCATGAGATGGTGAATGCTAAATGACTCAAAGAAACTTCGGACCATTGCAATAAGTTGTGGTTTGGTTGTTTCCCAGAAAACTTTAAAAAACTTACTGGTGAATCCATCTGGTCCTGGAGCACGATCCGATCCTATGGAGAAAAGCGCCTGTTTGATCTCCTCAGTGGTGACTTCCGCTGTTAGTTTCTCACATTTTCGGGGGGTTAACCTTGGTGTTATTGCCTCGAACAGGTTTTCATCGATTACTGTATTTGGAGCCGTATGCTGGTCTGTGAAGTGTTCAAGCATGATCTTGATAATTTCTTCTTTGTCGTTAATCCAATTATTTTGATGATCCTGAATTTGTTGTATATTGTTGCAGCTTCTATGAATTGTGGCCTTTGTATGGAAGAATGTGGTGTTACGGTCACCTGAATGAAGCTATTGTATTCTAGATCTCTGTTTCCAATATGTTGCATGGCAATCCAATAAATTTAGGTGTTCAATTCAGAGTTGCTTTTCTTGTTGAATCCAGGTTTCCAGTGAAGCTCCAATTTGCGTAGCACATTGATGTTGGGCAGCTTTAATTTTCGCGGTTGACTTTTTGATTAAAGTGGGTAGATGGCCAAAGTTAATCTTATTCCATTATGTTAAAGTTTCACTGGTTGAGATGAGTTTGAGCTGGAGGTTCAAAGGTGGATCTGAATCCTGTAGTTTATCCCATGCCGAGGTAACCACTTGATGAAGTTGAGGGTGAGATAGCCATAGATGCCCAAATCTATAATTCTTACTTCCTTGCCAGTCCAAGGCTTTCGTTTGAAGCAGGATAGAAGCATGATCTGAGGCTATTCGTGGCAGATGTGTGATTCCAGCATGGGGGTTGGCTGTTCTTCAATGCTGATTTGTTACTGCTCTATCAAGTCTTTGTTGGATGTTGTCATGACCTTGTTGGTTGTTTGTCCAGGTGAACGGGTCTCCTCTGAATCCTAGATCAATATAGCCCATCTGATCCATTAAATTGAGAAACGGGTGCGTTTGTGCATACGTAACCGGTCTGCCTCTTTTTTTTTACCGATTGGTCCAAAACTTCGCTGAAATCTCCCAGTGATGGGTGAAATTCCACCCCCGACAAACTCGTAAAAACTAAGGATTTCACCCGCGTTCATTCCATTGAGAGACGGATTGGATGTCCACCCGCCAAAATGTGGGTTGGGTTGGGTAAAATCCGCCGATTTGGATGTGCTTGCCACCCTTTATTTTTTTTTCTCTCTCACCCCCCTAGCTTCATAAGAAACAGAACGGTCGAGATATTATTCACTTTCCCTTTCAACTAAAACCCTCATTCCACATTTTCACTCATAGTGATCAGATAATCATTTTAACTGTTTTACTGAACAATTCATAAGAATGAGCTCAATTCATCACTTTCAATTCTTCATCATCCTCTCTCTAGCATTCATCGCAATTTCTTTCTCCTTTCCTTTTCAGGTAATTAAACAAACACCCATTCTACTCCCCCCCTCTTCTTTCACTCTCTCATTCTCACCATTTTCTTGAAATTTTGCAGGTTACTGATCAGCTTCAGTATGATAACTCACAACTGAGCTCATCAGAATTCTCAACTTCACTTGAAACTCTTCAAAAAAGAATCGGGTAAGTTATTTAAAACCTAATCACGAAAGCACACTCTCTTTCACACAGGCGTCAAACCCTAAATCACTCTATTTTTGTACTGCAGTTATGAGTTCAAGAACGTTAATCTCCTACGAAGAGCAATGACGCATGCCTCATACTCTGGAGAAAACAACAAAGCGTTAAGCGATTTAGGATTAGATGTAATCAAGACTTCAATTGCTCTTAACTGTTTGAAAAAAGACATTGATATCTCTGTTAGTGATCTAAACAGGCAGATTACAAAGGTAACTCAGGTGAATTCTTGTGCAATTGAAGGAACAAGGTTAGGACTACAGAATATAATTAGGGTTCCTATGAAAGGGAATTCTTCAGCTCCACCAGTTGTTTGTAGTGGTTTTAGGGGTTTGTTTGGTGCAATTGCTGTTGATACAGGTAAAGCTGATGATGCTGGGGATGTGTTCTGGAATGTTCATAGTGGGATTTCTAGCACTTTCTTATTCTGACTTTGTGGATTTTGGTGTGGCAGTGAAGATTTAGTAAGTAAATAGGTTCTTGTCAGTCTAGAATTTGTAAAACTTATCTGTGAACTGGTTTCGTCTTTGAAGATTTTGGTGTCACGAATTTTAAATGAAGATAATGTTTTCCTTGTATTCCAGTGGTGTTCTGTTTTTAATTCCGAAACAAGAGATGGTTGGTACTTGGTAACTAGGTTGGTAGGTGTATCTTGGTCAATTTATGATGCTCATGGACATAGGTCAGAAGGATATGCTGGATGGCTTTAAAATCAGCAAAACTTGGTCATAGTCAATGAACCAGAGAAAACGTAAGTTAGATAAATGTGAATAATTTGCTACTTCTGCTTTAGCTTCTTTGAATGATCTTGACCTCTGTTCATCACTCACTTGACATATGGGATATGGTGTGTAGGCCTAGTACTAGGTTTAAGAGAAACTTGTTTCGCCGTCCTAGGATGTTAAACAGTATGTTATTCCCTTTGGCATGCAAACCTTACAGCAACCTTTCATTGAGGTCATAAGATGTGTATATGTGTAAGACCTGTAGGGTTCATGACCAAGATATGACATGGTGTCTTGTGGCAAAATGCCAGGGGATGGTCCAGCATTTTTTGGTTTTCCTTTTCTGTGGATAGTTTTGAGCCCTTGTTTGTATCTCACATGAGTTTTCTGAGTCTCTTTGGTTTCCTTTAGTACTCTACTTATACTCTATCCTGCTCTTGCTATTTTTGAGCCAACCATATTGGATTTTGATTGCTAGAAATGGAAATTTGCATGAGAAAGTGAGAAACATAAACTCTTGTATTCTTCTTTATATATCATTAACTCGTATTTGTCAGTGATTTACATTTTTACATAATCTGTGCTCTTAAAAAAATGGTTCATATTTATAGCGTGCATGCTACTGTTTTACTGAAATTTGTTTGAGGTATAAATGAATGATAAATCATTATTGATGTTCCACAACACCATTAGTGACCTTTTCCAGGGCTTGGACCAGAGGTCTTCCTTCCGCCAATACCATTGATGTAAGAATGACCAATCCCAGGGCTTGGCCCTGATTTCTTGTCACCAATGCTATTGGTAGCGACGGATAGATGACCGATCCCCCTTGGGCTAGGTCCTGATTTCTTGATTGCTCCTAGATCTAGGTTGTTGTTGAACTCGTAAATCACATTTCCTTCATCACAGTTGAAACCATCCTCCAAAACTTGCAACTGACGAGCTTGTAGAGATGAAATAAACATGATGCAGCTTAGGAGCAGAGAAAGAAGAAAATACTTGAGTACTAGTCTAGCCATGATAGTTTGAAGGATGTTTGTTTGAACTCAACACGATTTTTTCCCTTGGGATGAAAAAGAATATTAGAGATTTTTTGTGAATGGAAGGTTAGCGAGCAGTGTGATTTTGAATGCACAAATGGGTAGTTTGCATCACAATTTATAGTAGCAATCAAGTCTCTGTTCAAACAGTTGTAGGTAAGAGGCTTAAGTCATGCACGAAAGAAATGAATGTTGCATTACTTGTAGTACTAGTAGGATGGTAAAGACTGATTACTTTGAAGAGTTTGAAACATATATTGGGGCGGAATATTAAGTTGTTTTGATTTTTATTAATTTTTAGAAAGAAGCCACCATATTAGATTTGAAGAAAGAAGATGCGTGACAACGACAGACCAAATGAGATTTGAAATCTTGACTACATCATTTTTTATGTTGTGAGATTACTGCGAAGTTGCTAGCTGATACTAGGGTTTAATTTTGGCATGAGGTGATAACTGTTAGAGTTAAGACCCAGTCAGTCATTGCATGATTGAATATCAAACTTAGGAAAATATTACTTGCGAAAGAGTCAAATTCATGCATTTGATATTTTCAAAGAAACTTGTGTTGTATCAAAGTTTTGACTTTGAAACATGTCTTAGGTCACAAATTTCTCAAAGTAAAATGCAAAGATGGTAAGGCTGTTTTCACATAGATTGATATGTTGGCTCCGGGTTTTGCTAGTTTGATCTGAAGTATTATACAGTCTACGGTTATATGCGTCGTGCCTAAAAGCTGTTATTTGCTTTCATGGGTAGCATTTACTTGCGTGCTCAGTTTTGCATTGCTATGCCTATTTTCTCTCTTGTACCTTAGTGCTTAGGGTCTCAGACTATCACATCGAAGATAATAATACCCATTACCTTGGCAAATATTAAGGGGATGTAGGGTTGCCAGGTATAGAAGCCTGGTCGAATAGTGAATTTTTTTGGAGAGGCTAAGAGCTTCTCCAATGGAATGTATATGAGGATAAATATTCAAATCCACATAGGATACACATTAATTTTCTCTAAAATCCTTCTCCAACCCTAACTTCTTAAATGAATATGGAGTGACGTGGCTTAATTTTGGGAAGACATTGTCAAGGTGAATGTCAAGTTTTAGACATTCACCTTCACAATGTCTTCCTATCCTCGTCACTTTTATGTTAATGAAATAAATTATAAATTAAAAATGGAATAATTGTTAATCAATTATTAAATGACACTTAAGAAATAAAAGATTAAGATTGATTTGGGTTGGAGATGAATTTTTTTAGCTCATAATGTTTAGGAATTTACATCTATATAAAGGAACTTTTATCAAGAGAAAGTCAAGACAATGTTGACACATGAAATAAGCACATCAACCATTGAAGAAGCTCTAACCAAGGCTGTTGTCAGTATTTTACGCAATATTGCATGATGCCGGTTGTCTGGATTCCCAAGATTTTCAGCAGTTCTTGTTCCCGAATTGTTTGGGCAAAATATTTCTTGACAGTGTCCGGGTTTTTTTTTCTTCCTCTTTTCCTGGTACGAAATACTTTCCAGGGAACTAAACGCACTGCACGAATTTTCCGAATAATGTATTCCCTTCGTTCCTAATTAATAAGCTGGTTTTGTTTTTAGAGAAAATTAAGGAAATTAAGAGAACTAATCAAAGAACTGAAGTGAAATGGTCCTCATGACACTTGTCTATAAAAGAACTGAAGTGAAATGGTCCTCATGACACTTGTCAATAAAAGAACTGAAGTGAAATGGTCCCCATGACACTTGTCATCAAAATAAGTTAAGAGAAAGTGGTCCCAGAAAACTAAAGTAACATTTGACTTTCCCAATTAGGAAACCAGCTTATTTTTTTGAAACATCTATTTATAAAAACTAGCCTATTATTTAGGAACGGAGGGAATAGTCTTCTTGTCAAGGGAATTAATCCCCGAGTGAAGCGGCCAGAGAGCAACAGAATTCTAGATTGCGAGTGCGTTCATTTGAAGGGCATGGTGATCGTAGACAAATTAATCCGGGCCTTTTGAGTTACATATCCTATTTCCTTCTCTTTAAAAGCCAAGGATTTGAACAATGATTCTCAATGGGAATGAAGAAATTAACAATGAAATTAAGTAAATAATAATAATATAGAATTATCTTGTCTATTAGTGTTTGGTTATAAAACTAACAATTGAAAGTATTTAGGGGCGCCAATCACCAAGTGGTCTGGTGGTTGGCATGCTCCCTGCCACTGCGGAGGTAGGGGTTCGAACACTGAAATTGTCAAAAATCCACTCTAGTTTAAGGAGTTTGGATGTAGTCTAAAGACCACGAGCCTAGAATAATAAAAAAAAAAAAACGGGCCCTTAGCTCAGCTGGTCATCCCCGTTCCCCAAAGTTTAATGCGCTCCAGGAGGTCCCAGGTTCGAGTCCCCAATGGCGTAATATTGCAGGAATTAACATGGAAGGTAGTGTTAGTTTGCCCCCCTTGTGACACAATCTCGCCCCCCCGCCCGCCGTTTCGGCTCCCCTTGGCAAGGTTCCCCATGAGGCCCGCTGGTAGACTAGCACATCAACCTGTTCAATTAATGTAGTAGTATGTCGTTGGAGCTTAGCTTGTTAGGCTTCCAACTAGTTAATGTAATAATAATAATAATATTAAAAAAAAAAAAAAAAAAAAGCATTTAGGGGCGCATGTATATTTTATACCATGTAGTATGGTTTCCCTGAAAGATGGTCCGCAATGGAATAAGGTAAGCTTATGTAATTGATGGCAGCGACGGAACCAGGAATTTATGTTTGGGTAGGCTAATTTTTTTTCTCTCGAACTCTCAACTTAATTTATCTCAACTGCAAGAATGACAACTGCGGTAATATACTTAAAGCTGAGTATGGGTTGCCACACGATCTCTTTTCCTTGGAGCATAAAGCTTTGAATCAATTTTTTTCACCTTGTACTAATATTAGGGAGGAATAATTGCGTATCGAAAATAATAATCTTGATTTATTTAGCGGCCGAAGGCCGCCCAATTTTTTTCTAGTTTTAAAGGTTATTATAGGGATGCAAAAATATTTGGAGTTTGTACATATACGCATAATAAGTCATGACATATTGTATTTTTGTCTCATGATTACACTGCATTTTTAGATTATACATAGATATACATAAAATTGTGGTCACTTCATAGAAGAAAAATGAATTTTTGGACAAACACTTGCTTTTTTTCTTTTTTTAAAGGTGGACAAACGCTTGCTTAGTTAAGGACAAGACATCCCCATTTGACACACAGTTTTATCTTATCAAACTGACACGTAACAGGTGAGCCCATTCAATACTTGATTTTAAGAAACATCATGAATACGTGTTTTTCCCTATAGCCTTTGAACGGTTGAGATGCTATCCATGCGGGACCGGGTTCCAAAATCTTTTGATTTCTTCCACGCAGAATCATATCTTAACAATTAATGGGCTAATTAAAATTTACACCTGGGCTAAATTTTACAAATGTTAAAAATTACACTAACAAAACATCTTTTTAGAAATTTTGGTGTGGGCTTCAGCCTGGGTAAGCCACCCCTAATACCGTCCCTGATTGATGGTCAACATGCACAACTATTTGTTTGAAGGATTCATTAATAGTCGCCTTGATATCCCCTTCCTATGTACTAAACGCCTCAACCGTAATTACTCCTGACGAATGGGGCCTTGTACCGCGTGCAGCGGCCCAATCTACTTTCTTAATTTGTACTGTACTATATTTTGAAACAAGAAAAGGGTTAAGTACGTACTGTTAAACTAGCGCTGACTATCACATCAAAGAGGGTTGGTACTAGGTAGGTTAATCCTGGTCAACTGGCATGCTCTAAGAAAAACGCAAGTCTTAGTCATAGTCCCGAACTAAAAAAAAAACGCAACTTAGATGCGTAAACAACTTGCAACTTCTGGTTTGTTCTTGATCTCTGTTGTTCATTTCATCTGAGATGTGAACAAGAGCTACCTTTGAGAGGCAAATCGTGCAGCAATTAATCTTACGATGCTAGATGGCACGTATATTTCCTCTGGCAAGGAAACCTGATCAGTAGAAGTCTAGAAGTTTTTGTGGAGGTCTTAATCGTCAGGCATGGATGTGTGAGACCAGTAGGAGGGCGATATAGGGTTAATGTATTCTGCACTTTCTTCTCAAGATATTTTCATGGTTTTCCCCTTCGGTTAAGATATTTATCCACGTACAATCTTGGTTCTTCCTATTTAGAGCCGAAGCAGTATATGTAGTAATTAATTACTTCTAAGGTAATTCAAGCTGATTTCACTAACTTACTCCTAGCATAGCTTGTCTTCTTTACGGTACAAACTATCACAAGTTTGTTAGATTCACACGACATACAATTACTCAATCTCAATTAAGCATAACAAGACACAAATTTGATATGAGTTACTCAACATAGGAGCAGGGGGTTTCATCAGACACCACCAGGCGATAGAATTAAAACATAATTAGATAATTTAAACTACAAACTACACTAAAATGATGCTCGGCTGCCTGAGCATGAACCCTAAACACATCTTCTTCATCTTCTATTTATACATGAAAACTTTCCCAAAACCCTAAAATTCTTTAAAATAGAAATTAAATTAAATCACCTCTCACCCACATCTCTGAATCGCTTTCCTCTTACGTCAATCGCCTCACGAGAACGCCATGCATGGTTGTTGGATAACCCTAGTTCTAGTTTTCTCTAAGTTAGCTTCTAGGGTTGGAGAAGGCTAGAGAGAAAACCTAGACCTAAGAGACTGGTGCGGCTCTTGGAGTTGTTGTTGTGTCGGGAGAAGTGATGATGGAGCGGTGAGGTGGTGGCAGAGCGGCTTTGTCGGGGAGAGGGAAGGAGGTGGTGGAATGGGTTACTCGAGATGAGGGGAAGAAGAAAGAGAGAAATAAGAGAAATGAGGTGTTTTGCTCGATGGGTATAGGGGTTAGGGTAGTTTGGTGTTGAGCGAGGTGGACGTAAGTTTGATGAGGAAGGCCTCGAGCGAGCGTAGGATCTAGGGAGTAATATCTGGGCGACTCGGGAGGCTCGGAGTAATGCGGTGTTGAGTGGGAGCATCAAACGTTGATGTGCAAGGCTGAGCGACCGTTGGATGTAGGCGAGGAGATCTCAACGGCTCGGAAATGATGGGCTTGGATCCGGGTCATGGGTCGGAGGATGGATAGCTCGAGCCCATGTATGTAGATGAGTTGCTTACTTGTTGGGTTGCAAGCATTGCTGCGTGAGCTTTGGCTTCTGCTCCATAGACACTTGCCTCAGATTCTTCGCTCTTTTGGCTCCTCAATTTCTCCAGAGCTTTATTTATTACCTAAAAACACAAAATTAATTATTACAAATATTTATTCTTGAAAACAAAGAAAATACGAGAATTTGGGATAATATCTAATTCTTGAGCACAAAAAGATGAGTAAAATGCCAATAAAAAGGTGTATAAATATGCACTATTTGGCACTCATCAAATACCCCCAAACCTGAATTTTACTTGTCCTCAAGTGAAGCAGAAATAAAGAAATCCTAACTATACCCACATCGTGTAGGTCTCTCGGAATGCATTTAGCGTATGCACTAAGCCTTTAAACCCCTAGGTGTCCCTAAGTGGACGAGTTGTAGTCTCGTGAGGGTTTGCAGAGGCTGTACCCACAAAACCTTCTCCAACTTCGAGTGTAAAAGAGTCTCAAGCCTCCAAGAAGCTATGAGGACATAGAGTTTACGCATGCTAGTAACGAAGTTAGAACTACCAAAGAACGCATTCTCATCCTTAAGTGCTTTGGCGAGAAATAACCATACCATATGAAAGAATTAGGATTCGATTGTGATCATAAGCCTCGACTTACGCCTCACTATTAGGGTTTTATGATAATTGCACTCAAAAAGATTGCTTTTTAGTCTCTCATGTGTGCGGGCGGGAATAAAGAGAGAAATCATGCACACGTTGTAGGTAAGAAGGATAACCTTCGAAATAAAACTGGAAACTCCACGAGAAGTGTGGAAAAAAGAATCTTTTCTGATGATCTCTAAGAAAGGAAATCAACCATTAGAAAGGGTGGGAGTACTCACTTACCTTCTCACCCGATCGGCAATTAATATCACTCTCTCATAAGAAACATAGAAACGTCTTCAATCTTCGGTCTTCGGTCTTCAAATGTTGATTGATGAACTTCTAAACTTCACAAAACTTGACAATTTTTAACTTTTCTACTCAAATTTCTTATTGTTTGGATTTTTCTTCTTGAACTCTCTTTACCATGGTGGTAGCAAAAATAAAACTACAATATTTTTTTTTTTTTTTTTTTTTTATTACAATAAGTGAAAATAAAAATAAAAATAATGAAACAACTAACTCCATGGACAAAGGACCTTATCACTCAATTTTTCCACAACTTATATTGTCTTGATTTCACAAATTTTATTAATTCTCATCCTATTTTCTAATCTTTTTCTTTGTTGCACGTAAAGCTTGGACTATATCAATTTTTCTTTCCATATTCTGATGATGCTCCGCTTGTTGACGATGATGTGTTTCTATAGATGCTGTTGATTGAGAGAGAGAGTGATGCTAGCCCAAATCGATATTTAGAAGGAGTTTTCATCTTTAAACGTCACCCTCATGATTGACAAAAACTAGCACTCAAGAGATCAAAAGTAGTCTGAAAGTGGTGCGAAGTTGGGTAGCTCACCATTCCCACCTGAATTGACGTACGGTGACACACACTCCTAGCAGACTTTTCTAGAAAGTTGCAAAAATTGAAGGTTGGTGCCTCACTTGATGTAAAATGGGTAGTCTCCACTATGGGTGATCACAATTCTACTACCAGATATCTAACATCACCTAATTCGCTCTCCGGTATGGTTAAATCCAACTTTAACGCTCTAATCAACTAAGAAACCCGATTGTGTTCTCAGTACTTCTAACTTCATTATTTCGGTCGATTCTCTATGTAAACATAGCTAGAAGCATACTAGTGACTCTAAAATCTCTAAAAGTTGAGGTTTTTACAAAAAGAGTTTTTTTTTTTTTTTTTTTTTTGTAAAATTAAAAGATAAAATAAAATACTAAAAACTCTAAATGAAAATTCACCCCAAAACCTAAATCAAACATTGTCCTCAATGTGTCGACATATAGAAAATTTTAAGCGAGTCACATGCGAGAGAACTATGCTTGATAAGAGAAAAGGGAAGAGATTAATGGATGTCGAGCAGATCACGGTTAGAACTTCATTCGTTAAGGCTAGAATCCAACATATCATATCGGATTAGCATCATATATGCACAGAAGACTCAGCCAGAATCAAGAAAGAAAAATTAAAAAGTCCTACGGGATTATATACAAAAATTCACCATACACTAACAATCTAAAGAGTTGAGGTCAACCCAAAGATAATGTACGAAACATTAACATTCTTACAAATATAACATAAAAATGGGCTTTGGTTTATACAGGAATTTGGTTTATTTGGGTTTTGGTTTGGTTGTGGCAACTTGTGAGTGTGGACTGCACAGGCTCGACTCCACGGCCCAGCATGTTGGGCTTCGATTTTGTGTACAACCGAAGTGGGTTGAGCCCGATATTTCGGTTAAGTGGGTTAGAGAGTCAATGGGTTGTTTCGGCCAATTTATACGCTTACGAGGGCTTCTGTTGGTGCAGGAGTTTGGCAAACTCGAGACATTGAGCGTGTGCACATGACTTTACAGTAAGGCACGAGTTATGTCTTTGGTTGGTTACTACTGACCTAGTATGTGAGCTTCGGTTTATGCTCAAGTTTTTTTTGTGCAGAGGATTGGCAAGTTATGTGCGGCCCTAGGCCAAGCACAACGCAAAAACAACAATTTGTTGTGTGCAAGAACAAAGAAATCACTTAGGAAACTCGGCCGAGCTTATGCACAGGTTGTGTTCACATCCACGAGTTTTAAATGCGGCTCGAGCACTACGGGGGTGATGGTTATGTTGCGAGATGCGGAGTTGTCAACCACGAGGCTGAGTGCACTGGGTAGATCAAGAAACAGCAGTTGCGCGGCACGGGTCATATGAGTGCACAAGCAAACGAGCGGTGTGTGAGTCGAGATTATGCAAAACAAGCACGGCCTAACACAAAACCAAAGCATTCATGTGAGCATATCATTTTATTCACAACATCCAATGTTTGCTGGATCGGTGAGATGCAACAGGTAAATGAACAAAGTGCAGCCGGTTTATAACATGCTCGGGGTGTTGGAGTCAGCCCAGGGGTAGTTGATATCAGCTATCACAAGTTGATGCAGCTTGAGCCTAGCTCATGTAGCTCAAACTCACGGCTTCGAGGGCTGGAGCTTGGCCTCGGGGCTGATGGCAACTATGGTCAGCGGAACATACAAGCACATAATTCGGGATTTCAAAATTGCTCAAGAGTCGCGAGATGGTTCGGTTGTTTCACGAGGATATGCTCCGCGAGACTCGGGTCTTAGATTGCACAAATTTCGAGATATGGCGGTGAACAAAGCTTAGCAAATAGCAGTTCTACGGCTCATGCACTGATTAAAGATTGGCAGTGCCAAGGCTAATACTCGACTGCAATTTTCAACGAGATCACACAAGTACGGAGCTTCGACCAAGGCAAGCGCCTACGGTGTCATGCACGGAGTCCACGGATGTTGCGGTTAGAGAGAGAGAGAGAGAGCATACGTAAACCCAAGAAAAGTAACCACGGATGCACAAATGTATGCATACAATTGCACAGTCTCAACATACTCGACTAACATGCTTACAAATTACAAGGAGCCACTCATATGAACCTTATAAGTAGCTGAGGGGGTGCTCGGGGGGCTCACACAAGTGTTCGGGAGATAACACGAGTCGAGTTATAGCTCGGGATTGATAGGTAAACATGCATAGAGTGCGAGAGCAATTATAGCTGGGCTTTGTGATCACACCACTACATCGAGTCAAGCCCTCATGGTAATTTGCAAGGAAGAGCAACAATTCAACAAATCCAGCTCAAATTACCACAGGGAATGAGCAAACTACTCGAATGCAAGGGTTCACTAGGGTTATTCAGATGAGCAATGTTGGTTGTGAGGTAGATCATGCAAAGGGTTGTCATGACTTGGCTCAACAGCTCACACAAGGTCCTGATTCACACAAGGTCACAACTACGGGGGTTGAGTTAAGATGCACGAAGCTCTCAAAACAATGATTTGAGTGTGAAACACACGCTTAGGAAGTCGGCTAGTTTATCATGCAAACAAGACTAGT
>JAJJWW010010092.1:0-175986 GCA_023531295.1 Papaver armeniacum | reverse complement strand
GGTTACGTATTGCTCCAGACCTAATTTGACTTCCTTATGTTCCATTCCAAACTTCGCCACTTTGGAACCTCGCAGCTGCATCTTCTCATTTTCAACCAAACTCGCACAAATGCACTACTTCCATAGATCCGCACAGACATGGCTTCTTAGCACTCGGACCACCTGTGCTAAACCCTCCGATTACATAACCTGCCATCTCCATGTGCAACAATTGCACTTACGCTTCTGCTTTTAGCTCACTGCAATATTTCAAGCCCAAACCTCCGAATCTGTAGCCTTCATCCGTGCTCTACACAAATTCCGCCTTTTCCTCGCAAACATACATTCACATTCATTCCATTCCTCGGCGCAATTTCTATCGCCAACGACCATCGGACTCACTGGCCGCAAACCACACGACCTTCGACTCAAGTTCAAGCTACCGTAAGCATCATTACCACCGCCTCTTCACAAAATTACCAATCTCATCTTTTTCCTCCTTATGCAACACCATCCTAAACCAACTTGCACCTGCCATTTATAGCATTCCTTCATCTCAAGCTCCCACCATTGCCTCACTTCACTCGAAACATCCCTCGTCTCAAATAGTTCTCGTGAAACTTCAAGATCACCAGTGACCATCTCGGTCCAATAGTCCCTCATGGCAGCGACCTAATCCCTGTAATCAATCATTCCAACTTCACCTGATTCCACTTCTGTAGTTTCAATCAATTCATACCCATCTCTCTCAATTGCTGATACACCTCAGGCTCTAAACCATTTCATCCTGAAACCCTTATTTCACAGATTCGAATCATCAACTTCCTGTAATGCACCATTCTCTTCCAATTTCTCTGATGTTCATCATCTCCTCACTGATTTCAATCGATGCATCCTTCTCTTCATCGATCCACCTTCTTCTCCTCAGATTCAATTCTCGATCTGTTCCCTGAGCTCACCTATGCCTCCAATTCATTCAAGATTCGAACAAATGAGATAAACTCTCTCGATGTTAGGTTTAGATAAGGGTCGGTTATACAGTGTGTCCGGTCACGCAGTGATAAGGGATAACCTCGATGGCAGCCCCTTAACCGTAATGACTACCCTTAACGTACAACAGAGGGTGCCAATAATACTTCCCGATAAAATGACCATTTTGCCCTTTGCTTATGAGTTCTTGTTTCGCTCATAACTTCTTCATAC
Organism: Papaver armeniacum; assembly: GCA_023531295.1. Classification (NCBI taxonomy): domain Eukaryota; kingdom Viridiplantae; phylum Streptophyta; class Magnoliopsida; order Ranunculales; family Papaveraceae; genus Papaver; species Papaver armeniacum. Next base: position 174,804 of record JAJJWW010010092.1, on the reverse strand, counting down.
GAGCTCCGAATGACTCCGTTCTTTCGCCATTGTCTTCATCTTCTCGCCCTCTACACAATGAGAAGTAGAAATCTTGTATTTGAACGAGTTCCAATTGGTCTTTTTGCTCCAAATGACTCCATTGCACCTAATAAACTCAAAAGCACACATAAGATACATAATTTACAAGAAAACTCGCAAAGAAAGCATAAATACTAGATATTAAATTACGGTGTATTCTACACCTATCGAATTCCCCCACACTTAGACTTTGCTAGTCCTCGAGCAAATCAAACAAAACAATAAAATACAACAACTCCGTGTCGCCGAGGCTACTGGTCACTTTTAGCATAAATAACAAGCCTTTAAACCCCTAGGTGTCCCTAGTGGACGAGTTATAGTCTCGTGAAGGTTTACTAAGAGATATACCTACAAAACCTATATTTCAAACTCCGTCTATTTGTGACAAATCAATGAACGAATCCAAAATGACTACAGGAGGAGGTACCTTGCAAATTCAATTCAATTATTAGTAAATAAACTCTAATTAGATAGTCGAACAAGCCACAATACTCTAAACTAACAAACCACAATCACAATGAAAAGATTAAGAAGATGGATATAGATGTAGATGTTGGCGAATATTCACAAGTGTTCGATGTTTCCCATATCTGCACTCAAGGTCACTGCTAAGATGAACCTAATCCTATTGGATTGAGCTACTTGGTGCTGAATGCTACATCAAATCAATTGGCATATACAAGGGAACCAAAAGTGACTTTATTCAACACAATAATAATTTTTTCTTTTTTTTTTATTTTATGATTGGATCAAACTGGATCCAATTTCTCTTTTTTTTTTTTTTTTTTTTTTTTTAGACGGCATGATTAGATCTTTTGGATCCAAGCGCATGCTTCTTGTCGCAAGTACATGATAGTTGCCTTGGATCCTCGTATTCCACGCTTGTTTAGGCGACGGAGACAGGGACTACGTTTCACACATACTGCTATTCCCAAGTGTCTTTTTATTCCGTTTTGGTCTAATTGATCGGTCCTTTTTTTTTTTTTCTTTTCTTTTTCTTTTTCTTTTTTTTTTTTTTTTTTTTTTTTTTTTTTAGTAACTCAACCACTCTATTTCATCCTAGCAGTAATAACACGTCGATGTTTAGTGACCCACCAAAGCACTTAGAGAACAATAGATAAATATGGAAAAATAAAAATAGAATGTGATATGGTGATATTCCGAGATATGGTAACAACTATCATGTTAATTTGTGATTTCGAGCTATATTCTTCCCTTTTAGTTAATTGGTTCCTCAACTCCTGCATTCAAAATGGTTCCATCCACTAATGGTGTCAAAAACAAACTATACAAACATATAAATGCTCCCCCACACTTAAACTTCACATTGTCCTCAATGTGTAAAACCGAAAGTTCTGAATTCTGACGTAACAGCAGATAAAACGCAAAAACTGTGCAAATTGGTAAGGAATTTGGAAAAACTCCATTTCACAAAAGTTGTTCGCCTACGTGTTTTCTACACAGTGTCAAAATTTCACAGTGTTTTGATAAACGGTCTGACAGTTATGGTCTCTGGACTGAACTACGCGCAGTCTGAAATTTTCTGACGAAAAGGTATTCGTCATAATTCTCTTCTAAGATAGATTACGGACTCAATGAAATTAAACATAGGGATGCAAATATGATATGAAAACAGTAAAAAATAAATAAACGAAACAAAAATAAAAAGAAAAAGGATAAGAGATACAAAACCGGTGGGTTGCCTCCCACTAAGCGCTTGTTTTAAAGTCGACGGCCCGACTTAACTTCTCGTAAGATTCATTCCCCATACACCAATAATCGGAAAAGTTGGGGATCCACCCATAGAACCTGTTTTGCAAACACTAGCTTCACACAAATATTAGTAAAATAAAGCAAAAGTGAAGCTATGAACCGATAAAAGCTTCCCCCACACTTATTCTTGTCCACACATGGAAGTGTAAAAAGAATATAGAAGTCGGGTACTTCCACGGTTTCTGGTTCAATAACCTGCATAGTATGAGAATCAAGTGTCTCTAATGGCGGAAAACGAGAAACAAAGTCATTCAACAATATTCTCAAGCACATACATTCAAACCAATAAGAGGTAAAGGAGAAGAAATAATAGGCAAAGGGTTAGATAAACCTTGCACAATCTCTTGTATCACTGGAATCCTCTTCATCCTTGAAAAACTCAAGTGAATTATTCACCTCTTGTGTATCATGGTCCTCTATCAAACCTTGCAACCATTCTTCGTCCGTTTCTGCCTTAACCATAGTATCGACATAAACATCATCATCACAATCATTTGCAAGCTCAATTGGGTCTTCCACAATATTGGTCATAACGGTCTCATTCTCAACATACTCCTCTTTGTTGTAAGGCACATACTCTTTTGCGGATCCAAATTTTATTATAAGAAACTTTTTAGAACACTCGAAAATGCATCATCCTCAAGCTCCACCCTTTGAATAGGCTCTTGATCATTATTAAGATCAATGCTTGAGTAATCTACACAAGTGTCATCATATTCCTCTTCATCTTCATCTTGATCCCAAAAAGACTCCTCGGAGATGTCACCATGAGTTGTTTCAAGCAATGTATCATAATCACCGTCACTATCATAGTCAACATAAGATTGTTCCTCGCTGAATTTAGTGTTGCTAATCTCTAACTCATCCTTTTGAATAGGTGAATGATCAATATTACGATCAAGAGTTGAGTTAATTCATACAATTATCTACAAAGTGCCTAAGGACTCAGCTTTCTCAACATTAGCATCAATCAAATATTCATCACTAACCATATGCACATTAGAATTATCCATATCTTCCTTTGTGGTCATCAATGTCTTCAAGATAGTCATACTTCACTTGCTCTGGAGTTGCTCGCTTGTAGTCTCTTTTAGCTTTTTGAAATTCCTCTTAGAAAGTCGGGAAACTTTATCTATAAAATTGCAGACTTTTTGTTCAATAGCATAAGAATCTCCCATCCTGTTGTTGTTCACACACATACTACCATAAGGTTGTTGAGGAAATCCACAAGGTTCCATGGAATAGTGGTCATAACCAATGAATTGGCTTTGATTATACCTATAACTGTAGTTACGTATTGTTTGAGGCTTGAAAATCATATCCATTGCTCGAGTATGCTCCTTCCATCGAAATAAGCACACCCGGTAGCGACACAAATATAATTACACTTTCTTACTACTCAAAATATAAATATAGCAAGGGCAAGAAAGGATCGATCCCACAGAGAGGTCTAGGTTGTCAAATCGTTATGGTTCCTTATAAATAACACCGGTAGTTTTGTGGTTTTATGAAATAAAATAAATAAAAGCAAATAAAGAAATAAGCAAACAAATCAAATCAAGGATAAGAAATATTGGTTAAGGATTTCGTTTTCATTCACTAACATGCTTTTCACAATAACTAGAATTGATTTTTAATCTCAACTTTTATCAAAGACCCTAGAATACCTTGATCGCAAGAATATCCATAAATCTCCTCTTTTCATCAACAAACACATTAAAAGATGCGAATATGAATTCTACCTAAAGGAACAACCTAACGTGTAAAAGCACTAATCAAGTTTAATTCCCTAGATGCGTTAAGTTCTATGAAATCAGGCCAATCAAAGCAATTGAACGTGGAAAGCGCACTAATTCAATTTAACAAAGGTTACGATTCACATATGATCATAAGAATATATCACTACAAACTATAATCATATTATGCTACTTGTATCCAAGGAATATCACTTTTTGCGTATAATAAACCTAAACTAGCAATAGATGTGATTAGAAGTTCTACCAATTTGCAACTCGGTCAAAACAATCAATCAATCATGAAACAATATTTCCAGAGAATTGCAAACGATAATTATGAGACAAAACTAATATATTGAATCAAAGAATCATATTATGTGAAATCCAACTATTCCATAACCAAAAGATAATTAGGTACTCATATTCAAGGAGTTCATCACAAGAAGAAAGAAAAAGACTTCATGTTTCAAAACCCTAGAACCAAGTAGAGAAAAGATAATAAAACGTGGTAGATATAAGATATCCCATAGATAATAAAAGTCTTCTCTTTATATAGCTCCACTCCTTCCAAAACTAGGTTTTGTCTTCAAAGTCCATTAGTTGGAAATTCACCGGCCCACCATGGAGAGAAACCCGTAGAAATTATGTCCCAAAACGGTCGCCGGAATCCTGGTATTGTGGCGGGAAATCGGCCGGAATCGTCATTTAAAAATATTTCAGTGGCCAGGCAAAGTCAAACCGGCCACCGGGTCAACGGGTCGGGGCGAAGTCATCTCGGGTCGGATCGGGTCAAGGCACGGCGAGTCAGCTCGGGTCAAATCATTGAGTCGGGGTGATCCGGGCATGAGTCAATGATCCATCTCGAGTCAAAGTCTAACTCGATGGTCGGCGGTTTGAGCCAAAGTCATTTGCCGCGACCTAGCCCTCTGTTGTGCCATCATCTTTGCATTAGTCATTTCACTCCCAGCCATAATGGCTGCACACTTCTCTGTCACCTCAAAAGTCACCGCATTCTTCCCCCTCACGACCAATCTGCGTCTCCAGCCTGAAGCTTCAATTCCACCACCAAACGGTGCATAACCACCGCTTTGACACCAACACTTCCACACGAGAACACATTAGCCACAGTGTACAATCAACACAAACTGCAGTCTCACACATCTTCCACAGTGCCAGCTCTGCCAAATCATCCAGCTGCAAAATCCATCATTATCTTCTTTCACAATTTCAACCTCTCTGCACCACCAGTTCCTTTTCTACCTCAGACAACCAGTCCTCATTGCAGCTGCAATATAGCTTCACAAACCATTACCCCGAATACCACCGCTCACAATCTTACCAGCTCGGGGGCAAAAGAAACCACCAACTCTTCACTGCCATGAGCAATTAATCCTGGCAGCATCACACATGACCACCGTGCCTAGCTATTCCAATGATCGCCGACTTCCCCACCCGGAAGCACTTTGCACTTCCCTTATGTTCCATTCCAGCTGCCACTTTAACCTGCAGCTGCATCTTCTCATTTCAACCACACTGCACAAATGCACTACTTCCATAGACTGCACAGACATGGCTTTAACAGCTCAGACCACCTGTGCCAAACCCTCCAGATTACACAACTGCCATCTCCATGTGCAACAATTGCACTTACAGTTCTGCTCTTTAGCTCAGCTGCAATATTTCAAGCCCAAACCTCCAGAACTGTAGCCTTCATCCGTGCCTACACAAATTCCGCCTTTTCCCTGCAAACATACATTCACATTCATTCCATTCCCTGGCGCAATTTCACTGGCCAGCACCATCAGACTCACTTCTGGGCTGCAAAACCACCTGACCTTCAGCTCAAGTTCAAGCTACCAGAAGCATCATTACCACCAGCCTTCACAAAATTACCAGCTCATCTTTTCCCCTCCTTATGCAACACCATCCCAAACCAACTTGCACCTGCCATTTATAGCATTCCTTCATCTGCTCCCACCATTGCCTCACTTCACTGAAACATCCCTGTCTCAAATAGTTCCTGTGAAACTTCAGCATCACCAGGACCATCTCAGGTCTAATAGTCCCTCCTGCGGCAGCACCAATCCCCTGTAATCAATCATTCCAACTTCACCTGATTCCACTTCTGTAGTTTCAATCAATTCATACCCATCTCTCTCAATTGCTGATACACCTCAGGCTCTAAACCATTTCATCCTGAAACCCTTATTTCACAGATTCGAATCATCAACTTCCTGTAATGCACCATTCTCTTCCAATTTCTCTGATGTTCATCATCTCCTCACTGATTTCAATTGACAGACCCTTCTCTTCATCGATCCACCTTCTTCTCCTCAGATTCAATTCTCGATCTGTTCCCTGAGCTCAGCTATGCCTCCAATTCATTCAAGATTCGAACAAATGAGATAAACTCTCTCGATGTTAGGTTTAGATAAGGGTCGGTTATACAGTGTCTGGTCACAGTGATAAGGGATAACCTGATGGCAGCCCCTTAACCGTAATGACTACCCCTTAACGTACATCAACAGGGGTGCCAATAATACTTCCCGATAAAATGACCATTTTGCCCTTTGCTTATGAGTTCTTGTTTCGCTCATAACTTCTTCATACGAACTCCGAATGACTCCGTTCTTTCGCCATTGTCTTCATCTTCTCGTCCTCTACACAATGAAAAGTAGAAATCTTGTATTTGAACGAGTTCCACTGGGTCTTTTTGCTCCAAATGACTCCATTGCACCTAATAAACTCAAAAGCACACATAAGATACATAATTTACAAGAAAACTCGCAAAGAAAGCATAAATACTAGATATTAAATTAGGTGTTTTAGACACCTATCATGATTCCCCCACACTTAGACTTTGCTAGTCCTCGAGCAAATCAAACAAAACAATAAAATACAACAACTCCGTGTCGTCGAGGCTACGGTCACTTTTAGCGTAAATAACAAGCCTTTAAACCCCTAGGTGTCCCTAGTGGACGAGTTATAGTCTCGTGAAGGTTTACTAGAGATATACCTACAAAACCTATATTTCAAACTCCGTCTATTTGTGACAAATCAATGAATGAATCCAAAATGACTACGGGAGGAGGTACCTTGCAAATTCAATTCAATTATTAGTAAATAAACTCTAATTAGATAGTCGAACAAGCCACAATACTCGGAAACTAACAAACCACAATCACAATGAAAAGATTAAGAAGATGGATATAGATGTAGATGTTGGCGAATATTCACAAATGTTCGATGTTTCCCATATCTCACTCAAGGTCACCTCTAAGATGAACCTAATCCTATTAGATTGAGCTCTTGGTCTTTGAATGCTACATCAAATCAATTGGCATATACAAGGGAACCAAAAGTGACTTTATTCAACACAATAATAATTTTTTTTTTTTTTTTTTTTATTTTATGTTTGGATCAAACTGGATCCAATTTCTCTCTTTTTTTTTTTTTTTTTTTTTTTTTTTAGACGGCATGATTAGATCTTTTGGATCCAAGCGCATGCTTCTTGTCGGCAAGTACATGATAGTTGCCTTGGATCCTGCATTCCACGCTTGTTTAGGCGACGGAGACAGGGACTACGTTTCACACATACTGCTATTCCCAAGTGTCTTTTTATTCCGTTTTGGTCTAATTGATCGGTCCTTTTTTTTTTCTTTTCTTTTCTTTTTTTTTTTTTTTTTTTTTTTTTTTTTTTTTTTTTTTTGTAACTCAACCACTCTATTTCATCCTAGCAGTAATAACACGTCGATGTTTAGTGACCCACCAAAGCACTTAGAGAACAATAGATAAATATGGAAAAATAAAAATAGAATGTGATATGGTGATATTCCGAGATATGGTAACAACTATCATGTTAATTTGTGATTTCGAGCTATGTTCTTCCCTTTTAGTTAATTGGTTCCTCAACTCCTGCATTCAAAATGGTTCCATCCACTAATGGTGTCAAAAACAAACTATACAAACATATAAATGCTCCCCCACACTTAAACTTCACATTGTCCTCAATGTGTAAAACCGAAAGTTCTGAATTCTGACGTAACAGCAGATAAAACGCAAAAACTGTGCAAATTGGTAAGGAATTTGGAAAAACTCCATTTCACAAAAGTTGTTCGCCTACGTGTTTTCTACACAGTGTCAAAATTTCACAGTGTTTTGATAAACGGTCTGACAGTTATGGTCTCTGGACTGAACTACGCGCAGTCTGAAATTTTCTGACGAAAAGGTATTCGTCATAATTCTCTTCTAAGATAGATTACGGACTCAATGAAATTAAACATAGGGATGCAAATATGATATAAAAACAGTAAAAAAAAAAAAAAACGAAACAAAAATAAAAAGAAAAAGGATAAGAGATACAAAACCGGTGGGTTGCCTCCCACTAAGCGCTTGTTTTAAAGTCGACGGCCCGACTTAACTTCTCGTAAGATTCATTCCCCATACACCAATAATCGGAAAAGTTGGGGATCCGTCCATAGAACCTGTTTTGCAAACACTAGCTTCACACAAATATTAGCAATATAAAGCAAAAGTGAAGCTATGAACCGATAAAAGCTTCCCCCACACTTATTGTTGTCCACACATGGAAGTGTAAAAACAATATAGAAGTCGGGTACCTCCACGGTTTCTGGTTCCATAACCTGCATAGTATGAGAATCAAGTGTCTCTAATGGCGGAAAACGAGAAACAAAGTCATTCAACAATATTCTCGAAGCACATACATTCAAACCAATAAGAGGTAAAGGAGAAGAAATAATAGGCAAAGGGTTAGATAAACCTTGCACAATCTCTTGTATCACGGAATCCTCTTCATCCTTGAAAAACTCAAGTGAATTATTCACCTCTTGTGTATCATGGTCCTCTATCAAACCTTGCAACCATTCTTCGTCCGTTTCTGCCTTAACCATAGTATCGACATAAACATCATCATCACAATCATTTGCAAGCTCAATTGGGTCTTCCACAATATTGGTCATAACGGTCTCATTCTCAACATACTCCTCTTTGTTGTAAGGCACATACTCTTTTGCGGATCCAAATTTTATTATAAGAAACTTTTTTTAGAACACTCGAAAATGCATCATCCTCAAGCTCCACCCTTTGAATAGGCTCTTGATCATTATTAAGATCAATGCTTGAGTAATCTACACAAGTGTCATCATATTCCTCTTCATCTTCATCTTGATCCCAAAAAGACTCCTCGGAGATGTCACAATGAGTTGTTTCAAGCAATGTATCATAATCACCGTCACTATCATAGTCAACATAAGATTGTTCCTCGCCGAATTTAGTGTTGCTAATCTCTAACTCATCCTTTTGAATAGGTGAATGATCATTATTACGATCAAGAGTTGAGTTAACTACACAATTATCCACAAAAGTGCCCAAGGACTCGCCTTTCTCAACATTAGCATCAATCAAATATTCATCACTAACCATATGCACATTAGAATTATCCATATCTTCCTTGTATTGATCAATGTCTCTTCGCAAGATAGTCATACTTTCACGAAGTTCTTGGAGTTGCTCGTTTGTAGTCTCTTTAGCTTTTTGAAATTCCTCTTTTAAAAAGTTGGAAACTTTATCTATAAAATTAGAGACTTTTTGTTCAATAGCATAAGAATCCTCCCATCCTTGTTGTTGTTCACACACATACTCACCATAAGGTTGTTGAGGAAATCCACAAGGTTCCATGGAATAGTGGTCATAACCAATGAATTGGTTTTGATTATACCCATGGAATTGGTAGTTATCGTATTGTTGAGGTTGTTGAAAACCGTATCCATCCATATAGTATGCTCCTTCCATAGAAATAAGCACCTGAAATAAGATTCTCAAACCAAGTTAGAACCCAGAAAATAAGAAAAATAAAAACAAAAAAATAAAACAAAAACTAAATACAAAAATAAGAAACCAAAAACAATTGACAACCGCTGCCTCCCCGGCAACGGCGCCAAAATTTGACCGCTGTCGTAAGCGACACAAATATAATTACACTTTCTTACTACTCAAAATATAAATATAGCAAGGGCAAGAAAGGATCGATCCCACAGAGAGGTCTAGGTTGTCAAATCGTTATGGTTCCTTATAAATAACACCGTAGTTTTGTGGTTTTATGAAATAAAATAAATAAAAGCAAATAAAGAAATAAGCAAACAAATCAAATCAAGGATAAGAAATATTGGTTAAGGATTTCGTTTTCATTCACTAACATGCTTTTCACAATAACTAGAATTGATTTTTAATCTCAACTTTTATCAAAGACCCTAGAATACCTTGATCGCAAGAATATCCCGCAAATCTCCTCTTTTCATCAACAAACACATTAAAAGATGCGAATATGAATTCTACCTAAAGGAACAACCTAACGTGTAAAAGCACTAATCAAGTTTAATTCCCTAGATGCGTTAAGTTCTATGAAATCAGGCCAATCAAAGCAATTGAACGTGGAAAGCGCACTAATTCAATTTAACAAAGGTTACGATTCACATATGATCATAAGAATATATCACTACAAACTATAATCATATTATGCTACTTGTATCCAAGGAATATCACTTTTGCGTATAATAAACCCTAAACTAGCAATAGATGTGATTAGAAGTTCTACCAATTTGCAACTCGGTCAAAACAATCAATCAATCATGAAACAATATTTCCAGAGAATTGCAAACGATAATTATGAGACAAAACTAATATATTGAATCAAAGAATCATATTATGTGAAATCCAACTATTCCATAACCAAAAGATAATTAGGTACTCATATTCAAGGAGTTCATCACAAGAAGAAAGAGAAAAGACTTCATGTTTCAAAACCCTAGAACCAAGTAGAGAAAAGATAATAAAACGTGGTAGATATAAGATATCCCATAGATAATAAAAGTCTTCTCTTTATATAGCTCCACTCCTTCCAAAACTAGGTTTTGTCTTCAAAGTCCATTAGTTGGAAATTCACCCGGCCCACCATGGAGAGAAACCCGTGTAGAAATTATGTCCCAAAACGGTCGCCGGAATCCTGGTATTGTGGCCGGAAATCGGCTAATCGTCGCCGGAAAATATTTCAGTGACCGGCAAAGTCAAACCGGCCACCGGGTCAACGGGTCAGGACCGAGTCATCTCGGGTCGGATCGGGTCAAGGCACTGAGTCAGCTCGGGTCAAATCATTGAGTCAGGGTGATCCAGGCATGAGTCAATGATCCATCTGAGTCAAAGTCTAACTCGAAGAGGCCGACCGGTTTGAGCCAAAGCTGTTGCACAGCCTAGCCCTCTGTTGTGCCATCATGCTGCATTAGTCATTTCACTCCCAGCCATAATGGCCTGCACACTTCTCTGTCACCTCCAAAAGTCAGCTGCATTCTTCCCCTGCACAGCCAATTCTGTCTCCAGCACAAGCTTCAATTCCACCACCAAACCAGTGCATAACCACCGCCTGACACCAGCACTTCCACACGAACACATTAGCCACAAGTGTACAATCAACACAAGCTGCAGTCTCACACATCTTCCATGTGCCGGCTACGCCAAATCATCCAAATGCAAAATCCATCATTATCTTCTTTCACAATTTCAACCTCTCTGCACCACCAGTTCCTTTTCTACCTCAGACAACCAGTCCTCATTGCAGCTGCAATATAGCTTCACAACCATTACCAGAATACCACCTGCTCACAATCTTACCAGCTCAGGGGCAAAAGAAACCACCAACTCTTCACTGCCATGAGCAATTAATCCCTGGCAGCATCACACATGACCACCAGGCCTAGCTATTCCAGTATCGCCAGCTTCCCCACCAGAACTGCACCTGCACTTCCCTTATGTTCCATTCCGGTGCCACTTTAACTGCGCAAACGCATCTTCTCATTTCAACCAAACTGCACAAATGCACTACTTCCATAGACTGCACAGACATGGCTTTAGCAGCTCAGACCACCTGTGCCAAACCCTCCAGATTACACAACTGCCATCTCCATGTGCAACAATTGCACTTACAGTTCTGCTCTTTAGCTCAGCTGCAATATTTCAAGCCCAAACCTCCAGAACTGTAGCCTTCATCCGTGCCTACACAAATTCCGCCTTTTCCCTGCAAACATACATTCACATTCATTCCATTCCCTGGCGCAATTTCACTGCCAGACACCATCGACTCACTGGCCTGCAAACCACCGACCTTCACTCAAGTTCAAGCTACCAGAAGCATCATTACCACCAGCCTTCACAAAATTACCAGCTCATCTTTTCCCCTCCTTATGCAACACCATCCCAAACCAACTTGCACCTGCCATTTATAGCATTCCTTCATCTGCTCCCACCATTGCCTCACTTCACTGAAACATCCCTGTCTCAAATAGTTCCTGTGAAACTTCAGCATCACCGGGACCATCTCGGGTCTAATAGTCCCTCTGCGGCGGCACCAATCCCTCAGAATCAATCATTCCAACTTCACCTGATTCCACTTCGTAGTTTCAATCAATTCATACCCATCTCTCTCAATTCTTTGATACACCTCGGGCTCTAAACCATTTCATCCTGAAACCCTTATTTCACGATTCGAATCATCAACTTCCTGTAATGCACCATTCTCTTCCAATTTCTCTGATGTTCATCATCTCCTCACTGATTTCAATTGACAGACCCTTCTCTTCATCGATCCACCTTCTTCTCCTCAGATTCAATTCTCGATCTGTTCCCTGAGCTCAGCTATGCCTCCAATTCATTCAAGATTCGAACAAATGAGATAAACTCTCTCGATGTTAGGTTTAGATAAGGGTCGGTTATACGATTATCCGGTCACAAATGATAAGGGATAACCTGATGGCAGCCCCTTAACCGTAATGACTACCCCTTAACGTACAGCAGGGGTGCCAATAATACTTCCCGATAAAATGACCATTTTGCCCTTTGCTTATGAGTTCTTGTTTCGCTCATAACTTCTTCATACGAACTCCGAATGACTCGTTCTTTCGCCTTTGTCTTCATCTTCTCGTCCTCTACACAATGAAAAGTAGAAATCTTGTATTTGAACGAGTTCCACTGGGTCTTTTTGCTCCAAATGACTCCATTGCACCTAATAAACTCAAAAGCACACATAAGATACATAATTTACAAGAAAACTCGCAAAGAAAGCATAAATACTAGATATTAAATTAGGTGTTTTAGACACCTATCGATTCCCCACACTTAGACTTTGCTAGTCCTCGAGCAAATCAAACAAAACAATAAAATACAACAACTCCGTGTCGCCGAGGCTACGGTCACTTTTAGCGTAAATAACAAGCCTTTAAACCCCTAGGTGTCCCTAGTGGACGAGTTATAGTCTCGTGAAGGTTTACTAGAGATATACCTACAAAACCTATATTTCAAACTCCGTCTATTTGTGACAAATCAATGAATGAATCCAAAATGACTACAGGAGGAGGTACCTTGCAAATTCAATTCAATTATTAGTAAATAAACTCTAATTAGATAGTCGAACAAGCCACAATACTCGGAAACTAACAAACCACAATCACAATGAAAAGATTAAGAAGATGGATATAGATGTAGATGTTGGCGAATATTCACAAATGTTCGATGTTTCCCATATCTGTCTGAAGGTCACTGCTAAGATGAACCTAATCCTATTAGATTGAGCTACTTCGTGCTGAATGCTACATCAAATCAATTGGCATATACAAGGGAACCAAAAGTGACTTTATTCAACACAATAATAATTTTTTCTTTTTTTTTTATTTTATGATTGGATCAAACTGGATCCAATTTCTCTTTTTTTTTTTTTTTTTTTTTTTTTTTTTTTTTTTTTTAGACGGCATGATTAGATCTTTTGGATCCAAGCGCATGCTTCTTGTCAGCAAGTACATGATAGTTGCCTTGGATCCTGCATTCCACGCTTGTTTAGGCGACGGAGACAGGGACTACGTTTCACACATACTGCTATTCCCAAGTGTCTTTTTATTCCGTTTTGGTCTAATTGGTCGGTCTTTTTTTTTTTCTTTTTTTTGTTTTTCTTTTTTTTTTTTTTTTTTTTTTTTTTTTTTTTTTGTAACTCAACCACTCTATTTCATCCTAGCAGTAATAACACGTCGATGTTTAGTGACCCACCAAAGCACTTAGAGAACAATAGATAAATATGGAAAAATAAAAATAGAATGTGATATGGTGATATTCCGAGATATGGTAACAACTATCATGTTAATTTGTGATTTCTGAGCTATGTTCTTCCCTTTTAGTTAATTGGTTCCTCAACTCCTGCATTCAAAATGGTTCCATCCACTAATGGTGTCAAAAACAAACTATACAAACATATAAATGCTCCCCCACACTTAAACTTCACATTGTCCTCAATGTGTAAACCGAAAGTTCTGAATTCTGACGTAACAGCAGATAAAACGCAAAAACTGTGCAAATTGGTAAGGAATTTGGAAAAACTCCATTTCACAAAAGTTGTTCGCCTACGTGTTTTCTACACAGTGTCAAAATTTCACAGTGTTTTGATAAACGGTCTGACAGTTATGGTCTCTGGACTGAACTACGCGCAGTCTGAAATTTTCTGACGAAAAGGTATTCGTCATAATTCTCTTCTAAGATAGATTACGGACTCAATGAAATTAAACATAGGGATGCAAATATGATATAAAAACAGTAAAAAATAAATAAACGAAACAAAAATAAAAAGAAAAAGGATAAGAGATACAAAACCGGTGGGTTGCCTCCCACTAAGCGCTTGTTTTAAAGTCGACGTCCCGACTTAACTTCTCGTAAGATTCATTCCCCATACACCAATAATCGGAAAAGTTGGGGATCCGTCCATAGAACCTGTTTTGCAAACACTAGCTTCACACAAATATTAGCAATATAAAGCAAAAGTGAAGCTATGAACCGATAAAAGCTTCCCCCACACTTATTGTTGTCCACACATGGAAGTGTAAAAACAATATAGAAGTCGGGTACCTCCACGGTTTCTGGTTCCATAACCTGCATAGTATGAGAATCAAGTGTCTCTAATGGCGGAAAACGAGAAACAAAGTCATTCAACAATATTCTCGAAGCACATACATTCAAACCAATAAGAGGTAAAGGAGAAGAAATAATAGGCAAAGGGTTAGATAAACCTTGCACAATCTCTTGTATCACGGAATCCTCTTCATCCTTGAAAAACTCAAGTGAATTATTCACCTCTTGTGTATCATGGTCCTCTATCAAACCTTGCAACCATTCTTCGTCCGTTTCTGCCTTAACCATAGTATCGACATAAACATCATCATCACAATCATTTGCAAGCTCAATTGGGTCTTCCACAATATTGGTCATAACGGTCTCATTCTCAACATACTCCTCTTTGTTGTAAGGCACATACTCTTTTTGCGGATCCAAATTTTATTATAAGAAACTTTTTTAGAACACTCGAAAATGCATCATCCTCAAGCTCCACCCTTTGAATAGGCTCTTGATCATTATTAAGATCAATGCTTGAGTAATCTACACAAGTGTCATCATATTCCTCTTCATCTTCATCTTGATCCCAAAAAGACTCCTCGGAGATGTCACAATGAGTTGTTTCAAGCAATGTATCATAATCACCGTCACTATCATAGTCAACATAAGATTGTTCCTCGCCGAATTTAGTGTTGCTAATCTCTAACTCATCCTTTTGAATAGGTGAATGATCATTATTACGATCAAGAGTTGAGTTAACTACACAATTATCCACAAAAGTGCCCAAGGACTCGCCTTTCTCAACATTAGCATCAATCAAATATTCATCACTAACCATATGCACATTAGAATTATCCATATCTTCCTTGTATTGATCAATGTCTCTTCGCAAGATAGTCATACTTTCACGAAGTTCTTGGAGTTGCTCGTTTGTAGTCTCTTTAGCTTTTTGAAATTCCTCTTTTAAAAAGTTGGAAACTTTATCTATAAAATTAGAGACTTTTTGTTCAATAGCATAAGAATCCTCCCATCCTTGTTGTTGTTCACACACATACTCACCATAAGGTTGTTGAGGAAATCCACAAGGTTCCATGGAATAGTGGTCATAACCAATGAATTGGTTTTGATTATACCCATGGAATTGGTAGTTATCGTATTGTTGAGGTTGTTGAAAACCGTATCCATCCATATAGTATGCTCCTTCCATAGAAATAAGCACCTGAAATAAGATTCTCAAACCAAGTTAGAACCCAGAAAATAAGAAAAATAAAAACAAAAAAATAAAACAAAAACTAAATACAAAAATAAGAAACCAAAAACAATTGACAACCGTCGCCTCCCAAGCATACACTGCGCCAAAAAATTTGACCGTCGTAAGCGACACAAATATAATTACACTTTCTTACTACTCAAAATATAAATATAGCAAGGGCAAGAAAGGATCGATCCCACAGAGAGGTCTAGGTTGTCAAATCGTTATGGTTCCTTATAAATAACACCGGTAGTTTTGTGGTTTTATGAAATAAAATAAATAAAAGCAAATAAAGAAATAAGCAAACAAATCAAATCAAGGATAAGAAATATTGGTTAAGGATTTCGTTTTCATTCACTAACATGCTTTTCACAATAACTAGAATTGATTTTTAATCTCAACTTTTATCAAAGACCCTAGAATACCTTGATCGCAAGAATATCCCGTAAATCTCCTCTTTTCATCAACAAACACATTAAAAGATGCGAATATGAATTCTACCTAAAGGAACAACCTAACGTGTAAAAGCACTAATCAAGTTTAATTCCTAGATGCGTTAAGTTCTATGAAATCAGGCCAATCAAAGCAATTGAACGTGGAAAGCGCACTAATTCAATTTAACAAAGGTTACGATTCACATATGATCATAAGAATATATCACTACAAACTATAATCATATTATGCTACTTGTATCCAAGGAATATCACTTTTGCGTATAATAAACCCTAAACTAGCAATAGATGTGATTAGAAGTTCTACCAATTTGCAACTCGGTCAAAACAATCAATCAATCATGAAACAATATTTCCGAGAGAATTGCAAACGATAATTATAAGACAAAACTAATATATTGAATCAAAGAATCATATTATGTGAAATCCAACTATTCCATAACCAAAAGATAATAATTAGGTACTCATATTCATGGAGTTCATCACAAGAAGAAAGAGAAAAGACTTCATGTTCTAAACCCTAGAACAAAGTAGAGAAGAGATAATAAAACGTGGTAGATATAAGATATCCCATAGATAATAAAAGTCTTCTCTTTATATAGCTCCACTCCTTCCAAAACTAGGTTTTGTCTTCAAAGTCCATTAGTTGGAAATTCACCCGGCCCACCATGGAGAGAAACCCGTAGAAATTATGTCCCAAAACGGTCGCCGGAATCCTGGTATTGTGGCGGAAATCGGCGGAATCGTCGCGGAAAATATTTCAGTGGCCGGCAAAGTCAAACCGGCCACCGGTCAACGGGTCGGGACCGAAATAACATCTCGGGTCGGATCGGGTCAAGGCACCGAGTCGGCTCGGGTCAAATCATTGAGTCGGGGTGATCCGGGCATGAGTCAATGATCCATCTCGAGTCAAAGTCTAACTCGATGGTCGATGGTTTGAGCCAAAGCATTGCCGGCTAGCCCTCTGTTGTGCCATCATGCTGCATTAGTCATTTCACTCCCAGCCATAATGGCCTGCACACTTCTCTGTCACCTCCAAAAGTCAGCTGCATTCTTCCCCTGCACAGCCAATTCTGTCTCCAGCACAAGCTTCAATTCCACCACCAAACCAGTGCATAACCACCGCCCCGACACCAAAGACTTCCACACGTAACACATTAGCCACAGTGTACAATCAACACAAACTGCAGTCTCACACATCTTCCACGAGTGCCGGCTCCCCAAATCATCCAGTACAAAAATCCATCATTATCTTCTTTCACAATTTCAACCTCTCTGCACCACCAGTTCCTTTTCTACCTCAGACAACCAGTCCTCATTGAAGCTGCAATATAGCTTCACAGCCATTACCAGAATACCACCTGCTCACAATCTTACCAGCTCAGGGGCAAAAGAAACCACCAACTCTTCACTGCCATGAGCAATTAATCCCTGGCAGCACCACACATGACCACCAGGCCTAGCTATTCCAGTATCGCCAGCTTCCCCACCGGAACCGCACCCGCACTTCCCTTATGTTCCATTCCATTTGCCACTTTAACTCTGCAATTGCATCTTCTCATTTCAACCAAACCGCACAAATGCACTACTTCCATAGATTTGCCTGACATGGCTTTAGCGGCCTCTCGCACCACCTGTGCCAAACCCTCCAGATTACACAACTGCCATCTCCATGTGCAACAATTGCACTTACAGTTCTGCTCTTTAGCTCAGCTGCAATATTTCAAGCCCAAACCTCCAGAACTGTAGCCTTCATCCGTGCCTACACAAATTCCGCCTTTTCCCTGCAAACATACATTCACATTCATTCCATTCCCTCACGCAATTTCACCGGCCAAAGACCATCGAGACTCACTTCAGGGTCACAAAACCACGACCTTCACTCAAGTTCAAGCTACCGAAGCATCATTACCACCAAATTCACAAAATTACCAAACTCATCTTTTCCCCTCCTTATGCAACACCATCCCAAACCAACTTGCACCTGCCATTTATAGCATTCCTTCATCTGCTCCCACCATTGCCTCACTTCACTGAAACATCCCTGTCTCAAATAGTTCCTGTGAAACTTCAGCATCACCAGGACCATCTCAGGTCTAATAGTCCCTCCTGCGGCAGGACCAATCCCCTGTAATCAATCATTCCAACTTCACCTGATTCCACTTCTGTAGTTTCAATCAATTCATACCCATCTCTCTCAATTCTTGATACACCTCGGGCTCTAAACCATTTCATCCCAGAAACCCTTATTTCACGATTCGAATCATCAACTTCCGTAATGCACCATTCTCTTCCAATTTCTCTCGATGTTCATCATCTCCTCATCGATTTCAATTGATGAGACCCTTCTCTTCATCGATCCACCTTCTTCTCCTCAGATTCAATTCTCGATCTGTTCCCTGAGCTCAGCTATGCCTCCAATTCATTCAAGATTCGAACAAATGAGATAAACTCTCTCGATGTTAGGTTTAGATAAGGGTCGGTTATACAGTGTCTGGTCACAGTGATAAGGGATAACCTGATGGCAGCCCCTTAACCGTAATGACTACCCCTTAACGTACAGCAGGGGTGCCAATAATACTTCCCGATAAAATGACCATTTTGCCCTTTGCTTATGAGTTCTTGTTTCGCTCATAACTTCTTCATACGAACTCCGAATGACTCCGTTCTTTCGCCATTGTCTTCATCTTCTCGTCCTCTACACAATGAAAAGTAGAAATCTTGTATTTGAACGAGTTCCACTGGTCTTTTTGCTCCAAATGACTCCATTGCACCTAATAAACTCAAAAGCACACATAAGATACATAATTTACAAGAAAACTCGCAAAGAAAGCATAAATACTAGATATTAAATTAGGTGTTTTAGACACCTATCGATTCCCCACACTTAGACTTTGCTAGTCCTCGAGCAAATCAAACAAAACAATAAAATACAACAACTCCGTGTCGTCGAGGCTACGGTCACTTTTAGCGTAAATAACAAGCCTTTAAACCCCTAGGTGTCCCTAGTGGACGAGTTATAGTCTCGTGAAGGTTTACTAGAGATATACCTACAAAACCTATATTTCAAACTCCGTCTATTTGTGACAAATCAATGAATGAATCCAAAATGACTACAGAGGAGGAGGTACCTTGCAAATTCAATTCAATTATTAGTAAATAAACTCTAATTAGATAGTCGAACAAGCCACAATACTCGGAAACTAACAAACCACAATCACAATGAAAAGATTAAGAAGATGGATATAGATGTAGATGTTGGCGAATATTCACAAATGTTCGATGTTTCCCATATCTGTCTGAAGGTCACTGCTAAGATGAACCTAATCCTATTAGATTGAGCTACCAAGTTGAATGCTACATCAAATCAATTGGCATATACAAGGGAACCAAAAGTGACTTTATTAAACACAATAATAATTTTTCTTTTTTTTTTTTTATTTTATGATTGGATCAAACGATCCAATTTCTCTTTTTTTTTTTTTTTTTTTTTTTTTAGACGGCATGATTAGATCTTTTGGATCCAAGCGCATGCTTCTTGTCAGCAAGTACATGATAGTTGCCTTGGATCCTGCATTCCACGCTTGTTTAGGCGACGGAGACAGGGACTACGTTTCACACATACTGCTATTCCCAAGTGTCTTTTTATTCCGTTTTTGGTCTAATTGATCGGTCCTTTTTTTTTTTTTTTTTCTTTCTTTTCTTTTCTTTTTTTTTTTTTTTTTTTTTTTTTTTTTTTTTAACTCAACCACTCTATTTCATCCTAGCAGTAATAACACGTCGATGTTTAGTGACCCACCAAAGCACTTAGAGAACAATAGATAAATATGGAAAAATAAAAATAGAATGTGATATGGTGATATTCCGAGATATGGTAACAACTATCATGTTAATTTGTGATTTCGAGCTATGTTCTTCCCTTTTAGTTAATTGGTTCCTCAACTCCTGCATTCAAAATGGTTCCATCCACTAATGGTGTCAAAAACAAACTATACAAACATATAAATGCTCCCCCACACTTAAACTTCACATTGTCCTCAATGTGTAAAACCGAAAGTTCTGAATTCTGACGTAACAGCAGATAAAACGCAAAACTGTGCAAATTGGTAAGGAATTTGGAAAACTCCATTTCACAAAAGTTGTTCGCCTACGTGTTTTCTACACAGTGTCAAAATTTCACAGTGTTTTGATAAACGGTCTGACAGTTATGGTCTCTGGACTGAACTACGCGCAGTCTGAAATTTTCTGACGAAAAGGTATTCGTCATAATTCTCTTCTAAGATAGATTACGGACTCAATGAAATTAAACATAGGGATGCAAATATGATATAAAAACAGTAAAAAATAAATAAACGAAACAAAAATAAAAAGAAAAAGGATAAGAGATACAAAACCGGTGGGTTGCCTCCCACTAAGCGCTTGTTTTAAAGTCGACGTCCCGACTTAACTTCTCGTAAGATTCATTCCCCATACACCAATAATCGGAAAAGTTGGGGATCCGTCCATAGAACCTGTTTTGCAAACACTAGCTTCACACAAATATTAGCAATATAAAGCAAAAGTGAAGCTATGAACCGATAAAAAGCTTCCCCCACACTTATTGTTGTCCACACATGGAAGTGTAAAAACAATATAGAAGTCGGGTACCTCCACGGTTTGGTTCCATAACCTGCATAGTATGAGAATCAAGTGTCTCTAATGGCGGAAAACGAGAAACAAAGTCATTCAACAATATTCTCGAAGCACATACATTCAAACCAATAAGAGGTAAAGGAGAAGAAATAATAGGCAAAGGGTTAGATAAACCTTGCACAATCTCTTGTATCACGGAATCCTCTTCATCCTTGAAAAACTCAAGTGAATTATTCACCTCTTGTGTATCATGGTCCTCTATCAAACCTTGCAACCATTCTTCGTCCGTTTCTGCCTTAACCATAGTATCGACATAAACATCATCATCACAATCATTTGCAAGCTCAATTGGGTCTTCCACAATATTGGTCATAACGGTCTCATTCTCAACATACTCCTCTTTGTTGTAAGGCACATACTCTTTTGCGGATCCAAATTTTATTATAAGAAACTTTTTTAGAACACTCGAAAATGCATCATCCTCAAGCTCCACCCTTTGAATAGGCTCTTGATCATTATTAAGATCAATGCTTGAGTAATCTACACAAGTGTCATCATATTCCTCTTCATCTTCATCTTGATCCCAAAAAGACTCCTCGGAGATGTCACAATGAGTTGTTTCAAGCAATGTATCATAATCACCGTCACTATCATAGTCAACATAAGATTGTTCCTCGCCGAATTTAGTGTTGCTAATCTCTAACTCATCCTTTTGAATAGGTGAATGATCATTATTACGATCAAGAGTTGAGTTAACTACACAATTATCCACAAAAGTGCCCAAGGACTCGCCTTTCTCAACATTAGCATCAATCAAATATTCATCACTAACCATATGCACATTAGAATTATCCATATCTTCCTTGTATTGATCAATGTCTCTTCGCAAGATAGTCATACTTTCACGAAGTTCTTGGAGTTGCTCGTTTGTAGTCTCTTTAGCTTTTTGAAATTCCTCTTTAAAAAGTTGGAAACTTTATCTATAAAATTAGAGACTTTTTGTTCAATAGCATAAGAATCCTCCCATCCTTGTTGTTGTTCACACACATACTCACCATAAGGTTGTTGAGGAAATCCACAAGGTTCCATGGAATAGTGGTCATAACCAATGAATTGGTTTTGATTATACCCATGGAATTGGTAGTTATCGTATTGTTGAGGTTGTTGAAAACCGTATCCATCCATATAGTATGCTCCTTCCATAGAAATAAGCACTCGAAATAAGATTCTCAAACCAAGTTAGAACCCAGAAAATAAGAAAAATAAAAACAAAAAAATAAAACAAAAACTAAATACAAAAATAAGAAACCAAAAACAATTGACAACCGCTGCCTCCCTCAAACGGCGCCAAAATTCTGACCATTTGTCGTAAAGCGACACAAATATAATTACACTTTCTTACTACTCAAAATATAAATATAGCAAGGGCAAGAAAGGATCGATCCACGAGAGAGTCTAGGTTTTCAAATCGTTATGGTTCCTTATAAATAACACCGTTAGTTTTGTGGTTTTATGAAATAAAATAAATAAAAGCAAATAAAGAAATAAGCAAACAAATCAAATCAAGGATAAGAAATATTGGTTAAGGATTTCGTTTTCATTCACTAACATGCTTTTCACAATAACTAGAATTGATTTTTAATCTCAACTTTTATCAAAGACCCTAGAATACCTTGATCGCAAGAATATCCCAAAATCTCCTCTTTTCATCAACAAACACATTAAAAGATGCGAATATGAATTCTACCTAAAGGAACAACCTAACGTGTAAAAGCACTAATCAAGTTTAATTCCCTAGATGCGTTAAGTTCTATGAAATCAGGCCAATCAAAGCAATTGAACGTGGAAAGCGCACTAATTCAATTTAACAAAGGTTACGATTCACATATGATCATAAGAATATATCACTACAAACTATAATCATATTATGCTACTTGTATCCAAGGAATATCACTTTTGCGTATAATAAACCCTAAACTAGCAATAGATGTGATTAGAAGTTCTACCAATTTGCAACTCGGTCAAAACAATCAATCAATCATGAAACAATATTTCCAGAGAATTGCAGACGATAATTATGAGACAAAACTAATATATTGAATCAAAGAATCATATTATGTGAAATCCAACTATTCCATAACCAAAAGATAATTAGGTACTCATATTCAAGGAGTTCATCACAAGAAGAAAGAGAAAAGACTTCATGTTTCAAAACCCTAGAACCAAGTAGAGAAAAGATAATAAAACGTGGTAGATATAAGATATCCCATAGATAATAAAAGTCTTCTCTTTATATAGCTCCACTCCTTCCAAAACTAGGTTTTGTCTTCAAAGTCCATTAGTTGGAAATTCACCCGGCCCACCATGGAGAGAAACCCGTGTAGAAATTATGTCCCAAAAACGGTCGCCGGAATCCTGGTATTGTGGCCGGAAATCGGCCGGAATCGTCGCCGGAAAATATTTCAGGTGACCGGCAAAGTCAAACCGGCCACCGGGTCAACGGGTCAGGACCGAGTCATCTCGGGTCGGATCGGGTCAAGGCACTGAGTCAGCTCGGGTCAAATCATTGAGTCAGGGTGATCCAGGCATGAGTCAATGATCCATCTGAGTCAAAGTCTAACTCAGTAGCTGACTGGTTTGAGCCAAAGCTGTTGCACAGCCTAGCCCTCTGTTGTGCCATCATCTTTGCATTAGTCATTTCACTCCCAGCCATAATGGCCTGCACACTTCTCTGTCACCTCCAAAAGTCAGCTGCATTCTTCCCCTGCACAACCAATTCTGTCTCCAGCACAAGCTTCAATTCCACCACCAAACCAGTGCATAACCACCGCCTGACACCAGCACTTCCACACAGAACACATTAGCCACAGTGTACAATCAACACAAACTGCAGTCTCACACATCTTCCACAGTGCCAGCTCTGCCAAATCATCCAGCTGCAAAATCCATCATTATCTTCTTTCACAATTTCAACCTCTCTGCACCACCAGTTCCTTTTCTACCTCAGACAACCAGTCCTCATTGCAGCTGCAATATAGCTTCACAGCCATTACCAGAATACCACCTGCTCACAATCTTACCAGCTCAGGGGCAAAAGAAACCACCAACTCTTCACTGCCATGAGCAATTAATCCCTGGCAGCATCACACATGACCACCAGGCCTAGCTATTCCAGTATCGCCAGCTTCCCCACCAGAACTGCACCTGCACTTCCCTTATGTTCCATTCCAGCTGCCACTTTAACCTGCAGCTGCATCTTCTCATTTCAACCAAACTGCACAAATGCACTACTTCCATAGACTGCACAGACATGGCTTTAACAGCTCAGACCACCTGTGCCAAACCCTCCAGATTACACAACTGCCATCTCCATGTGCAACAATTGCACTTACAGTTCTGCTCTTTAGCTCAGCTGCAATATTTCAAGCCCAAACCTCCAGAACTGTAGCCTTCATCCGTGCCTACACAAATTCCGCCTTTTCCCTGCAAACATACATTCACATTCATTCCATTCACGGCGCAATTTCACTGGCCAAAGCACCATCGAACTCACTGGCCGCAAAACCACCCGACCTTCACTCAAGTTCAAGCTACCGAAGCATCATTACCACCACCTTCACAAAATTACCCATTTCCATCTTTTCCCTCCTTATGCAACACCATCCCAAACCAACTTGCACCTGCCATTTATAGCATTCCTTCATCTCAAGCTCCCACCATTGCCTCACTTCACCGAAACATCCCTGTCTCAAATAGTTCTGTGAAACTTCAAAGATCACCAGGACCATCTCAGTCTAATAGTCCCTCTGCGGCACAGACTCAATCCTCAGTAATCAATCATTCCAACTTCACCCGATTCCACTTCGTAGTTTCAATCAATTCATACCCATCTCTCTCAATTCTTTGATACACCTCAGGCTCTAAACCATTTCATCCTGAAACCCTTATTTCACAGATTCGAATCATCAACTTCCCTTAATGCACCATTCTCTTCCAATTTCTCTGATGTTCATCATCTCCTCACTGATTTCAATTGACAGACCCTTCTCTTCATCGATCCACCTTCTTCTCCTCAGATTCAATTCTCGATCTGTTCCCTGAGCTCAGCTATGCCTCCAATTCATTCAAGATTCGAACAAATGAGATAAACTCTCTCGATGTTAGGTTTAGATAAGGGTCGGTTATACAGTGTCTGGTCACAGTGATAAGGGATAACCTGATGGCAGCCCTTAACTGTAATGACTACCCCTTAACGTACAGCAGGGGTGCCAATAATACTTCCCGATAAAATGACCATTTTGCCCTTTGCTTATGAGTTCTTGTTTCGCTCATAACTTCTTCATACGAACTCCGAATGACTCCGTTCTTTCGCCATTGTCTTCATCTTCTCGTCCTCTACACAATGAAAAGTAGAAATCTTGTATTTGAACGAGTTCCACTGGGTCTTTTTGCTCCAAATGACTCCATTGCACCTAATAAACTCAAAAGCACACATAAGATACATAATTTACAAGAAAACTCGCAAAGAAAGCATAAATACTAGATATTAAATTAGGTGTTTTAGACACCTATCAACCATTTCCTTGAGTAGTTCTTCGTCTTGTATGATGATTGCCATGGAGTTCTTGAGCTCAACTACACTTTCTATCCTAGTCCGAGACTTAGCTATAATGGACTAGAAATCAAGACTTATAGTTTTGATCACTAACATTAACAAACATGCTTGAGATATCGACCGAGCAGTGCTCTAACAATCTCCCTCTTTGTCAATTGGGTACATTATTTATATGTCCCTACTTTTGACACCCAATAAATATATCCTTATGCAACAATAAATATGTCCCTCCTTTTTTAGTAACCTTATCCATTTAATATTAGATTTCCTTAATACCCTCACCCATATAATATTTTTTCTTCCTTTCAAAATGGAACAAATTTCTTCCACTACCACATCACCACCACCACTAGCATCACCACCACCACCAACATTCAACTACCATTCCACCACCACCGTTAAACAACCACCACCTACCAACCGCCACCACCACTAATATTCCACCACCACTCCTTCACCACCACCATTACACCACCACCAGTCCTCCACCACCACTAGTATGTTTCCGCCACCACCACTAGTTCTTCGCCGCCACCACCACCGTCACCGCCGCCACCACTGGTTCAAATATTTTTGTATCAACAACAATAGTTGATCCAAATAAAAATAGATCCAAAAGTAGAAGTTTATCTAGTTTAGGGGATCAACAACGATAATTGATCCAAGAAAAAGGATAAACAGTAGAAGTTGATCC
Organism: Papaver armeniacum; assembly: GCA_023531295.1. NCBI lineage: Eukaryota > Viridiplantae > Streptophyta > Magnoliopsida > Ranunculales > Papaveraceae > Papaver > Papaver armeniacum. Next base: position 148,652 of record JAJJWW010010092.1, on the reverse strand, counting down.
AATTTTAGTGGATCAACAATGAAAGTTGATCCATGTAAAATTGGATCAACAATGAAAGTTGATCCATGTAAAATGGAGTACTTGGCGTGAGTCGAACACGCATCATCTGACATGGAGTAAGTCATGCTACCATTGCACCACAAGTTCAACATTGGAAGAAATTTACATGATTTAAACTACAAAACATGATTTAAACTACAAGCATAATATACTTATCCAATGAAATATCGTCAACAATAGGAGTTTAAAGGATCAACAATAGTAGTTGATCCCATATAGATGGATCAATAACCATAGTTGATCCAATAAAAAATTGGGTCAGCAACAGAAGTTTATCCCACAAAATGGATCAACAACAACAATTGATCCCATAAAAAAATATAAACAACAACAAATTGATCATTACATGTAGCTTCATAAACACCAACAGCGCCAAGACCAGCTTCAAAACCAATCTCGACAACTACAATAACCAGAACCACCATTCTACTACTATTTCCATGACTAATTTCTCATTCGTACCTCTCCACCATTACCGCCACCAACAAATCACACATCTCCAGCACCACCACCACCACCAAAACAACCACAAACAAAATCCAACACCAATTTCGTCATTCCAACCAAAACCACCATAGTTGATCCAATAAAAAATTGGGTCAACAACAGGAGTTGATCCAAAATATATGGATCAACAACCATAGTTGATCCAATATCACTACACCGCTTCAACCTAGATAACCACCATATTTCATTCAAAGAACAGGCTTCAATCTCTCGTAAAAACAACTCATACCAACACTGCCACCAACAAATCACACATCTCCAGCACCACCACCACCACCAAAATAACCACAACCAAAATCCAACATCAATTTCATCATTCCAACCAAAACCACCTCCATCTACATCATGTAAATTTCTTCCACAAGTTCTAAACTATTCTCATCTATGTCACAATCACTTACAATACCACCAGTATCGAAAGAAACTTAGATTCAAATACATACCTCATCCACCGTCGCTGCTACACCACCACCATAAATCGTAACCTAAACCAGATCTCGATCAATAATCCCAACATTTCCCTATCAGTAAAAGTCCTTCCGAACAACACCAACGGCGGATATGATGGACGGAAAAGATACAGAAACACTCAAGCCACTAATAAACTACCAAGAACAAGTAACGAGATCGGATTTGTAATCAACGAGAATGCAACAACAACAGCTAAGATCGTCATGTAATTTACACGAAAGTATGTGAAATGATATTGACCAAGGTTCTTCTTCAATTGATTCAATGGCAACAGTACTGGTGGTGTTGGTGTGGTGGCGACGGAGATGGTAATGGTGGCGACGAAGTTATTTTGATGGTTCTGTTCTCCTCAGAAGAGAAGAAGAAGTTGAAGTATAAACACGTAGGGTTAAAAATGGAAATCATCAAAATAATTTTTTTAAATAAAATTTCAATTATGCCATCAGGGACATTTGTAAAGTCTGTTAGGGATATTTGTGAAGACCCATCAAAAGGAGGGACAATAATTCAATTACCACTTGTCAATTTTAGTGAAAAAACTATCAATACATCTGGAATAAAAAAATAAAAAAATAAACTTTTGTAGCTCCTATTCCACATGCCTAATCTTCAACATTACTCGAAATCTTCGTCACTTCCAAGTACTCCAATGATCCCAAAGGTTGTAAGTTCAGCATCATCATTGTTGAAAATCTGTAGCTATAACAATGAGAAAACAAGTATTCTCAATCATTGTTATACAATATCATAGTATTATTATACAACATCAAAGTTCAATTGTATCACAACTTCGACAACAATACTATGGTGATATGTATCACTCCCCCTTAGTCAATACTCAATATCACATGGAAACCACTCCCCCTTACATAATGATCCGAAAACCATATGTATTTGTAGTGTGAACTACATATTAATTCTCCCCCTTTTTGTCAATAAAATTTGCAAAGGTACGAAAACGGGATCCTAATGAAATTTCCAAAAGAGACATTTCATGACCAAAATAAAGCACATATCAACTTATTTAGATCCAATCATATAACCGAAGCTAAATGCTTTCATCAAGGAGCTTATAAAGACACAAGATAACCCATATAATATTCCACAGCCGCACTCCCCACAAAGATTTGGCAATTAAGCACAAGTTTAATTAAGAACTCTCCTCATATGATGTCATTCCCGAAAGAACAACAAGAACGACCTTACTTTTACGAGAAAATAAGGATTTCTTTGGACACCAAAAACCACAAAATGATTTTGTATCCAAAATTCTCAATTAAACTAACTACAAGAGAACCCATGATTAATTTAATCGGAATACACAACCAAAATAATCACAAACGAATCTATGATTAGTTTAGTTGGAAATGCTCACACAAGAAGACTTATGGAGCCGCACAATATATACATAAAATATGGATCAGGGAGGATCAATACTACGGAATATACAAGGATTCATTCTATTTTCCATCACTATTTGCACAATGACATACAATAGACATAATCCTTGTAAACAAAAGATTTTAACCTATCTTCCATCAATAAATGACATAATAGGCTTAACTTTTGTTTGTCAAAAGTTCATCGATCTTGTATCAATACATGCATATCGACATATAAAAGAGATAACTTTTGACATTGTATGGGACAATAATAGTTCACAGACGCAAACATACATATCCCATAATATATAGCAATATATAAAACCATAAAGATTAATACTGCAAAAATCATCTTCCAAACCAACTTTAGAGTTTAAATAAATAAATCTAAAAACATGAAGATGAAAACGTTTGGCAATAGCTATGTGTAATCAGAATAATTGTTATTCCAAACTCTAGTAATCCTTCTCAAAAACAAGAATAAATTCTCATAAGAAGTTTCCTAGGCATCAAGACAAACTCGTAATGCACATATAAGATGATTTGTTCTTAGAGGGTAGAATCAATCTTTTTCGGCCGGATTTATACCAAGAATAGCTACCAAAGGCGTATAAAAATATTTTCTTAATAAAGAGGAACATACAAAGTTATTAACGACCATGCACCATAGTTCACATAAAATGACTGTGAACATTCAAGAATCCCATAGTAATGCATATTACTGCCCGTTCTTGAACTTCCTTCTTTGTGATTCACCAACAACATTCTTGTAAAAGCTACAAATGAGATTAGAAGAGTAGTAATCCATGAATCCAAGTGCCCAAGTCCAAGAAAAGTGGAACAAGTGCGACGAAACGGAGCAAAACACTCAAAAACAAGATACAGGACAAATACCAACCTTAACTCATCCAAATTCAAATTTTCTCATCTCCATTTTGCAGATAATTTAAATAGGAAGAGAACGCAAAAATAATGAGGTCATTCCGAGTTCGGACGAAGCAGATACGTCCAAAACATGTTTACCGAATATCGACGTCTACAGGCAAGTATGCATACGTGTTTGCAAACGAATTTTCATGACCTGGGGCAGTATGCAAACAGGTATGCGTACTTAAATGCCTGGATTTTGATTTTAAATGATGGTAAGCATACTTGGTATGTGTACCATGAAGTCCAAACATCCCGAACTAGTATTTTCAAACCTAAACATTTAAGAACCTTAAACACAGATCAAGTTAGGTAGAAATGAAAAATAAGCAAGGTATACAGATCATTATAAGTACTCCAAGCAAATAAAAACACAAATCTTGCTCAGGTTTATAAACATACCTTTTTAGAAGAATCCAGTCGAATTCTACAGTCGTCCCAAACATAGTCTGTGTGCCCCAATTCTCTTGCTTCCCTCACCGTATACATAGCAGGGAATTCCTTGGTGAGGATGCACATACAACACAATCAAGTTGTGTTGGGGTGAACAATGTCTTGCTCACCACAAGTGACCTTTGGATTATCATGAAAGAGATCGCTTTTAGAACCTTTCACATCCAATTCTATTTTTCCAAAAAACTTGTTGAGTTCCAACATCATGGATCTTTGCCTTCTCCATAGTCATGGAATTTTCTGGAAGATTATTCCTTTTCACACTCAAAGCATCATTGACTTTCTTTGGTACCCACTTAAGTGCGTTTAGGAACAATGGAACCTTCTGTTATAACATGGCTCGGTTGAACCCACCAAGCGTTGGTATGTCAAGTTTGGTTGTCATATTTTAGTGAATCAAAACTCATGTTAAGAGTCGCTTGATTATGTACTAGAGTTAAACTTCGTATAGGTTAGCTTGAAAGTATTAGGATATGAGACATTACAAGTATTGCGAAGACTTGAAGATGTGAAGAAGCAAGGAGCTACAACGACAACAATCATCCTTCCACTTGAGGTTAGTGATATTTGACTTGAACTTGTTTCATTCCCTAACGTATCTTTCAAGTCGTGCATATTGAAAACATATCTGAAGCATATTTGAACTCTAGATAGACATATTATTAAGGAATACAATACGAGGTTTATTGCTTAACCATTAAACTTTGTAGATAATACATCGCCATAATCATTTAAATGCTATTGTGATTATGTATGGGTATGAGGTGAGGATTTCATCCTAGGGAAAAATGTTTACATGTGTTCTAAGGAAGTAAGTTCATAAACTTGTTTGTGAACCGAAAAGGAAATTGCCGGTGTTATTGGTTTTGTTATTCATTGCATATCTTATGAACAACCAATATGTGTGATAGAGTATAACCGCTCACAACTTGTTGTGTTCTTGGTAGAACTGTTCACAAAGGACTGACTTATGTATTGGTATAACTTTTATTAGTAAAACCGATCTTAAGTAATCACTTGTGGTATGATCGGATTTTGTATGTCGACCTTGTAAGGGAAAGGGAACCGTCCTTGTAAGGGAAAGGGAACCGATCCTAGTAAGGGGTGCGAGTACATCAAAGGGAACCAATCCTTGTATGGGGTGCAACAAGGTTTATAGCGAAAGGGGAACCTATCCTTGGACATGTGCAACACATATAAGTTAGACACCATATATATGTGGGAAACCGATCCTAGTACCTAGTCAACCGAACTTTTGGGAAGCTAGTGTGACTATGCACAATACTCACATTCAGGTAGAACCGAAACTTGTTTTGGTAGAACTGTAAACCCATGATTGTGATTGAATGTTGGTTTGATCAATCACATAGTTCTTGAAAGTCAGATGAACCAATTCTAAACTTGTTTGGAAGTGTGTCAAATCGGTTTCAAAGGTGTAAGTGTGAAAGAGAACTTACAAAGTTAAGATGTCGACAAAATTTGAACACGTGCTGTGAATGTATATTTCTATAATTGTTCAAAGATATTCCTTAACTGGCTAAGGGAAGAGAATCCCGTGATTGAAAGCAGTAAGTTAAGAATCTTTTAATTAAGGTTGTTAATTTCATTTTGTAGGGAAATTACAGAATTAGTAATGTACATTTACTAATTAGATTTTCCGAGATATTTCGATCGTTATTTTTGGACAGAGCATTTCCAAGAATTATGAAAACCGAATCTGTGCTTTTATGAATATCTTGAGAATATTTTTGGTTTTGGAAATTCCTTGGTGTCCAAACTTCCTTGTCTATAAACGAAGTTTCCCTTTCTAGCAAACTAATCCTTCGTAACAATAGATTTACTCTTTTGTTGTTATTACTGGTGTAGCCGCCTATTCGGAGAGGAGAGTAACCTAATTAGGCGAAATCTCTTACGGCCGCTCAATTTAAAGTCTTCTTTGGGATTGAGAAGCTCTAGCACGACCCGTTGGTGGGAAACTAGATAATTGCGGTTTATCTTTGTTTTCGATTGATTTGATTGACTAACGGTGGTTGAAATCTGATTGAACCTAGTTTGTTTATTCTTGAGAATCTTCTCTGCTGATATAAGATTCACTCAAACTAGTTCAAAGTTTCAACAGGGATCTTTATCTTTGTTAGTTCTAAAGACGATCTTGTGATAATCCATTGTTAAAAGACTCAGTTAAATGCGTGATTGATCACAAGAGATTCAAGTGATTGTGTGCGGAGTTTTTATTGAAGATTTAAGAAGATTTGAAGGCAAAGAAGATATTGAAGATCTGACTTGGGTTTTATAATCTTTGGTGTGCACAATACTTGTTTTCAGTAAAAGAGGATCCAATTAATAATCGGTTTATCCTTGTGGTAGATTGGATTGATTAATTGAGTAGATCGGCATCAATACGTTTCCTTGTGATTAAAGGTAGGCTTAATCTTAAACGGTTAACTTTGGGTGATTGAACATAAGATATATCTAAGGACCCGACGATGGAGTTTATGTTAAGATAAATAGAAGAGCCTTTGTCCGACTCATATCACCTGGTTGAATAGAGTTGATACCAAACAGATTTGTTGTTCCTTTCTTGTTTGGAATACGAACCAAAGGAATTGTTCCATGCACGTGACTTATTCACAAGTCGGAGGCGTGGGAATACAAACGGAACTAAGTGAACAATAGGGTTAGTTACTTGGTCTCAACTATACGAAGTTAGGTGTGGCGGCTAAATCCTGAGAGTATTCAATTCTGGACAAGGTCCCGGGGTTTTTCTACATTTACGGTTTCCTCGTTAACAAAATCTTGTTGTGTCATTTACTTTTATTTTCCGCATTATAATTGTTTTATTATAATTAAAGTAAATCACACAAACGTTAATTCCTATTTACTTGATACGCATATCACTCGACAAGGTCATCTCATAAAATACCCAATTATAGAAAGAGAGATGACGTTTGAAATGCAAAGACAAGATCTGATGTTCCAAATTGGAGAAAGGGTGCTTCGTAAATTATTCAAAAGGACAATGATCCTAATGGTATTATGAAGGAGAAAGGCTGCTAATCGAAACTCAACTTTAAATGGGTCCCTAAGTCCTCCATAGCCAAGAAGGGAACAAAAGTTAGTCACAAGAATGACTCTCAAATTGTCAATTGTTGGTGATAATAATTACAAGAGTTTTCTTGAAAGACTAAAGAAAGACATTATGTCTGAAATCTCTTTTACTAGTAAAGGTTGTGATAATGATACTCTTCATCACAAGTCAAAGAAGAAAAACAAGAGATGGAACAAGAGAAAACAAACCAAGCAAGAGGTCAAGAATGATGATTATGTCTTAGTCACTCGTGACGAACAAGACAAGGATCAACTCATGTGCATGCTCACCTTGGTGCTCAATATTTTGAAAGGTGAGGAAGAACATGAGAAAATTGAGCACATGATCTCGGTTATTATATGACTAATTAACATCTTTAGGGAGATTGGCTTATCAAGAAGGAAATAGAGAATACTACGAAGAAAGATCGGTGTATTGAGGCATTGACACACTTTTGTGTTCAATCGAAGATGAATTACATGCTCTTGCGAGAATCCTTCACGAAAATTTATCAGCGCAAGCGATTACTGGTCAAGCAACAAGGCTTTCTACTTTAAGAAATTCAAAAAGCTGAAAAGTAGTAATGTACCTTGATTCGATTCGACATGAAGGACTAGGTTGCAAGGAAAAATAGACATCAATTTTTTGATTTCTTTCATTGATTGTATTGGTCTATTATAAATAAAACTATTATGAATAAAATTAGTTGTTTGAGTAATTTTTCTTGTGATAGTTTTTGGTTTACATAGCATGTGTTGAATTGCTTTTACCTTATTGCTATGTATGTTTATAGGATGTTTGATTTCGGTTTTACTACCTTAATATAAGATCTCATATATTGTGAACCCTCATGGTTTGGGTGACTTTTTGATTTAGCGACATTAAGTTCTAACCCTAGTAGGTAGGCTTTATCAAAGGATTATGAGGGGTTCTAATAGAAACAATATGTGAAAAAATCACAATAAGTTGAATCGTTTTTGGTTTAGCATAAAAGCATATGTGTTTCGACGGTTTTCAACTTTTGCTTTCAATTGTTAAAACCGGTTTTCAACCTTGTAAAGGTTGAGGTGTGTTGTTATTCTTTTGTTCACGCACAAGGATGACAACGTGGTGATATTTCGATATCAATTCTCCCTGGACGAATATGCAACCATATTGGAGAAGTGGAATTTGAGGTAACAATCTTGTTAGTTAATTGTTTTCCTGTTTAAGTAAAGTTTGAGTTTATATTATATATATTTGTTGCTTTTGCTTAACAAAATTTCGGTTCAATTGATATTTATTCCATGATGTGTGTGTGGATATGTGTTTCAATTGGTTCCATTTAAGAAAAACTATTGTTATCTTGTTTTATTGTGTGGTATCAATTGCTTAGGCTTACAAAATTTCGGTACAATTGATGTGTGTGTGTGATTCAATTGGTTCCGAATAAGAAAAACTATTGTTATCTTGCTTTTGTATGGTATGAATCATTTAGGCTTACAAAATTACGGTGCAATTGCGGTGCTTATAATGTCTATGTTGATTCAATTGCTTCCGGTTGAGGTGAATAAGTATGCAAGTTGATTTATTTTGGTTTGTATAAATTATTTATGGCTTAACGAAATAATATGTGTACGGGATGAGTTGTTTATTTCAATTCCATTCCGGATAAGATAAACTAAGTTAATTCTGATCTCAGTTAGACTTATCGAAGTGAGGTTTCGGTTATTCAAGTCTAATCGAATAACTAAACAAGAAATGCTAGTTAACTAACCTAGTACTTGTCTTGTTTAAAATTGAAAGGTCTAAGTTTATGGATAATTAGAACCTGATGAGAAAAATGGAATTTATATTTATTTTGGTCTTATCGAATTAAGCGCTTGTTTTGGAACAATCGGTTTAGCAAAGGGACTAATATGCTTATTTGTTTTTGGTTTGCTAAACTAAATTGGAAAAATTGTTTCGGGCAATTGTTTCCTTGGTAACATATAAAAATAAGACTACTTGTAGTTTCGGTTTTGATATTGGTTATCAGAACATGATGTGTGGAACCCTCGTGACTAACTCTACAGGTTTGCAAGTCTATTCTAAGATTTGTAAGATTCTTTTCGTGTTGTCCTTTATTTTTTCGTTTATTTGTCATTTTTGTGACAAAAAGGGGGAGAAATATATGGAGTAAACAGGTGATGCTGGCATTAATATTTATATTGATTGGCATCGCTAGGGAAAAGAACATTGGTACTTGAATATTTTTATCTAACGAAAGAGTGAAAGCACAAACTAAGGTGGAGTAACATGTCATATGATTGGTATAACAAATATGTGCGGATTGAATATCTACCTATCTTCCTTAGGGGGAGTAATAGCTTTGTTATTATAATGTCAACAATGACATTTTCAAGGATTGAATGTAAGCGGTTTCAACTTTGTCTTTGTTGAATCGGGAATCAAGCGGATTGTAATGAATTATTGTAATTTGTTTATCCATATGATGTAAGAGTTTTGTCACTAAAATTGAAAAAGGGGGAGATTATTAGAGCATGGCTCGGTTGAACCTACCAAGCGTTGGTATGTCAAGTTTGGTTGAATCAAAACTCATGTGAAGAGTCGCTTGATTATGTACTAGAGTTAAACTTCGTATAGGTTAGCTTGAAAGTATTAGGATATGAGACATTACAAGTATTGCGAAGACTTGAAGATGTGAAGAAGCAAGGAGCTACAACGACAACAATCATCCTTCCACTTGAGGTTAGTGATATTTGACTTGAACTGTTTCATTCCCTAACGTATCTTTCAAGTCGTGCATATTGAAAACATAACTGCGAAGCATATTTGAACTCTAGATAGACATAGTATTAAGGAATATGTTACGAGGTTTATTGCTTAACCATTAAACTTTGTAGATAAGACATCGCCATAATCAATTGAATGTTATTGTGATTATGTATGGGTATGAGTTGAGGATTTCATCCTAGGGAACAATGTTTACATGTGTTCTAAGGAAGTAAGTTCATAAACTTGTTTGTGAACCGAAAAAGGAAATTTCCAGGTGTTATTGGTTTTGTTATTCATTGCATATCTTATGAACAACCAATATGTGTGATAGAGTATAACCGCTCACAACTTGTTGTGTTCTTGTAGTAAGCTGTTCACAAAGGCGACTTATGTATTGGTATAACTTTTATTAGTAAAACCGATCTTAAGTAATCACTGTGGTATGATCGGATTTTGTATGTCGACCTTGTAAGGAAAGGGAATCGATCCTTGTAAGGGAAAAGGGAACCGATCCTAGTAAGGGGTGCAGTACATCAAAGGGAACCGATCCTTGTATGGGGTGCAGCAAGGTTTATAGCAGAAAGGGGAACCGATCCTATGGACATGTGAAACACATATAAGTTAGATACCATATATATGTGGGGAACCGATCCTAGTACCTAGTCAACCGAACTTTTGGGAAGCTAGTGTGACTATGCATAGTACTTATGAAAACCGAATTTGTGCTTTAATGAATATCTTGAGAATATTTTCGGTTTTGGAAATTCCTTGGTGTACAAACTTCCTTGTCTATAAATACACGAAGTTTGCCTTTCTAGCAAACTAATCCTTCGTAACAACAGATTACTCTTTTGTTGTTGTTACTGGTGTAGCCGCCTATTCGGAGAGGAGAGTAACTAATTAGGAAAAATCTCTTACGGCCGCTCAATTTAAAGTCTTTTTTGGGATTGAGAAGCTCTAGCGCGACCTGTTGGTGGGAAACTAGATAATTGTGGTTTATCTTTGTTTTCGATTGATTTGATTGACTAACGGTGGTTGAAATCGAGTTGCACCTAGTTTGTTTATTCTTGAGAATCTTCTCTTCGATATAAGATTCACTCAAACTAGTTCGAGTTTCGACATGGATCTTTAGGCATTGTTAGTTCTAAAGACGATCTTGTGATAATCCATTATTAACAAACTCCGTTCTGTGCGTGATTGATCACAAGAGATTCAAGTGTTTGTGTGCAGGTTTTTATTGAAGATTTAAGAAGATTTGAAGACAAAGATGATATTGAAGATCTGAATTGGGTTTTATAATCTTTGGCGTGCACAATACTTGTTTCGGTAAAAGAGGATCCAATTAATAATCGGTTTATCCTTGTGGTAGATTGGATTGATTAATTGAGTAGATCGGCATCAATACGTTTCCTTGTGATTAAAGGTATTGATTGGCTTAATCTTAAACGATTACCTTTGGGTGATTGAACATAAGACAGATCTAAGGACCCGACGAAGGAGTTTATGTTAAGATAAACAGAAGAGCCTTTGTCCGACTCATATCACTTGGTTGAATAGAGTTGATACCAAACAGTTTGTTGTTCCTTTCTTGTTTGGAATACGAACCAAAGGAATTGTTCCAAGTACGTGACTTATTCACAAGTCGGAGGCGTGGGAATACAAACGGAAATAAGTGAACTATAGGGTTAGTTACTTGGTCTCAACTATACGAAGTTAGGTATAATTTTGTGTAGCTGCTTAATCCTGAGAGTATTCAATTCTAGACAAGGTCCCGGAGTTTTTCTGCATTTGCGGCTTCCTCGTTAACAAAATCTTGTTGTGTCATTTACTTTTATTTTCCGCATTATAATTGTTTAATTATAATTAAAGTAAATCACACAAACGTTAATTCCTATTTACTTGATAAGCAATCCTATTGTGTTTGGTTAAGTCCGAACCTTTGTATCAAGTAAACATACTTCGTTGTTGTATTGTCTCGATCTCGTATCCATAAACGATCACACGAAGTGTGAACCGATTAGTTGTATTGTCTCGACTCAGTCCATAGACAATCACTTTCGGAGATATGAATTATAGGTAGGAAATTTTTTAGCTTGAGGTATATTTGGGTACCCTCGCCTTTTCACCTTCTTCCCATTACTCTCTTCAAGATTTCTCGGAAGAGAATTGGATTGACTTTTCTTTTGCAAGTTAGTTTTTCTCCAATTGGGAGCATCGGATCTTGTCTTAGTCTTTACGAAGTTATCTTTTTGATAACCATTACGACTGTGAAAAGGATTCGTATGACGTTTATAAGCAAATCTAGATTTATCACATCACTGATTCCTTTGCCTAAAGGTTGGACAGTTACAACATGTAGCGTTAGGAGGATTAGTATTAACATATGATCTTGATTTCACAACTTCTTGTGATGCCCAAACAAGAACATCGTGAAGTTTCTCATTCCTTATACGGAAAAGACATCTCCTTTCCAGGTGACCTTTATTTCCGCAATAGTGGCAAACATAAGGAATGTTCTTACCTCGATCCATGTGTGCTGACTTTGGAGGTTGATATACCTTGATCTTTTGAACCTTAACTGCCAGTGAAGGTATTTTACTTTTTCCATCAGTGGAAACCTTTTGTTGAGAAGAATCACTAGCCTTGACAAATTTTACCTCTTTGCTAATACTTGGAGCATCTATTTCCTTATAGCACAATCCTCGTGTATCACGATGATTTTTACTTGCTCCTAGCATAGTGGTTAATTTTCTTGAACTAGTATTGAACTTCTTCAAGTCATCTTCCAACATCTTGATTTTATCAAGAGCAAGAAATAAATCGGCCTCAAGGCGTTTTTCTCGAGCGAGATAAGCGCTTTCTCATCATCAAAACTTGCTTGCCGGAGTTAATCCTAGTTTCAATTTCTGCAAGTTTCACTTCTAACAAGAAGTATTTATGATAAACACGATCACATTCAAGTTACTTTCTACTCGGGTTTTCCTCGGTATTTTTGAGGACCGATTCGCAAGAGCGATTCTAACCATAAAGACCTCCGTAAATCCTTTTCAATTTCTTGTTTTCTCGACAGAGAGGAGTTAGAAGAGGTGTAACATGAGAAGTTGTAATATTCTTCATTTTCCACGAATCCAAAAACTTAACATGCTCTGAGACTTCCTCATCAATATCTCTATCAATATCTGAATCACCTTCATCAGAAAGTTCATCCAACTGTTCTTCTAGGAGTGTTTCCCAATCTATAGTTTTTACATCAAGAGAATGCTTAGATATTGACTTAGATGTGACAGTTCTCTCAGGTGAATCCAATCTTTCAGAATCATCTGGTAATTTCTGAACTGGTACGTTATTAGAGATAAACTAGTCCATAATCAGATTGCTACAAACACAAACTTATAAGGTCTTTAACGTGTTTGCCTGCTCTGATACCAAATGAAAATGCGGGGTACAAAACCACACCCAATATTTCGATTAGAAATCTGTATGGAATAACTCCAATATACTTTCAAGAGAATCAACTAGACTCAATCTTAATGAAGTACTCCCTCTGTACATTTTTATCTCCTAATTTCTACTTTGGTCTGTCCATTTTTATCATCCAAACTCATTTATAGACATACTTTTCCCTTAAACTATCAAATATACCCTTTCTTTTTTATAATTATAAAATTATTTTTAATATAAACTTAATTCAAAATCATAAATATCATCACCATATATAAGGAAAAAATCCATTCAATATTTTTTTTATATTAATTGCCATTCCTTTTTTTAAATAAAAACATTTATGGGTAGTTACAAAATTCCTAATACTTCTATTTATAGGAGTAATTGATTATGGGTACGGGTTAACATGGCTATATACATGGCAAAGAATCAAAAAAATTTATGACAAAATCTCAAATTCATGGTAGAGTATATCTAAAGAGGAAATAATCTACAATTTCAATTTTTTTCCCCTCTCAAATAAAAATTCCAAAGGCTCCAAAGTTTTAGTGCGGGAAACCAAAATCAAATAGAGGAAATAAAAAATTCTTAAATTTTGGAGTATAAGTTTGCTTTTATTTCTTTACAATATTTCCTAAAACAATAATACTATCCAAATTAGACTTTTTAACGCTAATAATTTTAATTTTGGTAATAACGTAATATTAAATAGGCTAGTCAAGGGATAGTCATGACATTTTATAGGATTTCCTTAATATCTTGACAAAGTCAAAGCGGACTCTTAAAAATGGACGGAGGGAGTATATCAAAGAGTTAATATCTCTATTTCACAATGTAATCAGCAAATCGAACAGATAGAAATATGCTAGCCTGATTATTATGTGAAATAACTTAAACGGTACCAAAGACCAATGTTCAAGTGTCAATCAATGTAAATCAACAACCAAAGGTTGTATATTATAATTGATTGATCTTAATGCACAACCTGTGATATTTCAATTATATAACAAAATATAATGTGGAAAAGAAATAACATAGACACAAAATTTTTGTTAACGAGGAAACCGCAAATGCAGAAAAACCCCGGGACCTAGTCCAGATTGAACACACACCGTATTAAGCCGCTACACACACTAGCCTACTATAAAATAACTTCGGTCTGGACTGTAGTTGAACCCAAATCAATCTCACTGATCGTACAGTTGCGCTCCTTACGTCTCTGATCCCAGCAGGATACTACGCACTTGATTCCCTTAGCTGATCTCACCCATAACTAAGAGTTTCTACGACCCAAAGTCGAAGACTTTAATAAAAAAATCTAAATCACACAGAAAAGTCTATGGTAATAGATAAATCTGTCTCCCACAGAAATACCTACGAGTTTTGTTCTGTCTTTTGATAAATCAAGGTGAACATGAACCAATTGATAACCCGTACTTATATTCCCGAAGAACATCCTAGTATTATTAATCACCTCACAATAATCTTAATCGACGCGGCTAAAGAAGATATTGTGGAATCACAAACGATGAGACGAAGATGTTTGTGACTACTTTTATATCTTGCCTATCGGAAATATCAATCTCAAGTCAATCGTTACGATTGTATCAACACGATAGAATCAGCAAGATCAGATCACACAACTACAAGAAAGTAGTATCGGCCTGGCTTCACAATCCCAATGAAGTCTTCAAGTCGTTGACCTACAGGGTCTCGAGAAAAAACCTAAGGTTAAAGGAGAATCGACTCTATCTAATATAACTAGTATCACACAGGAGGTATGGGGATTAGGTTTCCCAGTTTCTAGAGATCTCCCTTATATAGTCTTTCAAATCAGGTTTTGCAATCAATGTTAGCTTAGTAACAAAGCATTCAATATTCACCGTTAGATGAAAACCTGATTAGATTCAAGCTAATATCTTTCAACCGTTGGATCAAAATCTTAACTTGTTACACACAAATGAAATGCATGATTTTAGGTTTGTGTAACCGTACCCAAACATGTACATTTGTTGGTTCAACAATAGTTAACCAAATGGTTAGCCATATGAGCACTTTCATATCAACCATATTCTTCTTCAACATAACTAGTTCAAATGAGTCAAATGAACTAGTTAGAGAGTTGTTCAATTGCTTAAATCTTATAGAAGTATACAAGACACAATCGAAGCAAAAACGATTTGATTCACTCGAATTGATTCATGAACTTTATAGCCACGTTTTGCAAATTGCATTCCTTAGTTAATATAAATATAAGTTCACAAATAATCGTCTTTAGATATAACCAACTCAAGTACGCGGACTTAGTTCGCGGACTTAAGTTTCCGGAAGGAGTTCTCAAACTCCAGCAGATTTTCTCGGGATGAGAACCTCCGCCAGTGCGCGGACTGGGTTCGCGGACTGAGTTCACAACTCCTGTTCCGGTTTTCTTGATCAACAAAGTATGCATGCTTTGGTTCAAGGCATAAGGACTTATACATATATGTGATACCACACAATGCTTATATCCTTCATTGGTTATATACTCTAAACTCTCATTTCAATCACTAAAAAATTCTTAGAGGACGTTATATAGTTGTTATTCACAAACCATTTTTCGTCAAAGCCAAAGTGATTGAAACATAACATGACTTTCGTCACTAGGTAAAAATGAACTTGTCCAAAGCGAAATCTTACCAACACGTATTTCGAGAAATAGATAAGCGAGATAAACTCGGCTCGACATAGAAAATGTGTATAGTCAAAGTCTATATAGAAAAACGACTTTTGTCTCAAGATAGGAGATAGAGTAGATATACTTTTGAGTGATAGATAAGTTCAAGTCAACACATACCTCTTAGTCGATGAAGTTCCACTAGTTCCTTGAGTAGTTCTTCGTCTTGTATGATGATTGCCATGGAGTTCTTAAGCCAAACTACACTTTCTATCCTAGTCCGAGACTTAGCTATAGTAGACTAGAAATCAAGACTTGTAGTTTTGATCACTAACATTGACAAACATGCTTGAGATAGAAACGCATGCGAGTTCGACTGAGCAGTGCTCTAACAAAAACATTTATCCTCAAAAAATTTCTGGACCCAGATAAATATGACCTCCTTAAAAAGGTCCAAATGTTGTTGGTAAAATCCGGGGGGAAAACCATCAGGCCCCGGAGCCCCTAAGCATTCATCATAAAAAGGGCATCATTAATTTCATTCTCGCTAGGTATTTCATTCAGTTTATTATTATCAGAAATACTTATGGATGGTTTTAAAATCTCATCAAAAATAGATCAATATAATTCCCATTTGAGTTAGAATTACTTTTAAAATGGTACATGGAACTTGTTAGAGCACTGCTAGGTCGAACTCTCATGCGTTTCTATATCAAGCATGTTTGTCAATGTTAGTGATCAAAATTATAAGTCTTGATTTATAGTCTACTATAGCTAAGTCTCGGACTAGGATAGAAAGTGTAGTTGAGCTCAAGAACTCCATGGCGATCATCATACAAGACGAAGAACTACTCAAGGAACTGGTGGAACTTCATCGACTAAAAGGTATGTGGAGACTTGAACTTATCTATCACTCAAAATTCTATCTAGTCTATCTCCTATTTCGAGGCGAGTTTATCTTGCTTATCTATTTCTCGAAATATGTGTTGGTAAGCTTTCGCTTTGGACAAGTTCATCTTTACCTAGTGAAGAAAGTCATATTATGTTTCAATTACTTGAAAATGACTTTGACGAAAAATGGTTTGTGAATAACAACTATATAACGTCCTCTAAAAATGTTTCAATGATTGAAATGAGAGTTTAGATTTGTTGATGGTGGATTTTCATTTAAGGTTAAAATTGTAAAAGCCAGAAAATTATGCGCTAACATCTTGTAAAAGATAAAGCCATTAATAAGTGTTGGATACTTCTTCACTTTACTAATTCACCTAGAATGGAGCATGTGGCAACAATCCCATTATGTGAATTAAATACACGAAATTCATCCAGGTTGGAGCATGTAGCAACAATCCCATATACCTGTGAATTTATAGCATTATTAATTAATGCATAAGCGGCCTTGTATTTCCTGTACTCTCATTATCGGTGCGGCATGATGGATCGAGTGTTGCTCTGCTGAGAGCAACACGAACCTCCAAGCATTATAATGAAAGCATGTACGAAATACCCGTACAAGCTGCAACTCTCGATGTGTTATACTAGCCCGATCGAGAACTCTCGGTGTGTTATACTAGCCCGATTGAGCATCCGGACTGTCCGTATCGGTCTGGATATGATCTCGATCATCCAACTTCACCAAGCATGATTGGATGGCCCGGATCAATTCCATAACCCCCAGCGGGTATGGAATATTCACCGCCGAACCAACGCGGACCCCGCATGGTCGGCCTCCCAAAATATTGGCATAGCTTGCCAAACGTCCAAACCGAGCGTATGGACGGGAAAACCCTAAATTAGGGTTTGCGGCATATTACATGTGTCGCAAAACAGTCTCAACCATCCATCTTCGCATGTATAGATGGAGGGTGTAGATGTAGATTCAAAGGGCCCAGAGCATGTCAACACAATCACCGTGGGCCCGCCTACATACCTGACCAATCGGTAAGGACCAACCATGGTTGGTTATCCCACCCGTACGCCGAATAAAGCATGCTCGCACGGTCGTGAAACCCAAAATTAGGGTTTTGAGCATCACGAGCGTCCATCTTCTCCTAAGCACGAATGGAGGGTCCCAGATTAGATTAAGCAGTCCGGTCATACCAGCATGACCACCGTGGGCCCGTCTATCCCCTCACCTGATCGGCCAAGGCATATCATGCCTGGCTATCCCAAAAACGCGTCCAAACTTGCGTGGTCACACTTCCCAAATTGCAAACTGATCTCGACCACTCAACTTCACCGGACGATTTGAGTGGCTTAGATCACGTTTTCATGGGACAGTCAGGTATAGGCGTGAATACCAGCCTACCACCTACACGCCGGACGGATTGGGCAAGACCGACCAAGCTTGGTCGCCTTGAAGTGCGCGCCAGAAGTTGGCACGATGTGCGGCTTTTGCGGCACCCAGTTTTACTGTGCAAAATTGATCTCAACCACCCCTCTTTGCCGGTCAAATCGAGTGGCCTAAATCGCGCCTTTATGGGACAGGAGGTACGGACGTGTACACCGGCATGCGTCTACATGCATGCCCTAGTCGGTCCTTTCCAAAGCCTTTCCCATGCTTGGTTTCGACCAAGTCAAGAGTGATGCTGCGCACCTCTTCAAAACCCCCGATTCCATCAACGGTCGCAGATGAGTGTCTCAAAGATCATCTCATACGTCCCGCTTCACCGCTTGGTTATACAACCACAGTTCGGAGTTAATTGGTCAGTGAGGCGTCATGGTGATCACCACCCGTCACTTTACCACACCATGATGCAGTACCTGCATAAAATACACACGATACTTCACAAGTATCAACTTCCTAAATAACACAGTTATTCAGTTTAGCATTACATGCTACTTTTGTGGGTCCCACGATCCACACATTCCGTTTATCAATCATGTAACAAACGGGGGATACATACGGGGTATTGGTCTCAAGGGTTTACGCGTGCAACGTGCAACGCCCCATCACAAGAACGTGTCGAGGAAGTCATGGACGGTTAGAGATGACAGAAAAAGTGGGCAAGACCGGTGGTCAGTGTAACACTAACACACAACTCCACTACTCCATCACTCCACTTCCTCCACTTCCCACGAGAGACGTGAATAAGGCTCAAATGACTTGTATAAATAGGTTCTCCTCCCTATTTTCCAAATAGGAAAAACAACACAAGTCCAGACGAGACAGAAACCAAGTGTTAATACAAAACGTATTCAAACACCCGCAGCCTCGCTTACATCAATCGTAAGCCTGCTCACCTTTCTCATTACAAGTCATAAGCAAGCCAACACCTTCACAATCTCAACACCTTCTTCGCTTCCCTCCCTAAGATCAACCCTATCTCCTTCACTTTGTGACCGAAACAAGTCTGGAACGGCCATTTCTTGGTTTAAGCCGGACTTGCAAAGATTGACTTCCGAATCTACAAGAACTCACCGCGCAGTGCATTTATTTAGGGTTTAGATTCATTCCTCATCCACACACCCCAAATTACCAAATCCAAGAAGAATAGTTTTCACCCATAAACAATTGGCGACCACAGCGGGAGGTTAATCTCTCGGTTGTAAAGTCAATTTCTTCAAAATCCGATTCAATTTTATCAATTTCAAAAAGGGTAGATCTTAGGACCAATTAAATCATCAATCCATTTCAAGATGGTAGAACTCAGTGTCCGGATCGCAATCAATTCGATGGAGCTAGTGTGGATAACACTCCCGTGTCGATGTACCATCGGTGGTGCTACCGTGGTCAATATATCTTATGGAGCCGTCACTTCTACCACCAAAGTGCCCGGCGTAGCGAGGAGATGTTCCGAGTAAGTGTAACACCTCCCATCACCAGATCTAGAGCAGCCGCAAATCCCGGCATGTCATCAAGTGTAACACCTATGGTAGTCACCAGAGCAACAACTTCCACTCCTTCATCAGGACTAGGAGCCGGAGGGACGAGAGGAGGACCATCCCCCATTACCATTGCAGACTTGATGGAGAAGCATGAAGTTCTTGCTAAGACTCGAACGGATATGGCCGCAACTCAGAAAGAGGTACTCACTTTTCTTAATACATTAACTGATCGATTGCCACAAGAGCCGCGACAGCCCTTGGAGCAAAAATGAACACATTCAACGCACCGGAGAAGGTACTTCGGTGGCGCGGACCTCCATGGACCCGATCAAAGAAGCGACATCATATATGAGCGGTCTGTCATGGAAACTCCTACACTGGGGACCGATCCTCACAACGATCTTCCTCAAGTCAATAGTTTCACTATGAATCGAGGTCGGTGGATCGGGGAAGCGGTTTCTCTAGTGGAAAGTTTATGCACACTTTCACACCTCTCGAAGAATCGGCGCGGGAGATGTTTCTTGCAATCAAGTAGAGGAAGGTCACGACCGTGCCCTACATGTCACCGCACGCATCAAGGATTCGAGTTTAAGACGGCCCATATCTACACAGGAGCGTCTTCGAATGTAATTAGTCTCAAGACTCTCGGGACATCCAAGGTTCTCCCAGGCAAGGTTGTACGAAAGCCTACCACAATGACGGACTTCGAGGGAAACCAATCCAGCACATACGGGAGAAGCTCCGCGGAAAGAATCAGACAAGTTCGTTGCGTCCCACTCCCCACGTGGGCGTCAATTCATGAAGAAGACCGGCTTGCATTATTTAGGGCTAAAATCCACGATGCATCTTTGCTGACGAAGCATTCTTCTACATCCTGTGAAGCCACGACCCACGTTCACACGAAGAGGGAACGAACTTTTGTGGCGAGTCGTGACCAGAATGGGAAAAACGGTATACCGACACTACCATTATCAATTAGCAGGGGAGACTATTACCCAGTCTCTCCACCCAATGGAATGCAACGAACCACAAGAACAAGTGCTAGATGATCCACAACAGCTGCAAGATGGCACCAACTCCACAACTGATGAGATTGAAATCGTTCAGGAATCTCCTAGGCCTATCTCCATCAGCTCAACCTTATGTACGAATAAACGCACGAAGCTCATGGAACTTCTCAAAGAGTACCAGGACATATTCGCTTGGAGATATGAAGAAATGCTGGATTTAGATGAAATTGGTCACCCATCATCTACATGTCATACCCTGATCCAAGTCGGTTAAACGATTTTGTAGTTCAGACACGAGGAAAATGGATAGATCGAAGTCTTGCATAGACTTGAGGCTTGAACAGGTGATGCTCAAAACGATCCTCCTCTACCTAACATCGACATGTTAGTAGATGCAACCAATGGACACGGCATGTTCTCCTCCATGGATGGATGTAGCGGCTACAACCAGATAAGGATGTACGAACATGATGCAAGTAAGATAGCTTTTCGAACTCCTCTCGTAAATTTTTATTATACCATACTGCCATTTGGTTTAAAGAATGTCGGTGCAACGTATCAACGCTCTATGACGGCAATCTTCCGCTGGAGTCAATACCTCAAGGGAGCAGCCTCAAGAAGATAACGATATCCACGCGTCATATCGAGCAAGATCCGGGAGAGTCACTCTATCAGACAGTGGTCGAACAAGATCCGGGCGGGTCACTTTATCAGACAGTGGTACATGTCTATCATGCTATGTTGGAGAATCCGCGCTTTTGGTCATCCCCTGGAGCTGTTGAACGCTCATCTACAACAACATATGCCCTGAAAGAAAGAACCAGGCCTGCGGGTAATGAAGAGCCTCATAATATTTGTAGGGCATATATCTCACCAACAAAGCGATACAACCTTGACCCTTCAGTAAGCATTTCCACTGAAGCGCAAGAGGAAAACCACCGAGATATAACATCCTGCGCGCCCCTCAACTCCAACTCCAGTTCCACATGCACGACTCCCACGATGATGAAATAATATCCAAGATATTCCATATCTGGCTCGACAACAACCACTACGAACAAACCATGTAAACCACGCTTGGGGACTGAGGCTCGGCATGAAGTTCCTTCACCGTCAGTTAAGGAATTCTTCAACATGAGAGAGATGGTCAGTCAAGAAGCATGGAATTCGCAAGGGTAAATTGAACTGAAGAGGGAAATACTTCAACGCTCCCTCTAGCAGAAGCTGCTTCAATGGTTTATTCAAGAGATGCCTCAACGCTCTCTCCAGGACCCACGTTCGCTTCAGAATCCTTCTTCAACACTCTTTCCAGGATCCACCTCAACGTTCGCACCAGAAACCACTTTAACATCCTCTCGAGCCGTTTCAACACTCAAGCTGCATCAATAATCTGCGCTCTGGTCAAGTTATCTTTGATGTACTCATTGCTCAACAGACGTCTCATCCATCCTTCATGAGGGCCCAGCGGAGCATGAAAAACCTTGAAGTCGATAGGAGAAGGGTTATCTTGTGGAACGAATATTTTCATATAGATGAAAGGGCGCGGTGAAAAACTCATCATCAATGTTCGGCATATCTTTGAAGCTGTCAACACCTCCTGACTTGGCACCAAAGATTATCCCCTTAAGACATCTCAACAGGAGTTTTTTTATTCATTCTACAATAAAAGACATGAGTCAGTACTTGTATAAAAACGCGTGAGATGTGTAGTCACACACGACAGAACACACATACATGTTGGAGTACACAAGGATGGTATTGGGTCCAAACACCGGTATTGATCAAGTTTCAAGTCCGGTATTGCTCAAGTTTCAAGTCCGGTGTTGATCAAGTCACAAGTCCGGTATTGCTCAAGTCTCAAGTCCGGTATTGATCAAGTCACAAGTCCGGTATTGCTCAAGTTTCAAGTCCGGTGTTGATCAAGTCACAAGTCCGGTATTGCTCAAGTCTCAAGTCCGGTGTTGATCAAGTTTCAAGTCGTTCAAGTCCGGTGTTGATCAAGTCACAAGTCCGGTGTTAATCAAGTCACAAGTCCTGCTCAAGTCTCAAGTCCGGTGTTGATCAAGTTACAAGTCCGGTGTTGATCAAGTCACAAGTCCGGTAGTGATCAAGTCACAAGTCGGTATTGCTCAAGTTTCAAGTCCGGTGTTGATCAAGTCACAAGTCCCAAGATTGATCAAGTCACAAGTCCCAAGATTGCTCAAGTTTCAAGTCCGGTATTGATCAAAGTCACAAGGCTAGTATTCGAATAAAACAGCGCACGCAGGGCGATTTTCAATAAACACAGGTCGACGTTCGATCGAGCACGTGAGCGGGTCCCACTTGATCCCAGCCCAGTTGGTCGAAGCGCACACGTAGTCCCCAATCAAAGCTCTCTCTCCAGAAGAAGGCATTTCAGCTCCAACACTTCAACGCTCTCCCGGGCCTGCTCCAGAAGATGCTTAAACACTTTCTACAAGACCCACATTTACATTTGAGCACACAAGGTTCATTTTTTAAAAAGCAAGCTTGCTCACATCGGGTCCCACGTTCGAGCAAAGCAAACATCAAGGCCGGTGTTTGGTCAAAGCATCAAGTCCGGTGTTTAGTCAAGCTAGATGGGTCGGTGTTTGTTCGAAGTAGCAAGATGACACTCGAGCAATTACATCAACCGTATGGTCAAAGTAGGCGCAGGACATGGCCGACGTTTGAAACATGTACACGGTGGTCCCGCGTTTGATCGAAGCATGCACATCTGCCCATGTTCGAATCAAGCATGCTTACATCGGGTCCCACGTTCGATCAATTAGACGCAGAGGACCCACGATTAACCAAAACAGTCACATCAAGTCAAGCAAGTGCAGGTAGCCCCACGAACAAAACAAAGCGTAATGAGTCCGCCGAAGAGGCAAGACCGACATCATGCTATGGGAACACTCGCCTGGACGCCTCTTGAACGTGACATGCTCCAAGGACTGGATGACCCGTCTCTCCTGGTAACATCTAACTTTGTCTCATAAGTTTTATCTTTAACTGTCACCATCTCATGCCTACCCCACAATAGTGTAACCATTATGTGCTAGGCAGGGGACTTAATGTTGATGGTGGATTTTCATTTAAGGTTAAAATTGTAAAAGACATAAAATTATGCGCTAACATCTTGTAAAACATAAAGCCATTAATAAGTGTTGGATACTTCTTCACTTTACTAATTCACCTAGAATGGAGCATGTGGCAACAATCCCATTCTGTGAATTAAATACAAGAAATTCATCCAGGTTGGAGCATGTAGCAACAATCCCATATACCCTGTGAATTTATAGCATTATTAATTAATGCGTAAGCGACCTTGTATTTCTGTACTCATTATCGATGCGGCATGACGATCGAAAGTGTTGCTCTCAACAGAGCAACACGAACCTCCAAGCATTATAATGAAAGCATGTACGAAATACCCGTATGAGGATGCAACTCTCGGTGTGTTATACTAGCCCGATTGAGAACTCTCGGTGTGTTATACTAGCCCGATTGAGCATCCGGAATGTCCATATCGATCGGATATGATCTCGATCATCCAACTTCACCAGCATGATTGGATGGCCCAGATCAATTCCATAACCCCCAAGCAGGTATGGAATATTCATCTGCCGTACCAACGCGGACCCGCATGGTCGGCCTCCCCAAAATATTGGCATAGCTTGCAAAAACGTCCAAACCATAGCGTATGGACGGGAAAACCCTAAATTAGGGTTTGCGGCATATTACATGTGTCGCAAAACAGTCTCAACCATCCATCTTCGCAGGTATAGATGGAGGGTGTAGATGTAGATTCAAAGGTCCCGAGCATATCAACACAATCACCGTGGGCAGCCTACATACCTGACCAATCGGTCGGGACCAACCATGGTTGGTTATCCCACCTAAACGCCTCGAATAAAGCATGGTCACGCAGCCGTGAAACCCAAAATTAGGGTTTTGAGCATCACGAGCGTCCATCTTCTCCTACACGAATGGAGGGTCCCAGTTAGATTAAGCGTGTCCGGTCATACCGATGACCACCGTGGGCCCGTCTATCCCCTCACCGATCGGCCAAGGCATATCATGCCCGGGCTATCCCAAAACGCGCGTCCAAACTTGCGTGGTCACACTTCCCAAATTGCAAACTGATCTCGACCACTCAACTTCACCGGACGATTTGAGTGGCTTAGATCACGTTTTCATGGGACAGTCAGGTATAGGCGTGAATACCAGCCTACCACCTACACGTCGGACGGATTGGGCAAGACCGACCAAGCTTGGTCGTCTTGAAGCGCGCGCCCGAAGTTGGCACGATGTGCGGCTTTTGCGGCACCAGATTTCTGTTGCAAAATCGATCTCAACCACCCCTCTTTGCTTGGGTCAAATCGAGTGGCCTAGATCGCGCCTTTATGGGACAGAGAGGTACGGATGTGTACACCGGCATGCTGTCTACACGCATGCCCGGTCGGTCCTTTCCAAAACCCTTCCCATGCTTGGTTTCGACCAAGTCAAGAGTGATGCCTGTGCACCTCTTCAAAACCCCCGATTCCATCAACGGTCGCAGATAAGTGTCTCAAAGATCATCTCGTCCGTCCCGACTTCACCGGCTTGGTTATACAACCCCGGTCGGGATTTAATTGGTCAATGAGGCGTCATGGTGATCACCACCGTCACTTTACCACACCATTATGCGACCCGCATA
Source organism: Papaver armeniacum (assembly GCA_023531295.1). Classification (NCBI taxonomy): domain Eukaryota; kingdom Viridiplantae; phylum Streptophyta; class Magnoliopsida; order Ranunculales; family Papaveraceae; genus Papaver; species Papaver armeniacum. The sequence continues at coordinate 123,373 of JAJJWW010010092.1, read as the reverse complement.
AAATACACACAATACTTCACAAGTATCAACTTCCCGAATAACGCGAGTTATTCAATTTAGCATTACATGCTACTTTTGTGGGTCCCACGATCCACACATTCCAGGACATCAATCATGTCACAAGGCTGGGGGATACATACTGGGGTATTGGTCGCGGTTCTGACGTGCGTGCAACGCGCCATCACAAGAACGTGTCAAGAAGTCATGGACGGTTAGAGATGACAGAAAAAGTGGGCAAGACTGGTCGTGTAACACTAACACACAACTCCACTACTCCATCACTCCACTTCCTCCACTTCCCACGAGAGACGTGAATAAGGCTCAAATGACTTGTATAAGTAGGTTCCCCTCCCTATTTTCCAAACAGGAAAAACAACACAAGTCCAGACGAGACAGAAACCAAGTGTTAGTACATAACATATTCAAACACCCAGAGCCTGCTTACATCAATCGTAAGCCTGCTCACATTTCTGTTACAAGTCATAAGCAAGCCAACACCTTCACAATCTCAACACCTTCTTCGCTTCCCTCCCTAAGATCAACCCCATCTCCTTCACTTTGTGACCGAAACAAGTCCGGAACGGCCATTTCTTTGTTTAGGCCGGACTTGCAGTTGACTTCCGAATCTACAAGCACTCACCGCGCGGTGCATTTGTTTAGGGTTTAGATTTATTCCTCATCCACACACCCCAAATTACCAAATCCGGCAGAATAGTTTTCACCCATAAACAAGATTATATAACCATTATTGGATATAAGTATTGTGTGGAAACATATACATGTATAAGTCCTTATTCCTTGAACCAAAGTATGTCTACTTTACTGCTCAGGAAAACCAGAACAGAGTCCGTGAACCCATTCCGCGTACTGTCGGAGGTTCTATTCCCGAGAAAATCTGCTGGACTTTGTAAACTTTTACAAACTTATTCCGGGTACTTAAGTCAGTGTACCTAGTCCGCGTACTTAGGTTGGTTATTTTCTAAAAATAATTATTCGTGAACTTATACTTATGTTAACTAAGGAACGCAAGTTTGCAAATCGTGGCGATAAAGTTCATGAATTCGTTTTTGCTTCGATTGTGTCGTGTATACTTATATAATATCTAAGCAATTGAACAACTCTCTGACTAGTTCATTTGAGTCATTTGAACTAGTTATGGTAAAGAAGAATATGGTTGATATGAAAGTGATCATATGGCTAACCATTTGGGTAACTATTGTTGAACCAACGAATGTACATGTTTGGGTACGGTTACACAAACCTAAAAAGTGCATTTCATTTGAGTGTAACAAGCCTAGTTTTTGATCTAATGGTTGAAAGATATTAGCTTGAATCTAATCAGGTTTTCATCTAAGGGTAAATATTAAATGCTTTATTATTAAGATAACATTGATTGCAAACCCTGATTTGAAAGACTATATAAGGGATACTAATCCCCAACACCTCCTGTGTGATACTAGTTGTATTAGCTAGAGTCGATTCTCCTTTAACCTTAGATTTCTACAGAGACCTTGTAGGTTAACGACTTGAAGACTTCATTAGGATTGTGAAGCCAGACCGATACTACTTTCTTGTAGTTGTGTGATACGATCTTGCTGTTTCTATCGTATTGAGTACAATCGTAATGATTGGCTTGAGATTGATATCTCCGATAGGCAAGATATAAAAGTAATCACAAATATCTCCGTCTCATCGTTTGTGATTCCATAATATATTCTTTTGCCACGTCGATGAAGATTATTGTGAGGTAATTGATAATACTAGGCTATTCTTCGGGAATATAAGTCCGAGTTATCAATTGGTTCCTGTTCACCTTGATTTATCAAAAGGCAGAACAAAACTCGTAGGTATTTCTGTAGGAGACATATTTATCTATTACAATATATTTTTCTGTGTGATACAGAATTGTTTATTAAAGTCTTCGATTTTGGGTCATAGCAACTCTTAGTTGTGGGTGAGATCAGCTAAGGGAATCAAGTGCGTAGTATCCTGCTGGGATCAGAGACGTAAGGAGCACAACTGTACCTTGGATTAGTGTGAGATTGATTGGGTTCAACTACAGTCCAAACCGAAGTTAGTTCGTAGTAGGCTAGTGTCTGTAGCGGCTTAATACAGTGTGCGTTCAATCTGGACTAGGTCCCATGGTTTTTCTGCATTGCGGTTTCTTCGTTAACAAAACTTCTGGTATCTGTGTTATTTCTTTTCTGCATTATATTTTATTATATAATTGAAATATCACAGGTTGTGCATTTGAATAAATCAATTGGAAAATCCGACCTTTGGTTGTTGATTGAAATTGATTGATCCTTGAACATTGGTCTTTACTACCGTTCAAGTGATTTCTCTTGTGTTCAATTAGACTCGAAGATTTCTATTTACTTGAGTAAGAATTGAATCGAGAAAGAGAGATATAACTCTTTGATATACTTTACAAAGATTGAGTCTAGTTGATTCTCTTGAAAGTATATTGAAGTTAGTCCATACAGATTGCTAATCGAAATATTGGGTGTGGTTGTTATACCCCCGCTTTTTCAATTGGTATCAGAGCAGGATAACACGTTTAAAGACCTTACAAGTCTGACTAATATGGACAGTAAAGTCTCTAGAAACGCTTCACCAGGATTTAAAACATATCGTAGAAAAGGTTCTGATAAACTGGTTATTCTCCAAGAAAGGTTAACAAATCCGGATCAACTCTGATCTTGTTGCAGAAATCGTAATACTTAAAATCTATCGAAATTCCCTTGATGGATCTGAATAACTCCAGTTGTTCCTCTATGAAGAACAGTCCTAAGACAGATAATAAACAACGTTCAGATGTTGTGAAAACTGATATGACTCAGAACTGCTCAGACGAGCTTAAAGATGTTGGCCCATGTTTATTTTGTGATTCCTCCAATCACTTTCAACATACTTGTATATCTTTCCAAAAGAGCTTGAAAGTTGCAAGTAATCTTCATAAGAAAACTAAACAACTAGTTTCTTCTCTAAAAGGATGTACAAAACTACTCCCTCTGTACCACATATAAAGGCGGAGGGACCAATTCTCTTAGATTAAGAAAATTACCTTGAATTCATCATTTTTCATGTTTTTTCTTGTTTTACCCTTTGTCTTATTACTAACACAATTTTCTATGTACAATAAATAAGGGTATTTGTGAGAAAATTCATTTTGAAAATAGAACTCCGCCTATCTATTGGTACAAAGAAAATTCAAAATTCCGCCTATATAATAGGTACGGAGGGAGTAACAGGAAACCCTAAACAGGAAAGTACTGATAGTATGAGAGATTTTGCTTTAAAATCAACATCACCCTTTCAATGGTTTCTTGACAGTGGATGTAGCAGACATATGACAGGTGATCTCACATGGTTTGTTTCTTCAAACGACTATGAAGGAGGACTGGAGATGGGAGTTGTTGCTACATAAGCAAGAAGGGGACGATCAAACTACCCGGCGTACCTGAAATCCATGATGTAGTATACGTAAAAGGTATGACTGTAAATCTTCTTTCTATTAGTCAAATTTGTGACAAAGGCCATCGAGTTGTCTTCAATGCAAATGGATGTGACATTGTAGACAAAACCGGGAAAGTAATTTTTCAGAGAACTCGTGGTAAAAACAACTGCTATCTTCTGGATACTCAGTTTGGCAACTGTTGCAATTTGACTAAGTTGGAATCTACATATCTTTGACATGAGCGTTTTGGTCACATCAATTATCGTCTTCTAACTAAGATCATTAACAAAGAACTTGTTAGAGGCGTTCACAAAATCAATGCAAAGATTGATGGTGTATGTGGTGCCTGTCAAAAGGGTAAACAAACGAAAGTTTACCATAAATCATCTCGAGATATTCTAACTAAAGCTCCACTTGATTTAATTCATATGGATCTCTTCGGACCAATTCAATAACCCACGGTTGCTGGTAAGAAGTATGCTTTAGTTATGGTAGATGATTACACCAGGTTCACTTGGGTTGCATTTCTATCTCATAAGAATGAAACCCTTGATGAATTCAAGATTATTGTTAAAAGAATCCAGAACGAACAAGGTCGCAAACTAAAGAAAATTGGAAGCGACCGTGGAAATGAATTCAAAGACACTAAGGTGTTTGAATTTTGTGACGAACTGGGGATTATTCGACAATATTCACCACCTATCACTCCTCAAGCTAATGGAGTTGCATAAAGAAAAAATAGGAACATTCAGGAAATGTCCAAGGTAATGCTGCATAACAAAAACTTACCATTAAGATTTTGGGGAGAAGTTGTCTTTACAACATGCTATTTAATCAACCGTGTTTACCTACGGTCTAAAACCCTGAACACTCCCTATGAGTTGTGGTACGGAAGAAACCCAACTTGCACTATCTCGAGAGTGTTTGGAAGTAAATGCTACATTCTAAAAGATCGAGAACAGAAAGGGAAATTTGATACCAAAAGTGATGAATGTATCTTTCTTGGCTATGCTTCTGATAACCGTGGTTTTCGAGTATTTAATCTCAGTATCCAAGTCATGATGGAATCTGCTAATGTTATCATTGATGATATTAGTAATTTTCATCATGATAATCCTCCCGCTGAATTGCCTCCAACTGAAAAAATTGAGAAAGTCAAAGAAATCCCAGATTCAGTTGAAGTTATCCCAACTGTTATTGATCCTGATATTTCTAGTGACGAGGAGAAATGCACTGATCAGGCTACTCCTGACGAACAAGAACGTGTCCCTCAACGACACCTCTAGGTTCAAAGAAATCATGATCCCAACAGTATAATTGGAGGAAGAGATTCTACAGCTAAGACAAGAGGACAACTTCAAAATATTTGCAATTTTGGTTGTTATCTATCACAAGTAGAACCAAGAAATATTAATGAAGCTCTTAGCGATCCCGTTTGGGTGAATGCAATGCATGAAGAGTTAAATCAATTTCAAAGACAAGACGTATGGGAACTTGTACCTTGTTGTTGATGGTGGATTTTCAACAAAGGTCAAAATAATAAAATCATGATACTGCTTGTTTCTGTACGGCTTCAGGAACGCATGTGACGTATCATATTTTACGATCCATGATGAGTATGTTTATCGAAAGGCCTCCACTAGATGAGCGTTCGATGCCTCGCATTTTCATCATGAACTCTATGTAGAATAACATAATTGGGCGGTCCTCCGTATGATTGAGAACTTAAAGCCTTCAGGACGTCGATGACACTCGCTGACCCACCTCTATATAGAAGAACTATTAGGCGGTTCTTCGTAATATTGAGAGCATTAACGCCTTCAGGACGTCGGTGACACTCACTGTTCCCTGACTATGTAGAGAGACCGTGTATAGATCCAGGAGGTTCTTCGTAAGATTGAGGGCAAAACGCCTTCAAGATATCGGCAACACTCATCGTTTCCTGACTATGCACCTTTCAGAATGGGTATGACGCTTTAACGGGCTAATATCCCTTCTCCAATATATTAATTCTACCATGATATTCACCCCTGAATTCCTAGAAGATAATCTATTTTATCTCATTACTCCGATTCCATGGTCGAATCCACGGCTGATCTCATGGAATGGTAATAGATAATCATTTTATCTCATTACTCCGATTTCATGATCGAATCCACGACTGATCTCATGGAATGGTAATAGATATCTTATTACTCCGATTTTACGGTCGAATCCACGATCCCATGGAATGGTAATGCTCATTTTATTATTCTGAATCCATGGTCGAATCCACGGCTGAGCCTATGGATCGATAATAAATAATTACTCACCTTTATTACTCAGTTTCATGAATCATTCTCCACTGAATTTCATAAATTAGTAATAAATACTCAACATGTAGGATCAGAATATCGCAACATTAATACCTTTGCGAAATCGTTAAAAAGCACACTGCGAAGATATCGCAGATTGGTAATAAAAATGATGCAACAGATGACGACGGCATGAACACGAGAAATAAGTGAAGACCTAGCGAGATTTAGGAACGATGCGAGATTTAACATTTGAATACTTGCGAGAATGTCGCAAGCCAGATCCGAAAATAAAGGATAGCTTAGCTGTCATCCACTATGTAATGTCCTATATAAAGGGGCGAGTAGGCCTAAGAGAGGAGAGATCTTTTTAGAGGGGAGAGAAAGTTTTGAGGAGAGAGAAAGTCTAAGATAGCGGTTGTATTCTTAATTTCATTTCCTTGTTGTAAAATTGCTAATTCAATTAATAAAAAGTGTGATTAATGATCTAAAGATGTGTTGATTATTATGAATTCTTGTGAGGGGTGTGTTGTGGGAAATCCTGCAATCACATAATGGCGCTAGAAACAGGGAGGATTGAAGATTAATATTGTGGTTTGAAAGAATTTGGAGTGATAGATAAAGAATTTCATATAATTTTCAACAACTCATTAAAGTTGAAAAATGGCTAGAAGAGGAAATACATCAAAACAAACGACAACTGTTAGAAAAAGTAGGAGGCTTGCTGGAAAAAGAGGAGATGAAATGGAAGAATCTTCAAGGGTGAACACAAGAAACAATGGAGAAAATCAAGTTCAAAAATCAATTCAACGTACACCAATACAAAATAGAGCTATGGATTATGACAGAGGGAGTGTACATACTTGGCGATCAGATTCCGTAGATGAAATGGAAGAAGAGCAGCAATTAAGAAACGATGGACAAGAAGAGAGAGACCGAGAAATAATTGGAGGAATAATTCGTGGAAATGAAGAGATTGAAGCATCAGAGGCATTGAGACAAAGAATACACGAAGAAAGGAGGCTAGAAGCAGAAGAACATGCAAATTTGACAAGGCAAAATCATGAATTGAGGATGGAAAACATGAGATTACAAAGTAGAAGGTCAAGAAGCACTACAAGATCAAGTTCAAGATCAGTTAGGGGAGACATAAGGAGAAATTTTCCTGTAGAAAATTCTAATGAAGATGCTCAAGAGGAAATACAAAATCCAAACGAAGAATGTCGCGAAAGAAAAGAAATAATGGAAGATCGATATATTCAACGTGGAAAAAACCTTCAAAATGGACAAAACAACAGAAATCAGGGAAATAGGCAACATCAGGAACGAGATAATCAAAATGGCAGAGAAAATCAGGAAGAAGGAAGGAGAATATTACAAGGGAGAAGATTACAAAGAAATCAGCAAGTAATTGAAAATGAAATCGAAAGACATTACACTGAACAAGCACGTCTAGCTTGCGAAAGAGAAAAGCTGAGAGCATAAGTGGAAGAACAAGAGCTCCAAGAGGCAATTCGCCTGAACAATCATGATAATCGAGAAAGAAGACGTGAACAAAATCGCAATAATGGTAATATCAATGAAGAATATAATAGAGTACAAAGGAGAACTAAAAGGCGACAAAGAGAGTTGAGGAGGAATGAAGAAAATCGCAGAGAAGAAAATGAGAGGCATAATCATGTGCGAATTCATGAAAGAAATGAAAGAGAAGATCGCAGGGAAAGACGAGAAGAAAATGATGAACAAGAAAATCAGAGCAGAGATGAACGCAAAAGAATGGAAACGGCGTTAAAAAGACTAATGGATCTAAATTCTGGTGTAAATGAACAAATTTTAAGAGAGCTAGCGGAAATGAGAGGAATATTAAATAATAGAAGAGAAGGAGGTAGGAGACAATTGGACGAAGCCATAGAATAAGCTGCGAAAACTCCATTTACACGAGAGGTACAATTAGGAGGAATACCCCTGAAGTGCAATCTACCAGCGTTAACTAGCATTTTTGACGGAACAACTTGTGCAGTATAACACATCAAAGCTTATGTGAGATGTATGCTATAATGGGAAAACTATGATGCTGTATTGTGCAAATATTTTGCATCAAGTTTAACAGGAGAGGCCTTAAAATGGTTTGAAGGTTTGCCAAAGAATACTATAACATCTTTCAACCATTTGCAGACTATATTCTTAGGGGCGTATATAAGTAACAATTTTTCGCGACCTGGAATTAAAGATGTATTTGGGCTAAAACAAAAGAATTGGCGAAAGTTTGAAGAATCTAACCAAGAGGTGGAAGACAATGTGTAGTGAAATGGCTGGCCGTGTGGACGAGAGATATCTCATTCTATCATTCATTAATGCAATGTTCACAACCAATCTGTTGTATGTTCAAATTTTCAGAATCAAGAATACAATCACAATGACTGAGCTGCGAGAGTTTCAAGAGGAGTATATTGCTCTTGAGGAAAAACAAAACTACATGGAATCATACCCAGTTGCGAACACAAGTTCAAAAGCAGCGAATGCAAGTCTATTACCCAAACTGATAAGCACGGTAGCGAGCACTTCGCAAGCACAACAAGATAAGATAATGGATGATAATCAGCAGAAGCTAGTAGCTATGTGAAGTCGTGATCAAGAAGAATTTGAGAGGGAGAGAAATTTTTATAACCGTGGTGGGAATAATAAGATTCAAAGGCTTGATCAACCACAAGAATTTTATGGAGGTCAAAGACAAAACTATCATAGAGGACAGGGAAGTCACAAGGTAATATGGGAAGAAATCAAGATGCCACCTCTGAATGCTAGTGTGGAGAAAATATGGGAGGCTACAATATTGATGGAAAATATACCAACACCATGGAATATGGGGAGTGAACCACCTCCAAGCAACATAAGTCATTAGTTTTGTTCTTATCACCACTTTCATGGACATAAGACAAATGATTGCAGAAATATAAAAAGAATCATCCTCAGAATGATAGATCAGGGGAAGCTAAATCATTTTCTAAAAGATCAACCTCAGTCCCAATCATTACCACCACCGCCCGGAAATCGCAGAGTAAATGCAACAAAAGGAGAAGAAACATTTGTAATAGAAGTTGGATCAAAGGCAAAAAATATGTTTTGTCACTCTATTGTACATTCGTACAAAACAATTGAAGACTTTCACGATAACATTCTCAGCCGGGTTTTCGCAAGAGATGACGACGATAGAGAAATAATGAACATTGCGAAGGCATCGCCACTGAAAGAATGGCAAAAGCAGATTTTCCTTTACCGCAGAAGAAGTACCTGAGGATGGAGAAATGCATGATAACCCATTAGCGGTAAAATTGGAGATTAACCCAAAACCTAGTGATGATAAAGATGACGAGGCCGAGAATTCATGGGCAATTAACGGAATTTTAATCGATACTGGAAGTTCCGTGGATATTCCTTTTTATCATACTTATAAAACTATAGGAGTAAAAGAAGAAGATCTGATACCCTCAACTTACAAAATCTATGGTTTTAATGGTACTGCCAATAAGCCTAAAGGGGAAGTCAAAATGCGAATTCCGCTGAAAGGATTATCCTCTGAAATTGTGTTCTGTGTAGTTGATATGGAATCACCATACAGCGCATTAATTGGGCGACCTTGGTTACATGGGATTCTAGGTGTAGCATCGACTTTCCATCAATGCATCAAGTTTCCCCATCCCAGTGGTATTGGCATCATAAAAGGAGATTGGATTGAAGGAAAGAAGTGTTATGAAATTGATGTAGAATCTTGTGAAGAAAGAGCTACAAAGAATAAGAACTGGAAAAATAACATCATAGAAATACAAAAAAGTGAAAGATTGATGGTAGATGCAATAGAACAGAGAGAAGAAAAGACGTTGCGAAACCGATGCATGCTGAAGGTAAGAAACGACAACGATTTCGCAAAAGGGAAGGATGTAGCAGAAAATTTTAACAATGCAGAGGCAGAGAGTAGCAGAAGTAAGAGACTTAAGGAGTGAATGAATTTGTTGATTTTATGATTGCGAAAGATGTATGACTGATTTGATATAAAAAAAAAAAAAAAAATCTTTTGAGTAACAAAGATGAAATTGCGAAATTACAAAAGAGCTGATATGCAGACGAAGAGATAAAACAATCAGATAGGGGCGAACCTACTATGGCATACACCCTAATTCGCAAAATCAAAATTTCGCAAGAGGCAAATGTAAGACCTAAAGTGCGTCATAGAAGGGGGTACCTGTTGCATGGCTCAGCGAAAAGGTTACACCGCCCCTGGAACCTGAGTCATGGAGATTTGGGGTCAATAAAGCCCATCCAGGAGAGGTACCTCGGATTTTCAACCTAAACTTATGACTTAGGTTGGACGACTGAAGGTCTCTTCTAAGGAGTACAACATCTGATCAAGGCGCCGAGGTACACAGTTGAGCCAAGAGTGCCTGGGACGTTTAAAGTGTCTCGGCCATTCTTGGCAAGTCTTGACTTATGCTGCACTCGGCCCAAAGAAAACCCCACTTAGGGTGCAGTCTCGTAACCATAAGCCCTATAGGCAAAAGGGATAAGAGGTCACAAAACAAGTTAAGATCGGATGGGAGGAGCCAACCTTGTATGGTAGAGGTACGTCTCCTTGAAGGGGAAACCAGGGGGAAGATAAGGACGACACCCTCCATTAGGGAGCTGATAAGTATCTTAAGACGCAAATGTCATAAGGCTTTATTTTCGCAAGAAAATTTAAGCTCGTCATATTTGTGCGACAATCCTGAAGAGGCAATAATACAAAAGAGAAGGATAAGACGAGATCAATGGGTCAGTGCATGAAAGTGTAAGGACGTCCTGCGATTTCGTCGCAAGACGGCAATGTCATGGGGCTTCATTTTCGCAAGAATTTTTAGGCTTATCATATTGTCGCAACAAAAAATTTCAATAAAAAAGAGAGAGTTAAGGATCAATGGGTTTTTACATGATGATATAAGGACGTCCTGCGATTTTGTCGCAATGACAAGAGGTGGCAAAATAAGACCTTTAACTAGGAAGGCAAAATAATACCACATAAGAAAAAAAAGAAAGAATGAAATCTTGGAAGAAATCAGGAAATATCTGATTACGAAAATTCTGCAGAAACAATTGCGAAACTGAGGCAAAACAAGACAAAATAAGAGCAACAGAAAGAATGAAATTTTGCTTAATTTTTCATTTGAATACCTACCTGCGAAGATTCAAGAAATACCTACCTGCGAAGATTCAAGAAATACCTATTTGCGAAGATTCAAAGTAACAGAAACAGCGGAAAAGTCATGAGATCGGGGCATGAATACATGTTATTATCCAAAAGTAACTTGCTTAATCTCTCATTTGAATACAAATAACGAGAGGCAAGTATGGTAATGAATAGAATAGGAACATGTTATTTGTTTCCATATGATAGATTTATGCATGCATGAAATGAAAGATTGATAATTATATATATATATATATATATATTGATTAACCATATTGCAAAAAAGAATTGCCTTTTTAATATGTGCAGAAAGAAACAAGAAAAATAAGAACTTGCATTTGAAGATTAAAGAAAATTAACAACAAAGATTACAAAGATAGGTGATTAAAGAATGAATGTACAAATATTACAAAAAGAGAAAGAAGAAAAAAGAGTTATTTCTTGTTTGGTTCTTCTTCATCTTCACCAAAATCTTCTTCTTCACCAGAGCTTTCTTCTTCACTAGCATCACTATCAGAGATATCCAGAGAAGGTACATTCCTTGGAATTTCTTCTAAAAGGCAAGGATAAGTAGAGTGAAGGATATTATTTTCATCACAGACCATCTTAATAGTCTGCTTGCGAAAAAGAATAACGTCATTCTTAAAGTTCGCGACAGTAATCTTTAGTTGGCTCTGGCATATTTGTCATTGCGAGAAGAAAGATTCTTTGCGAGCTGCTCCTTTTCGACTCAAGTTCTTTTATTCTTTTGAGAAATCTCTCTTCAGCTCCTGCGAACTGATAGGGTGTAGAATACATCCTATTTATAATCTATTGTTTATGCTTTCTTTGCTATTTTTCTTGTGAATTATGTATTTTACGTGTGTTTTTGAGTTATTAGATATTGTGGAGTCGCACTGACGAAAAGAAGAAGAAATCATTCAATTTGAACCAAAAGGATAGAACGGTCATTTCACAGGAAAACACTATCTGGATCCCGGTAATGGTTAAGGGGCAAATCTTCTTGGAGGAGTACTAAATATAGTCCAGCTGAGGTTAAGGGGCTGTAAATTGGTTAGCCCTTATCAAGAGTGAACGGGTGTTTATACCCTATCCCTGGGGTGGATAAATCCAACCCAATCTATAACCCTATATCGAGAGAGTTTTCTCTCATTCATACACAGGAAGTGAGAAAGAAAAGCAGTCATGGATGTTGTTGCTTCTGATAGAGATCAAAAATCAAGAGAACAGATCGAGAAACAGGCAGAGAAGGTGAACATAAAGAAGAACTCTCAAGTTATGATGAATTGTCTGTTTATCGATGTGATTGATTTCACGGGGTTCGATCTCAGAGAAATCGTAGAAGATAATGAGAGCTACCATGGATTTGCAGTAAATAACGTTGCTATCGATGGATTCATGATGAAATGGATAAGTTATATGAAGAACAGACATGGGTTGGTGACGAATTGATAGACTGAGACCAATTTGCAAGGGTGGTGCTGCTGAAAGGGATCTGATAATGGCTGAGATGTTGATATTGTTGGCGGTCTCTACAATTGAGTGGATGTTAATCGAGATGGATGAAGCTGTCGTTGTTTGTGATTGGGTTTGTGCTGAAATATTATGGTGGTGATTGAGATGCAGAGAAGAAATCGACGATGAATTCAAGTTAGGGTTAGATTAGATGAAGATGATATTTCTGATATGAAATTAAGAAATTATTGCAGCTGTAAATGGAATCGAGAAAAGCATATAGGTTTTTGGTTGAATTTGAGATGGAAATGTTGGGGTTTGTTGCTGATTTTGGTAATGGGTTTGCTGAGACGATGGAAGAGAAATTGATGTTAGGGTTTGCTGTGGTGAAGGAATTGAACCAAGAATGATGCTGGTGGTGTTGTTGAATCTGAGTGGTAGTATACGCAATTCAGGGAGATGATAATGACGTTGCAGATTGCTGTTGTTCCATTGAAGCCGTGAAACAGATGGGTTCAAATCGACTTAAGGGTTGATCTGAAATATGAGAAATCGAGATGACAAAGAAGCTACTATTGAAGTGAAGTACAGCAAGAAATTGTGCTCGAATGAGCTTAATAACTGTTGTTGTTGTTGCTTTTCAAAAGGGTTGAACCTCGTCTTTATCGGGGTTGTGGTGTTCTTGAAGCCAAGAGATGAGAATGGGGAAATAAGTTGAGTTGCTGTTGTGAGAATGAGTGGTTATTCAGAAGTCACATGGAATGAAGATTAATGTGTAGATGAATGTTAGGAATGTTGCAAGAAAGAACGGCCTGAAATCGGCCTGAGAATAGTCGTAAAACATAGGAAACTCTGTCAAATTCTCCATTCTGGTGAGTCGACTCGACGATTCCAGATCCAACTCGTGAGTAAGACCAGCAAGACAGATTCAGATCAGCTGATTCATAAGCTGACTCCTCCTCCCTTTGACCCAGATGACTAACGTTTGACCGTATTGACCTCGTTACTTATAACGGCATCGTAACGTAATATTCCAACAACGGTGAAGAAAAACTCCAATGACCGGCGCGGTGGATTTTCTGGTCGGATTCCGGTGAACTCCGATTTCTCCGCGACCCCAAATAACATACTTTTGTGTGAGTTTCTCTCATGGGATGTGAAGACTTAGATTTGGAATTGGATGAAGAATTTGGCTTGAATTTGGAAAGAGGAGATGGAAGATTTGAGAAAGGCTTGGACTTGGAAATTGAATTGCTAAAGGAAAGGGGTTCTATTCCTTGGAAGATTTGGAGAGCATTGAAGCCTATAAATAGAGAAGTTCTCTATACATCTTTTACACACCTCTCTACACGCACAACAATTGTGTTTTTGCTTTCTTTTTAAAAATTTCTTTTAATTATTTGCGTGAACTTGAAAAATTCTCCTTTTAATTATTTGTGAATTTCAAAAACATGAGTAGCTAATTTTCTTATTGATTGAGGATGAATTCCTAGTTCTTAACATATGATTTGAGTTTTGTTTTCAATTCTATCTTGAAGTTTTTCACATGATTATCGTTTATTTTTACTATTAGGAATGTTTATACATTCATGGTTGATTGATAGATTGTTTGGGTGGCCAACTAAATTGATTTGTTAATTGATCTAAAGCTAGTGAAAGTTAGGGGATAAGTAATCGTTTCTTGACTCTTTACATAAGTAGCAAACACAAGACCTTGAGGGATTCCGTGGAGCAATTGTGTGTGAAAACAACGTTAGCAAGTAGACCTTGATCTAAGAGTTTAACTACTAATATCAACCTAATAAGTTCATAAATCTTAATGCGTTTATTTTAAATTACATCTTGAGTGATCTACTACTAGGTGGTTTGGTAAATAGAATCCGGTAGTCGAGAACTTCCGTATCCGGTGATACAAGGGATTTAGGGGTTTAGCACTGATCTAGCCGCTTTACCTACGGTTGGTGATAATCTGTGACTAATAACAAGTAGAAAAGAACATAACTTGATTCATTGTTTTGCAACGAAGAAGGATTCCTTGATCTAACTTCTCTTATTGATTTCAACTTTAACTTTTAATTACTTTATTTACTTTCTTTTGCTTTACCCCCCCTTTTGTGACAATTTTTACAACTAAAAATCTCTTGCTCCTCGTGGGAACGAACTTGACTACACTATATTACTTGTTAATTAGGTGAAAAAAATATTAATTAATTTGTTGTGGTTACGACACGCATCAAATTTTGGCTCCGCTGCCGGGTAGCAGCGGGCGATTTTAGTTGTTTTTATTTTTCTTTTTGCTTTCTTTTTGCTTTGTTAGATTCTATACCGTATCTAACTTAGTTTTTGAGAATCTTGTTTCAGGTGCTATATCTTTGGTGAATGCTTAAAGAGGGAAGACCGAGTCCAATACGTCTTCGATCCGGCACTCAACTAAAGGATTTCATTCGAGCGGTTAACACTCCACTTCCTCCTTCTTCATCAAGTGAGTTCGCAGATTCGGACATAGAAGAAGAAGCAATGGCTGATCGTACACTCAAGGACCTAGATTCTCACAAGCTCGATACACAACAGTGGTGTATCCAAACTAACTCAACCTTCGAGATCAAGCCTGTAGGATCAGAATATCGCGACATCAATACTTCACGAGATCAATAGACGACAGCATAGCGAAGGCGTCGCAAACGAGTAAAATAAGTGACGCAATTGATGACGATAGCCAGAACACGAGAAAGGTGTGAAGACTTAGCGAGAATTAGGAGTGTCGCGAGATTATGCATTTGTACGCTTGCAACACTTCGCAAGTCATTCCCGAAAATAAAGGACCGCTTAGCTGTCATCCATTGTGTACTACCCTATATAAAGAGTCGAGCAAGTCTGTTGGGAGGGAGATCTTTTTCGAGTGTGAGACAAGTCATTAAGAGAGAGAAAGTTTGTAGTGATTGTAATTTCTTTAGCTCTTTTCCATTTTATCTTGTAAATATTCAAGGAATTAATCAATAAAAATCATAGTTGTTCATCTTCAAATGTCTTAGTTGTGTGGATTCTTGTGAGGGGTGTAGTGTAGATTTCCCCGCAACTACATAATGGCGCTAGAAATAGGAGAGAGTAAGGATTGACATCGTGATTTGAAAGAATTTGGAGTAGTAGGAAGGAATTTCATATAATTTTCAACAAGTTTACCAAAATTAAGAAATGGCTAGAAGAAGAAATGCATCCGAACAACCAACGATCAAGTTAGAAGGGAGTAGGAGACTTGGCTGGAGAAGGGAGAAATGAAATGGGAGAATCCTCAAGAATGAACATGAGGAATAATGAAGAAAATCAAATTCAATCACCAATTCAACCAAAAGAGCAAATAGAACTGTGGATTATGATAGAGTAAGCGTGCATACTTGGAGATCAGACTCTGTGGACGAAAGGGGATAAGAAAAACAATTGGTAAACAATGGACAAGAGGAGAGAGGCCGAGAAGGGATTGGAGAAATAATTCATGGAAATGAAGAGATCGCAGCATTAAAGGCATTGAGACAAACAATACATGAAGAGAGACGATTAGAGGCGAGAACGTGCAAATTTGACAAGACAAAATCATGAGCTGGGGATGGAAAACATCAGATTACAAAACAGAAGGTCGAGAAGCACTACAAGGTCAAGTTCAAGATCAGTTAGAGAGGAAAGAATGAGAATTTTACCTATAGAAAATGCTGATGAAGAAACCCAAGAAGAAGCACAAAATCCAGGCACAGAACATTGCGAAAGAAGAGAAATGATGGAAGATCATTATATCCCACGTCCCGAGACTCTTCAAAATGAGCAGAATGGTGGAAATCAAGGAAATAGGCAGCGTCAGGGGCGGAATAATCCAGTTGATGAAGAAAATCAAGAAGAAGGAAGAAGAATATTGCATGAGAGAGAATCACGGAGGAAGCAAAAAGAGATTGAAGATGAAATTGAAAGACACTATGCTGAACAAGCACGTCTAGCCTGCGAGAGGGAAAGATTAAGAACATAAATGGAAAATCAAGAATTGGAAGAGGCGGTTTCGCGAAATAATCATGATAATCGAGAAAGAAGGCGAGAACAAAATCGCAACAATGATAATATTAATGAAGAATATGAAAGAGCACAAAGGAGAGTTGATAGGCAACAAAGATGAGAAATTGATAGATATAACGGTGTGCGAATTCGTGAAAGAAATGAAGGAGAAGATCGCAGAGAAATACGAGAAGAGAATGATGAACAAGAAAGTCAAAGTAGACATGAACGCAGGATAAGAGAAGCGGAACTAAAAAGACCAATGGATTCAAATTCTGATGTAAATGAACAAATTTTGAGAGAATTGGCAGAAATGAGAGGAATGATGAACAAGAAAAGGGGGAGGAGGAAAGAGACAGGTTGGATAAAGCCATAGAAGAAGTCATGAAAACTCCGTTCACACAAGAGATACAATTAGGAGGAATACCACCGAAGTGCAATTTACCTACATTAACCAAAGATTTTCGATGGAACAACTTGTGCGATACAACATATCAAAGCTTATATGAGATGTATGTTAAAATGGGAGAATCATGATGCTATATTGTGCAAATATTTTGC
Source organism: Papaver armeniacum (assembly GCA_023531295.1). NCBI lineage: Eukaryota > Viridiplantae > Streptophyta > Magnoliopsida > Ranunculales > Papaveraceae > Papaver > Papaver armeniacum. Next base: position 106,350 of record JAJJWW010010092.1, on the reverse strand, counting down.
ATCAAGTTTGACAGGGGAAGCTTTGAAATGGTTTGAAGGACTACCGAAGAACACAATAACATCTTTCAATCACTTGCAGGCTATATTTTTAGGGGCATATATAAGTAATAATTCCTCGCGACCTGGTATTGAAGATGTATTTGGGTTAAAACAAAGGGTAGGTGAAAGTTTGAAGCATCTAACTGTGAGATGGAAGACAATGTGTAGCGAAATGGGTCGGTCGTGTGGAGGAGAGATATCTCATCTTATCATTCATTAATGCTATGTTCGCGACAAATCTGTTATATATTCAAATTTTTAGAGTCAAAAATACAATCACAATGATTGAGTTGCGAGAGCTACAGAGGAGTATATTGCTTTAGAGGAAAAGCAAAGTGATATGGAATCATACCCTGTCGCGAATACAAATTCAGGAGCTGCGAATGCAAGTTTGTTACCCAAATTGATAAACACGGTGGCGAGTACCTCGCAAGTTCAACAAGGATGATGATACCGGATGATGGTCAGCAAAAGTTGGTAGCCATGGGAAGTCGCGATCAAGAAGAATTTGAAAGAGAAAGAAATTTCTACAACCGTGGCGGAAATAATAAAATTCAAAGGCTTGATCAACCGCAAGAAACCTATGGAGGCCAGAGGCAAAATTATCATAGAGGGCAGCGAGGTCATAGGGTAGTATGGGAAGAAATCAAGATGCCCCCTCTGAACGCTAGTGTAGAGAAAATATAGGAAGCTATAATCTTGATGTAAACATACCTGCACCATGGAACATGGGGAATGAACCGCCTCCAGGTGACAGAAGTCATGAATTCTGTTCATATCACCATTTTCATGGACACCTAACGAATGATTGTAGGAATGTTAAAAGAATCATCCTCAGAATGATAGACCAAGGGAAGCTAAATCATTTCTTAAAATGTGAAGAGAAGAGTCAAACATTACCAACACCTCCAGAAATTCACAGAGTAAATACAACAAAAGGGAAAGAAATGTTTGTAGTAGAAGTTGGAGCGAAGGCTAAAAACTTGTTCTGCAACTCTATCGTACATTCGTACAGGACAATTGAAGATTTTCATGATAGTGTTCTCAATAGGGTTTTCCAAGAGATGTTGACAATAGAGAAGTAATGAACATCGCGAAGACATCGCCACCGAAAGAATGGCAAACGCAGATTATTTCTTTTACCGCGAAAGAAGTACGAAGGTGGCGAGATGCATGACAGATCCATTAGTGGTAATATTGGAGATTAACCCAAAACCCGTTGATGATGAAGATGATGGGGCAGAAAATTCATGGGCAATAAATAGAATCTTAATTGATACTGGAAGCTCTGTAAACATCCTTTTTTACCACACTTACAAGACTATGGGAGGGAAAGACGAAGATTTGATACCTTCAACCTACAAGATTTATGGTTTTAATGGTACTGCCAATAAACCTAGAGGAGAAACTCGTATGCGAATACCACTGAAAGGATTATCAACTGAAATCTTGTTTTGCATAGTCGATGTGGAATCCCCATATAATGCATTAATTGGGCGACCTTGGTTACATGAGATCTTGGGTGTAGCATCGACTTACCACCAGTGCATCAAATTTCCTCATCCCAGTGGTGTTGGAGTTATAAAAGGAGATTGGGTTGAGGAAAAAGTGTCATGAAATAGATGTGGAATCTTGCGAGGAAAGGGCTGATCAAAAGAAGAATTGGAAACAGAACATTAAAGAAGCACAAAGAAGGGACAGATTGATGGTGGACGCAATAGAAGTGAGAGCTGAAGATACATTGCGAAACCAATGTCTGAAGACAGTTGGAAATTGCGATGATTTTGCAAAAGGGAAGGAAAAATCAGGAAATTTAAATGAATAAGCAGAGAGCAACAGAAGTAAGAAGTGTAAGAAATAAATTATTGACTTTAGATTTGTAAAAAAAAAAAAAATGTTTTGAAGGAAAAAGATTTGTCGAAAGTACAAAGAATATGACGATTGAAGAATGAGTACGCGAAAGTCTCGCGAGATAGAACATATGAAAATCTGGTTAAATAATTAGAGCGAGATCGCAGAAAACGAAGCAAGACTATGCGATAATTTCGCAAAGATGATGAGAAGAAATAATCAAAAATCAATGAATGATTGAACAAATTGACAGAAATGAAAGGATGAGTGAATGGGACGAACCTTTATGGCGTACACCCTAGTTCGCGAATGATATTTCGCAAGAGGCAAATGTAAGACCTAAAGTGCGTCATATAAGGGGGTATCTCTTGACATGGCTCGGGGAAAAGGTTACACCGCCCCCGGAACCTGAGTCATGAAGATTTGGGGTCACTAAAGCCCATCCGGGAGAGATACCTTGGATTTCCAACTATATAAGGTTATACCACGGTTGGACGACCGAGGGTCTCTTCCAAGGAGTCGGTGTATGACCAAGGCGCCGAGGTACACGGTTGAGCCAAGAGTGCCTGGGGCATTTGAAGTGTCTCGGCCATTCTTGGCAAGTCTTGGCACATGCTGCACTCGGCCCGAATAAAACTCCACTTAGGGTGCAGTCTCGTAACCATAAGCCCTATAGGTATAAGGGATAAGAGGCTGCGAAAACAACTGGTTGTTGTTAAGACCGGATGGGAGGAGCTAGTCTTGTATAGCCGATGTACGCCTCCTTGAAGGGGCAACCAGGGAGATGATAAGGGCGGCATCCTCCATTAGGGAGCTGATAAGTGTCTTAAGACGCAAATGTCATGAGGCTCTATTTTCGCAAGAAAATTTAGGCTTGTCATATTTGTGCGATGATCCTGAAGAGGCAATAATACTAACGCGAGGGTAAGACGAGATCAATGGGTCTTTACATGAAAATGTAAAGACGTCTGCGATTTCGTCGTAAAGACGGCAATGTCATGGGGCTTTACGTTCACAAGAATATTTAGGCCTGTCATATTGTCGCAAGAAAAATATCCTGCAGAGGCAAAAATACTAAAGAAATGATAAGACAAGATCAATGGGTCATTACATGCAAATGTAAAGACGTCCTGCGATTTTGTCGCAATGAGGGGTGGCAAAATAAGACCTTTAACTAGGAAGGCACAATAAGACCACACAAAAGCAATGATAAGGCAAGATCAATGGGTCATTACATGAAAATGTAAAGACGTCCTCCGATCTTGTCGCAATGATGAATTTCAACATAAATGAAGATAAGACCACACAAGAAATTGAGTAAGCAAATAAGCTTGCAAAAATGGCTATATTTCTAAATTTATTTGAAGAGTTAGCAACAGCAGTTGCGAAACTAAGAAGTATTATTACTTAAAGATTATCGATTTAATCTCTCATGTGAAAATAAATAACAGAGGCAAGTATGGGAATGATTAGAGTAAAAACTTGTTATTTATTTTCATATGATAGACTTACAGTAAGAGATTACAAAAATGGAAGGCTAGAGAGATGAATGTACAAATATCACAAGAAGAGAAAAATGAAAATGGAGCTATCTCTCAGTTCATTCTTCTTTTTCATCAGATTCCTCTTCTTCGCTAGCATCACTATCAGAAACATCTAAGGAAGGTATATTTTCGGGAACCTCTTCAAGAAGACAAGGATATGAAGAAATAGGAATATTGTGGTCATCGCAAACTGTCTTAATGGTTTGATTGCGAAAACGGACAGCATCATTATTGAAATTTGCTACAGTAGTTTGTAGTTGCTTCTTCAACTTGGAATACTTATCGTTGCGAAAAGAGAGGTCCTTTGCAAGTTGTTCTTTTTCATATTCAAGTTCTTCAATCCTACTCTTCTCAGCTTCTGCGAACGTATGATAATGGATTAGTAACTTAATAGCAATTTCACAAAAAAGAAGCGATAAAATAAAGAAGAATCATTAACAACCTTCTCTGTCAGAAATCATGTCTTTAACCAAGGAAGTTTGATCAGCATGAAGGCTAACGTTAACACCTAAGTTATTTCTGGCATTATCTAGAACTTTCGCAGCCCAAGCGAATTCATCGTCATTATTAATAAGAAGAAGAGAACGAATTTGATTCTCTCTTTCGCTAAGAATAGTATTTTGACGAATAGATTCGTCATGCTCAATTTGAACTTCAAGAAGAGCTTTTTAAAATTCTGCTAATGCTTGAGCGCCTTGATTAGCAATGCGATCTTTATCATCTATAAGATTGTTAATTTTCTTCCTTAAAATACTAATTTTCTCTTGGGAACTAAGATGTAGGTGTTTCATTTGGTTGGCTAAACTTAAGCTAGATCTATGATCTGCTTTCTAAGAGAAAAGAGTCTGGATTGAAGTTCGTTCAAAAAAAGATGTTTGATTCTGTCATTTGAAAAGCTATTTAGAGAACTATTGAGATGGGCAAGAAGAGCATCACTATCCATAGGCTCGGGAAATGTGTGAAGAAGAATAGCTTCATCGTAGAGAGGTTATAAATGTCTCGAAAAATGATAAGTCGATAAAGAAAAGTAAATGACAAAATAAGAATAAGAGAAAGATAAGAGTTTTATACCATAAAGTTGCTGATTAGCACTTTGAAGGGTGGATATTTTATTCTTCTGGGTAGAAGATTCAGTTTCCAGTTGTTGAATTCTTTCGCGAAGAGCAGCGGTCTCATTTTCATTCTTCTTGTGAGATGTCGCAACTTCAACTTCTAATCCTTTGTTCTTCTCCTTAAGTTGAAGGTTTTTCTTTTCAAGATTGTCGCGCCTTTTCTCGAGATCTGAGGCAACAACAAAGGAAGCTCTCCCAGACTATAAAGGAAAGTAAAGAAATTGTTAAGATAAGGTTTATAATTGAAATCACAAAGAAATAAAGAAATATGAACATACCAAGGCACTAAGTGCATTTAAGAAACTGGGTCATTGTCCCGAAACTCCACGAAAAGAATCATTATCCGCTAGCAGGGGGCATCGCAGATATTTGCGAGAGCTTCGCATGTAGCAGAAAAACGATCATCTCCCATTCCTTGCATAGAATCAGAGAAAACACTAGACAGTTGCGCCATAGCAGATTCGACTGAATGATTCTCCTTTGCAAAAGAAGTGTCAACCTCATCATTATCTTCATCAGAGTTCTCGCCGGTTTGGGAATTAGAGTGAGAAGAGGAATGGATTTTCCGTTTTTTTAGAAGATGGAGCAGAAGACTTATCCTTGCGAAGAGTAATCTTATTCTTGCCTTTAGCCTTCGTAGCTTCAGAAATATCATTCTCTTCAACGCCAACCTTCGCACACGAATGAAGATAAGAAACATAGGCAACAATATTGTTAAAAATAATAAGGAAAAATATTTCTTACTTCATCCGTGATTGAACGAAGTATCGCCAGAGTACTCGCCTTTGGATTTCTTTTGTAACTTCTTCTCAATTTGGTGATCTGAAAAATTCGCAAGATTAGATATAAGAGGAAATGAAGATTGTAAAATAATTAAAAGTTATGAAGTATACCTCTTTTGCTTTCTCGGGCCAATTAAATACCCAAGGATGATAATTTGCGAGATTCGCAGGGAGTATATTGGAACCTGAAATGTAAGGTCCGTTCAAAAATAGCGGAAAGACACACCACTTCTCATCTTTAGAGTAGCGAGGAACATTGTTATTTCCAGAGTGCCAATCAATATCTAACATGAGTATCTTATCGTCGGGAACGTTCTCTTATCTTTTTCAATCGAGCACCCCATCGAGATTTATCATTCTTCATGTTTATCACTTCATAATTTCAAAAAAGTTTTCTACTGAGTACTTTTCAACGACTATCTCTAAGTTTGCGAATTTAGGATCTCTGACGTTATCAGGATATAGAGATCCCTTACCGGCGCCACGATTGGCGAATTCAAGCATTAGACGGATACAATCACAACTTAATTGATAAATAGCTCGCGAGAATTTCTCATGAGCAAGGATTTCATAGAACAAGGGCAGTTCGGGATTGTAGAGAGGAATGGGAAGACTTGCGAGGAGTTTACCTAGCGAGATTATGATTTTCTGATCATCACAATGATGATCAGTAAATAACTTTGCAGGAAGAATAGATGAAGATTCTTGATTGGGAATAGTAGACAAGGTGAAACCCTTCTCTTGTAAATTCTTTTGAGTCTCACCCAAAAGGGTTTCGTATCTACGACCAAGTGGAGCCATTCTCAGAATATGGGAATGATTAGAGAATTAAAGATCAAGAGAAAGAAGAAAAGGAAGATTTACAATAGCAGAAACGTAAATTGAGGAGGAGGAGAATTGAAGAAAAATTGCAGAGAGAAAGTAAAAAAGAAGAAGAGGAGGGTGAGAAAACTATATATAGAGAAGAATTCTCGAGAAGATAAATGCATTTAATGCGAGGGGACGTGAATGGTCAAGAAAAAACGGTTGAAAGAGACGTGTCAAGAAAAGAGTGGAAGAAGAAACATGTGTAATAAATTTCGTGGTAAAAGTACGGGATCGTAAATGATAAAATATGAACAGTTTCGGCATTTTAAAATACTAATTCTCATGACATTCTCTTCTTCGCAGAGAAGACATGAGAAGAGGCAAGATGTAGGAGCAGAATATCGCGACATCAATACTTCGCGAGATCAATAGACGACAGCATAGCGAAGTCGTCGCAAACGAGTAAAATAAGTGACGCAATTGATGACGATAGCCAGAACACGAGAAAGGTGTGAAGACTTAGCGAGAATTAGGAGTGTCGTGAGATTATGCATTTGTACGCTTGCGACACTTCGCAAGTCATTCCCGAAAATAAAGGACAGCTTAGCTGTCATCCATTGTGTACTACCCTATATAAAGAGTCGAGCAAGTCTGTTGGGAGGGAGATCTTTTTCGAGTGTGAGGCAAGTCATTAAGAGAGAGAAAGTTTGTAGTGATTGTAATTTCTTTAGATATTTTCCATTTTATCTTGTAAACATTCAAGGAATTAATCAATAAAAATCATAGTTGTTCATCTTCAAATGTCTTAGTTGTGTGGATTCTTGTGAGGGGTGTAGTGTAGGATTTCCTGCAACTACAAAGCCATGGTTGATTAGAGAGTTACCAAAGTTTCATGGCATGGTGAATGAAGATCCAAACAAACATCTTATGGACTTCTATACCACAGTCATGGCCATGCTTCCACCGGAGACTAATGAGGATGGAGCAATGTTGAAAGCTTTCCCGTTCTCTTTGGCGGGCAATGATAAGGAATGGTTGTATTATTTGCCTTCCGGAAGTATCACAACATGGAATGGGATGAAGAAACTTTTCCTCGAGAGATATTTTCCCGCATCAAAAGCTACTCAAATTCGCAAGGAGATTTGTGGGTTGAAGCAACACGTGGGAGAGTCGTTGCATGAATGTTGGGAGCGATACAAGAGATTGGTGGCAAGCTGTCCACATCATCAATTCAGTGATGTTATGATACTCCAATACTTCTACGAAGCTCTCCAACCAAGTGATAGATCTCTTCTTGACGCCGCGGGTAGTGGTGCACTAGTGAACAAGACGGTGACCCAAGCTACCGAGTTGATAGAAAGTATGGCTGCAAACTCGCAATAATTCTACACAAGAGATGAACCAATGGTTAGGCGAGTGCATGAAGTTAGTGATTCATCATCACATCTTGATCAAAGGATGGGTAACATGGAGATAATAATTCAAAGGATGGCCGCGGCAATTATTCCGGATGATGAGACCGAACAAGTAAATGCTTTATATCCAAATCAAAGGCCAAGGTACGATCCATATTCCAATACTTACAATCCCGGTTGGAAGGATCATCCTAAATTTAGTTATGAAAACAAGCAAGCGGCGGCTCCTAATCCATATGCGCAACAAAGTGGTTTCCAACAATCACGCTTCCAACCTCAACAATAATTTCAACCACTACAACAAGTCAAGGAGCGTGATTCTTCGAATGATGACAAGCTCAATGCGTTAATGCAAGGCATGCAAGGTGTTACTTCTATGTTACAACAAATCCAACAAAAGAATGACTCGGCCATCAAGGATTTACAAACTCAAATGGGACAATTGGCGACCGATGTGAACCTATTGAAATCTCAAGCATCCACAAAGCTTCCTTCACAACTATTTGTGAACCCAAGAGAGAATGTTAATGCGGTTACTTTAAGGAGTGGAAGACAAGTGGAGAATCCTCATCATGAAGAAGCTAGTGAGGAGTTAGTCAAAGACAAGGAGGAAGTCGCACCAAAGGAGAATTTAACACCAACCGACCAATCCAAGGAACCAATTCCTACTTTCACTACTCCACCTCCTTTTCCTAGTCATTTTGCTAAATCCAAGAAAGAAGCTCAAGACAAGGCACTCATGGATATCTTTAAGAAGATTGAAATCAACAACCCATTCATCGAGGCCATCAAGACAATGCCAAGGTATGCTAAGTTCATGAAGGAATTATGCACAAAGAAGGATAGGTTGCTTGATAATGAAATTACTAAAGTTGGCGAGAGTGCGTCGGCTATGCTATTGAAGAAGATGCCTACAAAGTGTACGGATCCCGGTGGTTTCACGGTGCCAATCACTATTGGTAAGAAAAGGTTTGGACATGCTTTACTTGACTTGGGTGCTTCCATTAGTGTGATATCGGACGAAATATATGACTCCTTGAATCTTGGACCTTTGAAAGAGACAAGAGTTATTATCCAATTAGCAAACAAGTCTAACATATATCCAAAGGGACTTGTAGAAGACGTGATAGTGCAAGTAAATGAGCTTATTTTTCCGGTTGATTTCTTCGTGGTGGATATGGACAACAATGAGAACCGATCATCTACTTCTTTACTTCTTGGGAGGCCATTTATGAAGACCACAAAGACAAAGATTGATGTTGATAAGGGTACACTCACTATGGAATTCGACAAGGAGATAATACACTTTAACATATTTGAAGCCATGCGCTACCCAAGTGATGTGCATTCCGTTTACTCCATTGATGTGGTTGATTCATTATCGCAACAAATGGTGGAATTGAGTCAAGAGGATGAACTTGATGTGGTGTTGCAAAAGAGCATTGAACTAGACATCCACGGGTTGTCTAACTTGGATGTTGAAATCTCCAAGGAATTGGTGGAGATGTGTGGTGCCTTGGAGACATTGCAAGAAGCTAAAACGTGTAATGTTTTATATATTTCTTTACCCATGAATGATGAATTACTTGAACCATCTATTGTGAAGGCGCCTAAGCTAGAATTGAAGCCACTTCCGAACCATTTGAAGTATGCTTTCTTGGGAGATGGAGATGAGCTTCCGGTGATTATTGTAAAGAACCTCACACCGGTACAAGAAGACCGTTTGCTTAGAGTCTTAAAAGAGCATAAAACGGCTATTGGGTGGACAATTGCGGACATCAAAGGCATTATTCCATCCATGTGCATGCATAGGATTCTAATGCAAGAGAACATGAAGCCGGTACGTGATGCTCAACGTAGGCTTAATCCTCCCATGATGGAGGTTGTGAAGAAAGAGATACTCAAATTGCTAAGTGTGGGGGTAATCTACCAAATTTCCGATAGCAAGTGGGTTAGTCCGGTACAAGTGGTACCAAAGAAGTCCGGAGTCACGGTTATTAGAAATCAAGATGATGAACTTGTTCCTACAAGAGTTCAAACCGGTTGGAGAGTGTGCATTGACTATAGAAAGCTTAATTCCGCAACCCGAAAGGATCACTTTCCTTTACCTTTAATTGATCAAATGTTGGAGCGGTTAGCGGGGCATTCTCATTATTGTTTCTTGGATGGTTATTCGGGATACAACCAAATTGTTATTGCACCGGAGGACCAAGAGAATACCACTTTCACTTGTCCGTTTGGAACGTTTGCGTATAGACGGATGTCGTTTGGGCTTTGCAATGCACCGGCTACTTTTCAAAGATGCATGGTAAGTATATTCTCGGATTATGTGGAGCGCATCATCGAGGTATTTATGGATGACTTTAGTGTTTATGGAAATTCTTTTGATAGTTGTTTAAACAACCTTGAATTAGTTCTTAAACGATGCATAGACACAAACCTTGTCCTTAATTGGGAGAAATGTCATTTTATGGTAAACCACGGCATAGTACTTGGTCACATTGTGTCCTCTCGAGGGCTCGAAGTGGACAAGTCAAAGATAGATTTAATAAGAAACTTACAATATCCCACTTCGGTGAGCCATGCAGGTTTCTACAGGAGGTTTATCAAGGATTTCTCCAAAATCTCCATGCCGATGTGCAAGTTATTACAAAAGGAGGTACCTTTTGACTTCAACAAGGAATGCAAGGATGCCTTTGAAAAATTGAAGGCAATGTTGACAAGTGCACCGATTATCAAGTCACCGGATTGGAATCTTCCATTTGAATTAATGTGTGATGCTAGTGATTATGCGGTTGGAGCCGTTTTGGGTCAAAGAGTGGACAAGTTGTCCCATGTTATCTATTATGCATCTAGGACCCTTAATGATGCACAAATCAATTATTCTACCACTTAAAGGAGTTATTGGCTATAGTTTTTGCATTGGAAATCATACTTGGTGGGCACAAAGGTTATTGTGTATTCCGATCATGCCGCACTAAGACACTTAATAAAGAAGAAATAAGCTAAGCCAAGACTAATCCGGTGGATCGTATTGCTACAAGAGTTCGACATAGAAATTCGAGACAAGAGAGGTGTGGAGAATACCGTTGCGGATCATCTTAGTAGACTTGTTACGTCTCAAGAAGAACTTCCATTACAAGATCGCTTTAGGACGAACAACTTTTCTCCTTGGAAGAATCAACACCTTGGTATGCGGATATAGTGAATTACTTGGTGACAAGGAAGGTACCTAATACAATGTCCAACTTCAAAAAGATGAAACTTAAGAAGATAGCTAAGCAATATGTGTGGGATGAACCATACTTATGGAAATATGGCGTTGATCAAATAATACGAAGGTGCGTACCTAAATCCGAATTTCAATCCATTCTCTCCTTTTGCCACACTTTTGCTTGTGGTGGCCATTTTGGTTCTAAACGCACCGCTCTCAAAGTTCTCGAGAGTGGATTTTATTGGCCCACCTTGTTTGAAGATTCATATGTTTTTGTAAATAGTGTGATAGATGTCAACGAACGGGCAATCTAGGTGCTCGAAATCAAATGCCACTCACACCAATTCTCGCCGTTGAGATTTTTGATGTGTGGGGTATCGATTTTATGGTCCCTTTTGTCAATTCGAATGGAAACTTTTATATACTTCTTGCCGTAGATTATGTTTCGAAATGGGTGGAAGCTAGAGCCACCAAAACTAATGACTCTCAAGTTGTTTGTGATTTTATAAGAGAAAACATATTCACAAGGCATGGTACACCAAGAGTGGTGATAAGCGATGGAGGCTCACATTTCAAGAAGGCTTTCCACGCTCTCCTCAAGAAGTACAACATAACACACAAAATTGGTACGCCTTACCATCCACAAACTAGTGGACAAGCGGAAATTTCAAATCGTGAGATCAAGTCCATTCTTGAGAAAACGGTGAATACAACAAGGAAAGATTGGATCTTTAAGCTCAATGATGCACTTTGGGCTTATAGAACGGCGTATAAGACACCGATTGGTATGTCTCCATATCGGTTGGTTTATGGCAAGGCTTGTCATCTTCCGGTTGAACTTGAACATAAGGCTTATTGGGCGATAAAGAAATTCAACATGGAGTATGATGAAGCGGGGAAGCAAAGGAAGTTACAATTAAATGAGCTATAGGAGATACGTAATGATGCTTACGAGAGTGCCCGTATTTACAAGGAAAAGACCAAGCTTTTTCATGACAAGATGATTTCTCGTAAAAGCTTCATCGTGGGACAAAAAGTCCTTTTATATCATTCTCGACTTAAACTATTTCCTGGAAAGTTAAGGTCACGTTGGATTGGACCATATGTTGTTACTAATGTTTTTCCTCATGGTGCAATTGAAATTACTAGTCTTAGAGACAACTCGGTTTCCAAGGTCAACGGCCATAGATTGAAGCCATACTATGAGAACATCGCTTATGTGAATTTGGATGAACATCCATTTGGAGATTCACTCCTCCTGGAGGAGTAATGTGAAGCAAGGGTTAAGTCGGGTCGTCGACTTTAAAACAAGCGCTTCATGGGAGGCAACCCATAGGTTTTGTATTTCTTATCCTTTTGCTTTTTATTTTTTTTATTTTTTCTTGTTCCATATCATGTTAAAATTTCCCACCTTGACTTTACTAGGACAATTCAATTACATCGAGGACAATGTAAGGTTTAAGTGTGGGGGAGTGGTTAAGCATGTATTTAAAAAAAATTAAAAAAAATTTAAAAAAAAACCTCCAACTTTTAGAGATTTTAGAGTCACTAGCATACTTCTAGGTATGTTTAAGGGTGCACACGGTACGGTTCGGCTCGGTTCTTGACGAGACCGAGTACCTGTACCTCCCTAACCTCGGTTCCTAATTTTTGGACCGGTACTGCACTGTACTGCCTCGGTTACAGTACTATTCGGGACCAATGACGGTACTGTGTGCGGTTCCGGTACCAGTCTCGGTCCTTAATTTACACTTTTGTTTACTCTGGAGTTCATTGCACTCCACTTTCTTCTTCTCAAGCTCCACAGACAATTCAAAACACTTAGTCTTATAATGCTCCAGGCTTTCCAATTCAGCCATAGGTTCTCCAGACTCTTCTATTATTTTATCAGCTGGATAAAAAACTCCAAATAGTTAGACAATGCACTCATTCTTACTCCTTTCGGTAAATAAAATTCACTCATTAGGGGAAACTAAACAGATGAAACTATGAAATTTCACAATTAGTTATCATAAGTTAAGTAACGAAATGAAACCACCACCAACAGCAACAAAATCAAAATCAAAAATCACCAAAATGAAATGTATGTAAGAGTTGCTCACAATTGGTGTCATGATTAGTAGTAAGTGGTTGAATTCCTGGCGGCTCATCTTCCTCGGTTAGCTTCCTTCCCTTCAAGCAATTTGAATCCCTAGTTTCTTGATCACCATTAGAATCATCACCTTATATAATTATTGTATCAGCTGGATAAAAAATACCCAATTAGTCTTTCTTACTCATTTTGGGAATCACTCATTAGGGGAAATTAAACAGATGACATGAAATTTCACTATCATAAGTTAAACAATTAAGCAAACGAAACGAAACCCACAACATCAATATCAAAAATCCTAAACGAAACAATTAAGCGGCGAAGAAGAAGAACCGAAGAAGGGAAAAAAAATATGATACACTTCTGTTTCTAAACCCTAACCTCAATTATATATATACTAGAAATCTACCACCGTCAGATTAAATATAAATCTAACGTTCAATATTGATCGGTACATTCGGTCCGGGACGGTACGGAATTGGACAGGACCGTGTACACATGCCTCCTTAGCCTCGGTTCCTATTTTTTGGACCGGTACCTGTACCCCCTTCCTCTGTTCGGTAAAAAAAGGTACGGTTCCACCGGTTCCGGGACGGTTCGGGTTTTCGGCTCGGTTCCTGTGCACCCTTAGGTATGTTTACATAGAGAATTCTGACCGACATAATTGAACTTGGAAGTACTAGGGAACTACATTCGGATTTCTTACTTGTTAGAGTGTTAAATAATGGATTTAATCATGCCGGTGATGCCAATTAGGAGCAGGGAGAAATGCATTATTAGAGTTGCTGATCAATCATTAGTGGAGACTACCCATATTTATATCATTTGAGGCACCGACCAAATATTCTTTGTAGCTGACTAAAGAGCTTTCTTTTGAGTGTGTGTCACCGTATGTGAATTCCGGGTAGAATGGTGAGCTACCCAACTTCACACCAATTTTCAGCACTACTCTTTGATCTTTTGAGTGCTAATTTTGTCAATCATGAGGGTGGAGTCTATAGATGAAAGCCTCCTTCTTGTAGTTCGATTTGTAGTTAGCACCATTCTCTCTCGCGATAACAACGGGTCCATAGAAACACCATCATCATCAACAAGGAGCGACATCAAAATCTACAAGGAAAGTTGAAGAAGTTCAAGGTTTATAAGCAAAGGAACAAGAAAAGAGCAAATTTCAAATACAAGTAAAGAAACATACAAAGAGCAGATTTTTACATATATGTTGAGGACTTACAATACAATGAGCATAATTATACATACAAGTGAAGACTTATTTACGAGAGCAAAGAAAAGCAAAAGGTGAGAATTATTGAAGCTTATGATTTTGAGGCGATACAAGTTGTGAAGAATCAAGCGATAAAATACTTTTCCCACGGCCACAGTTTGTTTTATTTTCACTTTGTTTTGTATTATATTTCTCTTGTCTTCATAATAAAAAAAAAAATTGAAAAAAAAAAAAGAAAAAAAAAAATGAGACAAGAAAAAAATTTATCGTTGTTTTTATTTTTATTTAATAAGCCGTGGGGAAGGAAAATCTATAAGGAAATTTCAAGCGACATGGATTTCAAAGAAAAATGTTACAAATTGTCAAGGATCTACGAAGTTCGAGAGTTTATCATCAAAAGTTGAAACCGAAGACGAAGACCAAGAAGATCAAGACGAGGAGCGGAAGACGTTTCTATTGGATGCCGTGAGAGTGGTGTTATCATAATTGGTGATCGGATGTGAAAGTGAGTAAGTAATCTCATCCTCGATAATAATGGTTGATTTCCTTTCTTAGAGATCGTCAGAAAAAATGGTTTTTCAAAATATTAAAAGGTGTGGGTTTTTAAAAGATTTCGGAAGTTGTCCTTCCCACCATTCAACGTGTGTAGGATTTCTCTCTTCATTCCTACCTGCACACATGTGAGACCCATAAAAAGCCGTCTTTTTTGAGTGCAATTATCATAAAATCCTTTTTGGTGAGGCGTAAGTCGAGGCGAAATGCTTATTGATCGCTTTTCAAAACACGCGTTCTCTCATTATGGTGTGGTTATTTCTCACTCAACATTTAAGAATGAGAATATGTTCTTTAGTATTTCTAACTTCTTATTACTAGCATGCAGAAACTCTATGTCCTCATAGCTCTTTGGATGCTTTGGACGCTTGAACGCTTTGAAGTTGTGAGTTTTAGTTTGATTTGCTCGAGGACTAGCAAAGTCTAAGTGTGGGGGAATTTGATAGGGTGTAGAATACATCCTATTTATAATCTATTGTTTATGCTTTCTTTGCTATTTTTCTTGTGAATTATGTATTTTACGTGTGTTTTTGAGTTATTAGATACTCTGGAGTCGCACGGAGGAAAAGAAGAAGAAATCATTCAATTTGAACCAAAAGGATAGAACGGTCATTTCACAGGCAATCACTATCTGGAGCCCGGTAATGATTAAGGGGCAACTCTTCTTGGAGGAGTACTAAATACAGTCCAGCTGAGGTGAAGGGGCTGTAAATTGGTTAGCCATTATCAAGAGTGAACGGGTGTTTATACCCTATCCCTGGGGTGGATAAATCCAACCCAATCTATAACCCTATATCGAGAGAGTTTTCTCTCATTCATACACAGGAAGTGAGAAAGAAAAGCAGTCATGGCTGCTGTTGCTTCTGATAGAGATCAAAAATCAAGAGAACAGATCGAGAAACAGGCAGAGAAGATGAACATAAAGAAGAACTCTCGGGTTATGATGAATTGTCTCTGTTGCTGATATGATTGATTTCACGGGGTTCGATCTGTAGAGAAATCAGAGAATATAATGAGAGCTACCATGGATTTGCAGCTCTGTTGCTATCGATGGATTCATGATGAAATGGATAAGTTATATGAAGAACAGACATGGGTTGGTGACGAATTGATAGACTGAGACCAATTTGCAAGGGTGGTGCTTCTCAAAGGGATCTGATAATGGCTGAGATGTTGATATTGTTGGCGGTCTCTACAATTGAGATGGATGTTAATCGAGATGGATGAAGCTGTCGTTGTTTGTGATTGGGTTTGTGCTGAAATATTATGGTGGTGATTGAGATGCAGAGAAGAAATCGACGATGAATTCAAGTTAGGGTTCGATTAGATGAAGATGATGTTTCTGATATGAAATTAAGAAATTATTGCAGCTGTAAATGGAATCGAGAAAAGCAGATGGGTTTTTGGTAAGGCTGCCAAGTTCCCGTTTAACCGTTGTACATCTTTAACCGTCACAGGTGATGGCATCTCTACGACTGCTTTGATCTTATCTGGGTCGGCTTCAATACCTCTGTCGGTAATTATGTACCCTGGAAATTTGCTCTAGGTAACCCAGAAAGTGCGCTTAGCAGGGTTCACCCTCATCTTGTATCTTCTCATGGTTTGAAATATGTCTCGTAGGTCGTCGATGTGGTTGGTGGCCACCTTGCTCTTGACCAGCATGTCGTCCACATATACCTCAATGGTGTTGTGTATTTTATCTTCGAACATGTCTTCTACTAATCTTTGGTAGGTGGCGCCTGCGTTTTTCAGCCCAAACGGCATTTTGGTGTAACAATATAACCCTCTGGGTATGAAGAAAGATGTGTGCTCTTGGTCCTCAGGGGCCAGGGGAATCTGGTTGTACCCAGAGTACCCGTCCATGAGCGTTATTTCCTTATATCCAACTATGGATTCTACTATATGATCGATGCTGGGGAGGGGGAAGCTATCTTTCGGGCATGCTTTGTTCTAGTCGCTAAAGTCAATGCAGACTCGAACACCTCCATTCCTTTTAGGGACTATCACCATGTTAGATATCCATTGTGGATATTGAGCTTTTCGAATAATTCCTGCTACTTGCAAACTTCTTTAGTTCGACCTCCACCGCTACTTGTAGCTCGGGTGAAATTCTCCTCATCTTTTATCGAATCGGTTTGAACTTGGGATCTATTCTCAAGTGATGTGAGAAAACTTCTGGGTCAATTCCCTCCATATCGTGCATTTTCCAGGCTAATACGTCCATGTGTTCTTTCAAAAGAGTTATCAACTGCTGTGTTTGTTCATCCGTCAATAGAGTCCCTATTCTCACCATTTTAGGCTCTTCCTCAGTGCCTAAATTGACTTGTCGAGTAGATTCTAAGGCCGAGAAATTGGGCTTTGGTTCATCGACCATTGTCGGCTCCTTTGATTGCTATAAGATCTCCTTCTCGCCAGCTTCATAGGTGGTGATGGCTTGTGATATCACCTTTTCTAGTTCTTCTCCCTCCCTTATCTCCTTGGCTTTGTTCTTTTCTTGACGCTTCCTCGATCGCCTTTATTTATTCTGTTGGATATCTATATGTACGCATTGTCGTGCCGCCTGGGGATCGCCTAACACCTCCACTACGCCTCGGTAGGATGGAAACCGTAGTCTTTGGTGGTATGCCGAGGCTACTCCTTTGATTCGTGTGAGCCAGGGTCTACCAAGGATTGCTTCGTAGGGTGACACAACGTCGACCACGCAGAAGGTGGTGAGTGTGTCTAGGAACCCCTCCCCGTCCGAAAATCTGAGGGTGACTTCTCCCTTTGGTACTGTCACTATACCGTTGAAGCCGTAGATTCGATAGGTCGACGGTATTAAGATGTCATCATATAACTCCATTCTTTTGAAGGTATCGTAAAAGAGGGCCTCGACTGAACTTCCGATGTCCATAAGTATCCTTCGGACGCCCCATTCCTCGATAAGTAAGGTTATCACTAGGGGATCTCCATGTGCTTGACCATTTGACGGGACGTCTTTTGCTGAGAAAGTGATCGGATGCATCATCCAAGGTTCCATGGGTAGAGTTTTGGCCACACTGAATATTTCCTTTCCCGCTCGATCTCTTTTATGAATCCTTGAAGTGATACCGGTTCCCAAGTCAAACCCTTGAGTTGCCGAGTGTGAGATAGTATTACAGGCGAACTGGGTACCACGATTGATTCTTATTTGATGCACTGGTGCGTCAGGCTGAACTGGTGTCGGCGATGTTTTAACGAAATGTCGCAAGTATCCATCTCGGATCGAGATGTTGGATGATATCTTTTACCTCCCGACAATCATTGGTCGAATGGCCACGAAATCGGTGGTAATGACAAAACTCGGGATGGTTCCTTGTTTCACAACCGAATTCCCCTCATTTTCGGGTATCTGATGTCATTCCTCTTTTCTACTTCCTTGAATATTTCTTCCAATGGTGCATTTAGTGGGGTGTAATATTTGGGTTCGTGGCGAGGCTTCTGTCCTTTCTCGACCCAAATTTTCTTGTTCGACCCGTGATGTTGTGTGCTCGGCCTTTTCTCTGGTTGCTTTGGATCTTCTCGTGGGATTGCCTCCACCGTAGTGCTTGCTTCTTGTATTCCCCTATCCTGTGCTCCTTCTTGTATTTCGTCTAGGGCGATGTAGTGTTCTTGCATCTTCCTGATTTCCCTTAACGTTTTAGGTTTCTGCACATTGCTATCCAAATAGGATCGACTTCCCCAATGAATTTTCGAACCCGAAGATCTCGTTGATCGACCGGTACCTTCCCGATGTCGATTGCAAAACTTCCTCCATCACGTAATAGAGACCGCAATGGTTCCCTCAATCTTCGTGCAAGCGTAAAGAGCTTATTAACTATGGGTCGAGCTATACTGTTGTGCATGTAAGTTTCTAGGATGGTTTCCACCAAGACAAAGATAATTGCCAACGGATTCATCGGGCGGGGTGTAAAACCCCGTTCTTTGCCTCACCTTCCCGGACTTGCCGGAAAGAATTTGCACATGACCACATCGTAATTCGTCCATTGTAACAAGGACATGATGTACATTTTGATATGTTCTCATGCGTCGCCTGTGCCGTCAAATCTGGATGGGAAGATCGGAAACGTACACTTTGGCGGGAAAGGAGTCCGATCCAACTCCTTAGTAAACGGTGTCTTCTGTGCTTCACTAATTACTTTTGCCAACTTATCGTCCTCACCATTTCCTGTCAGTTTCTTGACCATTTGCTCAAGTTGCTCGATCTTTTGCTTGGTTGTAGTATTCGTACCCTCGTTTGTCGCCTCTTCCTCGGTCGAAGAATCCTCGGGTGGGCCATACCCTCCCCTTGGACGATTAGGGTCGGGCATGCGCTCTCGGTCCGGGGGTGGGTTTGGAGTGTTTCTCGGCTGGGTGTGACTTCTAGATGCGCCTCGACTTGACGATCTTCTTGACCCGGCTCTCGGTTGCGGAGTTGGTAGTTTTCATGCTCTAAGGCTAGATTCCTTCTCTGCAGCTCTTCCATAAGGTCTTCCTGCTTTCTTTGGCTCGCCAATATAGCAAGTAACATTGGGTCAGTGATCTCATGGATAGAGTGGCCATTCACTTGGTTTCCTGCTACATTGGGGGGGGAGGGGTTGGAGGTTCTGCGTGGGGATAACGGGGGAAACGGTTGGAGCTACGGGAAGATTAGTTGCTACTGGGTGGGATGTCTCGGTTGAGGTCGCCCATTCCTATGCAAACTCGTCTAAGCCTTTCTCCTTCTTGTTCTAGTGTATGCTGATACTCCATCAGTTGCCTTTCTCGCCTACGTTCCTCCTGCATCGTTTGCACTTCCTCCTCTTCCTCAGTATCCGATGCAGTTCTTCCGTCTTCCATGTTCCCATGCATCATCTGGCTCGGGTTGATCCTCAGTATTCTAGGTGGAAGATCATCGTCTCGGCCTAGATCGACTTCCTCGTCGACAGTTGCCATGCCTCTACCTGGTGCCTGATTCTCGCTTTGATGGTTTTGTCGGCTGTCCTCTTGTCGGGAATCCGTCAGTCCTTCTTGTGCACTAGATCCCGCGATGGCCCGGTTCCTGAGAATCCTACTCGTCCTGGAGGTGCTCGCCATCACCTTCAGTGTTGCTCTTATGCCTCAGCTCGCCCGTCTGTCCCTACCTACGTAAGCAAAGTACACAACACTTACTTCGAACTGTTTTCGAAAAGGTTAAGGATGAAGTACAACAGTTCTGCTGTGTAGGGTGGAAAAAGTTTTTGTAGTACAATTCCATTTATGCTAGCGTGTTGATCTCAGCAATCAAGTGGTTTTGACCGTAAAGGACAATCTTTGAAAAAGCTGTCTCGACACATCGCTTTCGGTACTTTCTGTATGCATTAATCTGAGATGGAAATGTTGGGATTTGTTGCTGATTTTGGAAATGGGTTTGCTGAGACGATGGAAGAGAAATTGATGTTAGGGTTTGCTATGATGGAGGAATTGAACCAAGAATGATGCTGGTGGTGTTGTTGAATCTGGGTGGTAGTATACGCAATTCAGGGAGATGATAATGACGTTGCAGATTGTTGCTGTTCCATTGAAGCCGTGAAACAGATGGGTTCAAATCGACTTAAGGGTTGATCTGAATTATGAGAAATCGAGATGACGAAGCATCTACTATTGAAGTGAAGTACATCAAGAAATTATGCTCGAATGAGCTTAATAACTGCTATTGGTGTTGCTTTTCAAAAGGGTTGAACCTGTTGCTGTCAGGGGTTGTGGTGTTCTTGAAGCCAAGAGATGATAATGGGGAAATAAGTTGAGTTGATGTTGTGAGAATGAGTGGTTATTCAGAATTCACGTGGAATGAAGATTAATGTGTAGATGAATGTTAGGAATGTTGCAAGAAAGAACGTCCTGAAATCGGCCTGAGAATAGTCGTAAAAACATAGGAAAATATGTCTGATTCTCCATTCTGGTGAGTCGACTCGGCGATTCCAGATCCAACTCGTGATTTAGACCAGCAAGAAAGATTCAGATCAGCTGATTCATAAGCTGACTCCTCCTCCCTTTGACCCAGATGACTAACGTTTGACCGTATTGACTGTTACTTATAACGGCATCAGAACAGAATATTCCGTCAACAGTGAAGAAAAACTCCAATGACCGGCGGTGGATTTTCTGGTCGGATTCCGGTGAACTCCAGCATTTCTCCGGCGACCCCAAATAACATACTTTTGTGTGAGTTTCTCTCATGGGATGTGAAGACTTAGATTTGGAATTGGATGAAGAATTTGGCTTGAATTTGGAAAGAGGAGATGGAAGATTTGAGAAAGGCTTGGACTTGGAAATTGAATTGCTAAAGGAAAGGGGTTCTATTCCTTGGAAGATTTGGAGAGCATTGAAGCCTATAAATAGAGAAGTTCTCTATACATCTTTTACACACGTCTCTACACGCACAACAATTGTGTTTTTGCTTTCTTTTTAAAAATTCTTCTTTTAATTATTTGCGTGAACTTGAAAAATTCTCCTTTTAATTATTTGTGAATTTCAAAAACATGAGTAGCAAATTTTCTTATTGATTGAGGATGAATTCCTAGTTCTTAACATATGATTTGAGTTTTGTTTTCAATTCTATCTTGAAGTTTTTCACATGATTATCGTTTGTTTTTACTATTAGGAATGTTTATACATTCATGGTTGATTGATAGATTGTTTGGGTGGCCAACTAAATTGATTTGTTAATTGATCTAAAGCTAGTGAAAGTTAGTGGATAAGTAATCGTTTCTTGACTCTTTACATAAGTAGCAAACACAAGACCTTGCGGAGGGATTCCGTGGAGCAATTGTGTGTGAAAACAACGTTAGCAAGTAGACCTTGATCTAAGAGTCTAACTACTAATATCAACCTAATAAGTTCATAAATCTTAATGCGTTTATTTTAAATTACATCTTGAGTGATCTACTACTAGGTGGTTTGGTAAATAGAATCCGGTAGTCGAGAACTTCCGTATCCCAGATACAAGGGATTTAGGGGTTTAGCACTGATCTAGCTGCTTTACCTACGGTTGGTGATAATCTGTGACTAATAACAAGTAGAAAAGAACATAACTTGATTCATTGTTTTGCAACGAAGAAGGATTCCTTGATCTAACTTCTCTTATTGATTTCAACTTTAACTTTTAATTACTTTATTTACTTTCTTTTGCTTTACCCCCCTTTTGTGACAATTTTTACAACTAAAAATCTCTTGCTCCTCGTGGGAACGAACTTGACTACACTATATTACTTGTTAATTAGGTGGAAAAATATTAATTAATTTGTTGTGGTTACGACACGCATCACGAACATATATCAATAAGTCAGCAACTTGATGACAATTTTATGAAAGACAAATAGTTAAATAAGGAAGAACAATTAACAACCTTCTCTGTCAGAAATCATATCCCTAACCAAGGCCGTATGCTCAGCTTGAAGACTAACGTTAACACCTAAATTAATTCTGGCATCATCTAGAATTTTCGCAACCCAAGCGAATGCATCATCATTATTTATGAGAATAAGGGAGCGAATTTGATTCTCTCTTTCGCTAAGTATAGCATTTTTGCGGTTAGATTAATCTCTTTCAATTTGAACCTCAAGAAGAGTCTTTTGGAATTTCGCTAACGCTGAGCACCTTGTCTAGCGATGCGATTTTTATCATCTATGAAATCACTGATCTTGGTTCTTAAAGCATTAATTTTCTCTTTAGAATCAAGATAGAAACGCTTAAATTGGTTGGCTAAGCCCAAATCCGGATCTATGGTCAATTTCTAAGAGGTGAAATTTGGATTGGAGTTCAATTATGGGAAGAGATTTAATCTTTTCATTTGAAAAACTATTCAAAGAATTATTGAGGTGTTCAAGAAGGGTATTATTATCCATAGAGTCAGGGAATGAGCGAAGGAGAATGGCTTCATCAGAAAGGTTATAGACGTCTGCGAAAATGGTAAATAAGATGAGGGAAGATAATGAGAAAACAAAACAAAGTAAAAGAGAAAAGTTTCATACCATAAAGTTGCTGGTTGGCACTTTGAAGTCTAGATATCTTGTCCTTTTGAGTGGAAGAATCAGCTTCTAATTGTTTATTCTTCTCGCGAAGATCAACAACTTCAGCCTCCAGTTCTTCGTTTCTCTTGCGAAATTGAAGATTCTTCTTTTGGATAATACCACGCCTTTTTTCCAAATCTGAGGCAACAGCGAAAGAAGCCTTCCCAGTCTGCGAAGGAAAATAAAGAAATTATCAAGATATAATATAACTTTAAATCATAATTATGAAGAAAAAGAGAAATGAAGGCATACCAAGTAGCAAGAGAATTCAGAAAACTAGGAGTCACTGATCTGGAAACCCCATGAAGAGAATCATCGCCATCTACTAAAGGGACATCACAGATATTCGCAAGAGCTCTGCATGTGCCAGTGAGATGGTCATCCCCGATTCCTTGCATGGAGTCAGAGAAGATGCTAGACAATTGTGCCATTGAAGATTCGGGCGGAAAATCTTCTCTTGCGAAAGAGTCATCAATGTCATTATCATCATCATCAGAATTTTTGCCAGAGTGAAGATTTGAAGGAGAAGGAGAATGAATTTTTCGCTTCTTTGAAGGTGGGGCAGCAGATTTCTCCTTGCGAAGATAACCTTTACCTTTGCCTTTGGTCTTCGCAACCTTAGATCCTTCTTCTTCAACAACTACAACACCAACCTTCACACACAAATGAAGATAAGAAACAGAGGCAACAATATTGTTAAAAATATAAAAGATGTTCCTTACTTCATCTGTGATGGATCGCAAAGCAGATAAAGTGCTAGCCTTCCCGGTTCTATTATAGCTCGATCTCAGCTTTTTAATCTAAAATTTTTGCAAGAGTTAGAGAACAAGAAAGTAACAATAAAGGAAAGATTATGAAGTGAGCAAGATTGAAAGAAATACCTCTTTCACTTTTTCGGGCCAATTAAATACCCAAGGTTGATAATTGGCGAGATTCGCAGGAAGCACGTTTGAACCAGAAATATAAGGTCCTTTCAAAACCAGCGGAAAGATGCACCATCTGTCGTCTTTAGAGTGACAAGGAATATTATTCTTTCCAGATTGCCAATCGATGTCCTGCATAAGTATTTTATCGCTGGCAACATTTTCTCTCCTCTTCAAGCGAGCACCCTATCAAGTTTTATCATTTTTCATGTTTATTACTCGTAATTTTCAAAGAAGCTCTCTACCGTGTACTTTTCTTTTGCGAATATTTCTAAATCCTCAAATTCAGGATCCCCGACTTCTTTTGGATAAAGAGATCCTTTACCAGCACCGGGGTTGGCGAATTCAAGCATTAAGCGAATACAAATCCCACTTAATTGGTAGATAGCTCGCGAGAATTTCGCATGAGCAAGAATTTCGTAAAATAAGGGAAGATTAGGATCATAGAGAGGAATGGGAAGGCCATCGAGAATCTGACCAAGCGAAACTATGATTTCCTTATCATCACAATGATGATCAGAAAATAGTTTGGCGGAAAGAATGGATTTAGCACCTTGATCGGGAATGGTGACTAATGTAAAACCCTTCTCTTTGAGATCTTTTTGAATTCCTTCAAAAGAAGCTTCATATTTACGACCAACTGGAGGAATTTTGAGTATGGGATTGAAGAAGAGATTGAAGATCAAACGAAATAGAAAGAAGAAGATTTACGGCAGCAGAAGCGGAAGTTACGGAGAAACGTTGAAGAAAAAATGAGAAGAAAAGTAAAAAAGAAGAAGAGAAGAATGAGAAAAATATATATAGAGAGAAGAATTCTCGAAAAGACAAACACATTTAATGCGAAGAGTAGACATGAACGGTTGAGAAATAGTGGTTGAAAAACACGTGTCAAGAAATGGATGAAAGAAGAGATACGTGTAATAAATTCTCAAGCGTAAAAGTACAGAATCATGTCAATACGAAGAATATGGAAAAATGAATAGTTTGCGGCATTTAGAAAGTACTAGTTCTCATGACATTCTCTCCTTCGCAGAGAAGACATGATAAGAGGCAAGATGTAGGATCAGAATATCGCAACATCAATACCTTTGCAAAATCGTTAAAAAGCACACTACGAAGATATCGCAGATTGGTAATAAAAATGACGCAACGGATGACGACAGCCTGAACACGAGAAAGATGTGAAGACCTAGCAAGATTTAGGAACGATGCGAGATTTAACATTTGAATACTTGCGAGAATATCGCAAGCCAGATCCGAAAATAAAGGACAGCTCAGCTGTTATCCACTATGTAATGTCCTATATAAAGGGGCGAGTAGGCCTAAGAAAGGAGAGATCTTTTTAGAGGGGAGAGAAAGTTTTAAGGAGAGAGAAAGTCTAAGATAGCGGTTGTATTCTTAATTTCATTTCCTTGTTGTAAAATTGCTAATTCAATTAATAAAAAGTGTGATTAATGATCTAAAGATGTGTTGATTATTATGAATTCTTGTGAGGGGTGTGTTGTGGGAAATCCTGCAATCACACAACAGTCAGGCATCTAGACTATCGCTGAGTAAGCCCCATAAAATGGTGCAAATGTACTCAACAATGATGCATGAACGAGCACCCAAATGCACGAACGAGCATCCGAAAATGTGGACAAACGAGGAATCCTACACAAAACAGGAGAGAGAAAATAATAACATTAAAATAATAAATAGGCGTCCATGGGACTGGCTCACCGGCCGGCCGGCCGTGCCCTCTTCCATTATTTTTTCTTATTTTTTCATTTTCATGAAATCATGAGAACTCCTCCATTCTAGCAACTTTCCTTGTTTGAGCAAAACTCACAGTTTCTCCATAGTTTCAAGGTTTCATGAAAAATAATAATATAAAATAGGGAAAGGTATTGCGGGACCGGGCAACATAGTCGGCCGGCTGTGCCCTAGCCATGGCCGTGTTACACCTTGCAATCCCGTATCTTTCCTAATTATTATTTCCCTAATCTCATGAAACACCCGTTTCAACAAAAATCACGGTTTCTTCATATTTTCTCAAATATTGCTCAAACCATGAAAAGACCAAAAGGTCAAATGGTCACATGACCGACTAGGTCATTCATGAAAATTATTTTAATATCATTATTTTAATATTTTCAAAAATATTGATGAAACGAGAAAAATCCTACTTGCTCATTCGAACAAAATCAAGAATTTCAGTCAAATCGAACTTTTCTGAAAATTCAAGATATTGCTCAAATGCACATAAAAAAAATACCGAAACTCTCACTGAGACACGGACACTATGGTGACACAAGCATGCTCCCTTGACCGACCAAGGGCAGCTCTAAGGATTACAACGAGCCGGTCCCGCACGTTTTCATAATTTTGACCTAATTTGCGCAATTGCTCATATTGGGTCCAAACTCTTTCTAAACAACTTGGGATTTGCTCAATCGACCATCAGCTGGTCCCACACCCTCGAGGGCCGATTTCATGCCTTCTTGGCCAGTCCCTCACTTCTCCATAAATTAGGTTTTAATACTTAATGCTCAGACGAGCACTATTTCAATAAATGATGAAACCGACATCTAATCATCATTCTTTCACCAACCAGTCAACTAAGGACTCTGGTGCACGCTCACTTGATCATTCGGGCACCACATGGTCGTCCATTATTCCATGTGGTCGGTCCCTCCCTCACTCATGACCTATTTTCAGCAATTCATCAATTGATGAACAATTGATCAAAATTAGGGTTTCGAACAAATGCTCCACAAATCATCATTCTGAGCAAGTCCATACACTAATAAAATTATGATTGGTCCACTAATCAACATCTGGCTTAATTATATAATATTCGGTAGTCTACTAATATTTTAATTAATATTTTATTGGGTCACGTTACCAATAAATAATTCGTCGAATTGAACAATACTTGCTCAGTTGCTCGAATATTGATCCAACTATCAATATTCAGTAATTTATCATTAATTCGTCGAATTGAGCAATACTTGCTCGGTTGTTCGAATATTGATCCAACTATCGATATTCAGTAATTTATCAGTAATTCGTCGAATTGAGCAATACTTGCTCAGTTGCTCGAATATTGATCCAACTATCAATATTCAGTAATTCCTCGGAAAATTTACAATCTTTGTTAATATTCGGAACTATACGTCACAGCAGACATGTTCGACCCATGAATCACTGAGCATTCGTCACTCATGCTCAATTCATCAAAACCTAAACTCATTGATTAAACAGTCAACAACCGACTAATTGAATACATGTCTGTCATGCAGACTCCACGATTCGTGAAACATCAATCACGTCACATGGGGGGATATCAATTAGGGTTTTGGTCTGGCGCCCTACGGCACGTGGATTCATCCACGATGAGAAATGTGAGTAAGTCATGCAAACGGTTTAAGGAGTTAGCAAAGTAGTGGGTGGACGGTTAAACAAGTCTCCGTACGACCTGGAACTAGTTTCACCATGATCTCCCACTTTCCCACTCTTTCACTCAAGAAACCGTCACACTTACAGGGATCAATGATAAGCATGTAAATGCTACATTTTATACCCATATTTATATTAGCTAGGATACAATATTTTAGTTACTAATACTATTTTAGTGCTTTTGTAGAAAGTACAAGTGAATTCGATCATCCAGCGAATAAACAACAAAATATGAGACTTAATGGTGTTTGCGACAAACATGGCAAAATGTGGTTGGCCTGGTACTTCCATATATCAACAACCATGATGGTGAAATGTGGTTGGCCTGGTATTTCTATATATCAGCAGCTGGGTTGGCCTGGTATTTCCATATATCAGCAACCACAATGATGAAATGGGTTGGCCTGGTATTTCCATATATCAGCAACCATGATGGTGAAAATGACAAAATGTAGCTGGCCTGGTATCTCCATATATATCAGCAGATAGAATTGTTTCATAGGCGAGGCAAAAACGCAAAGAAAGGAATTGAAATCAAAGTGGGGTTGGCACATGGAAATCGAAATGGGAACTATTTTATCTTTCTTACTTTATTACAAATATATTCCACCGAGAAAGATAATTTATTTGTCATGTGAAGAATTAATTGAGGAATATTTACACGTGACTATTTTGGAAATAAAATAACTCTTTCTTCATTTGGGAGATTTTGGAAATAAGGGGAGTTTATTATTCCATTAGAAGAACAAGGTGGCAATACTATTTGGGGAAACATACGATGATTTACATCAACTTGCATGCAAGATATTTCATTGAATAATTTATTTTCATACTTTGATTAATGAAATAAAAGAAAAGGAAGGTGTATAAGAAGGGGGGTGACTATTTGAGAGGAGGAGCCCAGGCCATAGTGCCGCAAGGAGAGAAGGATTTTGAAGTTTTGTTTTTTATTCTTCATTTTTCATTAGCTAGAGTTTAATTTTAATATGTTTATGGATTTTGAGAAAGCCATGTCTAGCTAGAGCCATGTTAGGTTTAGGTAGAAACCAATTTTATTGTGTAAACTCTACATTGATATGCTTAATAATGATTTGATTGATTAATAGTTCTTCTTCATATAGCTTGGTATTAATCGTTTATGTGATTTTCTTGATTATTTATTCTTTTGAATTGATATTTCGTGCTTCGGTTAAATCCCTAGACGTGGTATGCAAGGATTGATAGGTAATGCTTTAGAATCACTACCCATGAAGCGAAGGAAACTATAGCGGAGAAACAATATTTGATAATGCATGGAATATATTTTTAAAGATTAGTAGAGTTTGCATAGTTAATTGGTGGAAACCGAAGACCCTAGCAACCCATTCTCATTTTGTTTATTGTTAGAATTATTTTTATCTCGTTTTGCTTCAAATTTCTGAAAATCGTTCAAACATCATCTTGTTGGTTACTTAATTTTTGATATTAGTTGGTAGAGTATTTCACACTTCTCGTGGGAACGACCCGCATTTGCTATCGATACTACAATTGACCCGTGCGCTTGCGGATATAACTAGGTTTTATTTAATCGTTAATTTGGTCATATAAAATCTACATCAATCAATGTGTTCATTATTCTTGCAATATAAATAAGTCCAAAATCGAGGACAACAGACATCACAATCAACATTCGTCTACACAACAACTCGATTGAAACTTATTCACAGAACTCAACATTCAGCAACTCATCAATTTTGCAGAAACCTTCAACACATCCACAATCCTTGATCATCATTGATCCCACACAATTCTCAGCTTCCATCCTATAGATTAACCCATCTCCCTCTTTGCGACCGAATTGACTGGAACGGCCATTGACTTGGTTTAGTCCTGAGTCTTACAGATTGATCTCTCGAATCTAAGCACTCCCTTAGCAGTGCATCTGTGTGAGGTTCAATAGTTTGCTCGGTTGAGAAGTCTCGTCCGCACGCTCGACTTTTCACTTCCCTAAAAACCAGCAAATCGTTTTCCCCATTTACAGATTGGCGACCACAGTGGGAGATTAATCTCTCGGTTTCAATCTCTCATTTTTCACAAAATGGTTGATCTTAGGTCAGGTTCAGTTACCAATCCAAACCCAAACAATGCTAGCACTAGCAACAACGGTGGTACTCCAGAAACTACTCATAATACCACCCCTCCGCAAACCAACATCGGAAGTAATCCTCTCTTCGGTCGGTCTCCCGAAGAAATCAGAGAAAATCCACCTACTATTGCTGATCTCATGAAGGTCCAGGAAGTTCTCGCCAAAAATCAGACTGACATGGCTACCACTCAGAAGGAGTTACGCAATTACCTCAAGACCCTTACTAACAAAATAGAGAAAACTCAGGAGAAGGGAAAAGACAAAGAAGCATCTCCAACTACTGATCCTGAAGTTGTTCCAGTCTATGTAGTTGACGATGATGAAGTCCGCAAAACCGCAGAACCTGTCTGGTTTTATCACTCGTGAAGATCCGAACGCTTTATGGAGGATCGAGGAAAAAGTCAAAACACCATTTGTTCACCGTCATCAACCTCCATATCATGCTGCTACGCAAATAATTCCTCTCCTGAAGGGCTATACCTCTCAAACGTTCACACTGTACAATGGGATGGGAAACGCTCGAGAACATGTCTCTCGATTCCTGAGAGCACTAGGCGAACACGAACACAACCATGTCGTCCGTCTAAAGGAATTCTCACAATCCCTGACAGGCCGAGCATACACATGGTACAACAACATTGCACCAGGGAGCATTGCTAGTTGGGGATATATGGTTAACGCTTTCTACAAGAAATACTTCTTCGTCTCAGATCAGATCACTCTCTCTGATTTAAGAAAAATGTCTCAGAAGAACAATGAACATCCGAATGATTATGTGAAGAGGTTCAGAGTTTAGACTTGTGCATCAACGGGATGATCCCGGTCTACAGAGCTTTGATGGAAAATCTCTGGTTCCAGACATTTTCAGAACTTCATGAAGCAGCCAAGCGATCAGCGACTATTGCACCTGCTTTGCTTTACTGGAAAGAGCAAAGTCTGCAAGGTCAAGGAACCTCGAAGCAGTCGACGCCTAGTCAACAATCATTACAATCTCCATCCTTCATAAAACTTTGTTGCTGAAAAGAATGAAAGGAAAGCCGAGACACAGCATCAGAGCGCTTCTCCAACATCATAGGCTCCTCTGAAGGTGCAAAGAAAAGATAACCAATCCTGAAATGCACAAACCTCGACCCGGCATCAACGAACGGGGAAATGATCAAACTGGGACTCAAACTTCCCTCTTCCCACTGAAGAAGTGATCGAGTTACTGGAAGTCTGGGTTCAAGATGATGCAATCAAATTGTTGTTCATCAGAGAGAGCCAACTGAAGAAAAAATGGAGAGTCCCAAGTACTGTCACCTTCATAGATTCATCAATCATCCAACAAGTAACTGCAATATTTTAAAGCACATCTTCAAGAAGAAGGTTAATCCATAATGGACTTCAACTGGGGACCGAAGGAGTACACAAGAATCCTCTCCCAATCATAACCTTTACACTCTCCGAACAAACCATCAAAGAAGCAGGTTTAATCGTTGATCGAGCATATCTTTGAAATTGCTCTATTTGTCTAAAGCACAAAGAAAAGACATGTTCACAATACCGAATTACATTGTGTTCTGTTCATCCCAGAAATACTCCTTTAACCTTCATCCACAGACAAGAAGATACGGGACTGGGGACTGTTTACCACAGTCCATCTCAGTGGAAATGAATTCGTAAGAATGATGATCGATGCTGATACCGCTTAACATCATTCCAGTGAAAACCCTCGTAGCGGCAGGAATCACTCAACAAAAAGCTACTCGTGATCCCATCTGAATCAGAGACCTTGAAGGAACGCTCGAAATTACTTATGGCTACATCACTCTCAAATTGAACATAAGTTCAACCAGGACGGAAACCAAGTTTCACATAATCAGGAAGATCCAGGATATGACATGTTCTTCAGACGAGCGTGGATCCGTGCTGAAAATATGGCTTCCCAAAGCGCTTTTGGTTGCATATCCCTCCAACGAAGAAAGTTCTGATCCAGAAGATTTGGCGGACATCGCATTATCAGAACGTTTGGAGGAATTCCGAACTTTGAAGGGGTTGAAGCAAGAACCTGCAAAAGATGCATAGACATTCATCAAGAGGTTTCGCACTCAGGCAAGTCTCATTCATTCATTGTCTATGTCATTTATTTACTCACATGCTATCCTAGCATGGGGGACTCAATTCTACTGGAAACTCTACTATTGCAAGACGTTATGAATGGATAGCTCCACCACCTCTCCGAGTCACGAATCTCACTGAGATATTTATTACTGACATGATATCCAAGTATGCAAAGAACACTTTGTGCGTTTCTCCATAGCCTTGCAGGAGTGTCCATGTGTGCCACGAAATCAGAATGATGTTTGCACGAGTGTGGAATCCCACCGCAAAAGGAATGCTGGATCAACAGAAGATACTCGGAGTAGAGAAGATTAAGCCTAAGACATTCAACACTCAAGGTTTATGACACTTCAACGCTCAAGCATCTATGAAGCCTTCAAATTGTACTCCCAAACAAAGAGTACACCTTGCGCCTCTAACTTCAGCATAAAAATCTCGACGATGATACGCTGATTCAACGCCAACAAGATCAATCGATAATCCATGATAGGACTTCTGAAGCAGATGCAACATCATTCATCAATGGATGCTATAAACTCTTTCAACTCTGCTAAATGAATGAGAGATGCAATGGGCACTTGATGTTTTTGGAAAGATCAATTCAATATGTTTCAATAAATGTGATCCACATAACAAGTCATTTCAACCTGATGTGATTCCATGAAACATCATCAAAAAAAGACCTCTCTACATCACAAACCCCTGCTGAGGAACTTCCTCTCTTCACCAATCACATCCAGAATGAAGACCGGTGCCATCTTCCACAACAACGTCGATTCACCGACGAAGCCAGTTCACAGTAAAGTCATATTGTTCAAGAGAATCCGGGATGATCAGTACACCTTCATATTTGGAATGCTCAACCCGCCAACTAGTTCGTGAATGTAAAAGCTCATTGGATGGAGGAGCAAAGATTATGTCGATAATCATGGTTCTAGCCTTTTTGGTCTCTGGAGCAACTTCAACCATGGTATCAGCATTAACAATAATCTCTAGAGGAACACCATCCATGATCTCAGCATCAACAAGGATCTCTGGAGCATAATCAGTCGTGATCTCAAAGCATCTACAACGGTCTTATGAGCAACATATCGCTTTATCACCGCCTGCTTCTCTACATCCTAAGTCTGGAAGTGTTACTCGATGGATCATACTTCTCCAAGCACTAATGATTCATATCAATATGTGTAGACATGAAAATATGTTCACATGAAAGTCTTCCCAAAGCTTGCACGACGGGCGGGCGCAAGCCAAAGTCTTCTACAAGATGTTCTCATCACCTCTGCAAATGTACAACACACTTCTGGCCATGGGTTTACAAAAACGTACCAATGGGTGAGGAATAAGACAAAACTTCCTCAACAAAAGATGTTCTTATATGTTTGTTCTACAACATACCAAAAGGGCGCATCAATCGGACATACGAGTTGAAAGATATGTCATTTACTGTTAGGTCTACTAAATCCGAAGAATTTGTACGGGATTACAAATTACAAATGTGCACGCTTCCTGGTTGACCTCTACAATTCCAAATTTAGTGATTCTTTTCTCATGTGAAACTAAGTCTCTTAAATTCAAAAGTTTGGGTCAAGCATCCAATTATGACGTCATATGAGGTTCCTACAGCTTCCAGAGCGTACAACATGCAAGCAGCAATTCTTAGACGAGATTCATAACCTCTACAGTTGATCTATGTCCACCAGGTCTTTTCGCCGATTCCTTCATCAAGGTACCTCCAACGTTGACCACCTAGGTTTTTACACTAATTTTTCTACCCAGGTCCTCTATCTAGGTCTTGCGTAAGAAGGAAAACGAAAAGGAGAGATTTAACGGTTGGGACCGACGGTCCACCGATCATGGAGATCGCCACAAGACAAGACCCGTGACACCAAGCTCTCTTATGCTAATCATTCATCATAAAATAAATGCTACAACCGAGACATACAACCATGGTATTTTCATCATCCCCTCTTGAGAGCAACCTCAATTATGGTCCCGTAACCAGGGTTTCAGGAGTGATGATTCTACGACTGACAGAAACAAAAAATGGTACTGCAAGCACCAGGCTCATGTATCAACCAAGGGTTTAAGATTTCAAATTAATCAATGGCATTATAATCCTTCATCGAGCGTTCAAGACACAAGCAAATGGTCAAAAACACAACAAGGACGTTTCACAACAAGCTCGTCTGAGACGATTTTATACTATCCTGCACTAAGAAGATATCTGGGAGCAATTGGTGAAGAGTCTAAGGTTTAGTGATATGTCATTCTCTTCGTATGGATCTCCTCTACAACATATCAAAAATTCACAATAATTGGATGAACGAGCAAAGATATGTGGCCAAAACATTGGACTACATGCCAGTTGAAAATTTTCTGGAAGTTTCCTGGAAGTTTACTGTTTCGCCTATTTCGGTCCCTAAACATCCTCAAAACTCAAAAATCTTCTTTGGAAAAGCTTGGAATTTTCATGGGCATGAAAAAATATAGGTAGATTGCGAAAATCCGACATCAGACGAAGATTCTACGCTGCGTTTTTCATTAAAAGGGCGAGTTCTGAATTTTCTGTGACGAATTTCAGCAAAACTTTTATTCATTCATATGGGTCCTCGTTCATTCATTCAAAAATCAGCAATTTCATACTTCTATGAAGAAAATATATGATGGGTACTTACTGGAGTGGTCCCTAAAGTTCTCAAAGGACCGGAATTTCCAACATTACCGTTGGAAACATCATTGCTTTCACCCGGTTTCGATATCCAGGTTTTCTTCTTCACCATCCTCTGACGACGAATGGGCATCATCAGTACCCTATCCTTCCATGGGTACATTAACAACAATTAGTGATATTTCATTCAAGGAGTTCTATGAACGATTATACGAAGAGGTACTTACATCAACTTCTTCTTCGACGCTCGATTCAGAAACCGTTTGTTCACCAAATAGAGAATCAAGAACCGTCAAGGCTTGATGGAGCAAAATTCTAAAAAGAAATAACAAACCTTGGTCTCGTGATCCTGATTGCACGGGCAGGGAAAAGTCATGACACAAGGAGCTCTAACAACTCACCAAAGAAACGGCTAGGGACTGCACGTCATTTGCTAACATCCTGTAGTCCTTACTGGGTTCTCCACTCCGAAGACTTTTTTCCATTTCCGTGAAGTCTACATTGATCCGGGATCTCACTACCAAAGTAATCGAAATCGTTCCTCGGTCCTACTCGGTTGAGGAGCTTGGAGCGAGGAGCAATAAGTTCGGACTTGGAAATCGCAAAAACTCGGACTAATACTCGGAATCTATTTATTAAAAATTTATATATTGATGCTCATAAGTCATGATGTGTACCTAATTAATAAAATTTTAACATTACCAGGTAATTAAGTTTGTAATATTGTTATATTTAACGTATTTATCAAGTGTTTAGAGGTTTTTCTATTTGAGAACTCCCATCTGAGGGGTTACAAAAAAATTCTTTTCTTATTTTAGTGCTTGCAAGGCCAACTCGGAAAAATCGTTAGCTCATTTTGCTCAAAAATCTGTCCAAATCGGCCGCCTTAATCACTAAAAATAGGAAATGGCTTGGAATCGAAAATCGCCTCGGTCATATAGCCTGTAGCGATTACTCGGCGAGTAATCGGCCTTGGAGGGCGATTTTGACTACACTGCTCACTACACGATCATCCTGTGACAAAGTTAATGAAATAACCAGGAGTACAACTTAGTATGAAGGATCTCTCACCATCACTCAGAGGTCCCAGATGTACCATTTCTTGAAGTTGCATTCGTAGAGATGTCAACTCTGGAAAAATCATCTTTGGAAGTGTCATCATGGGAGTTCATTCATACAAAGTGCAGGATTCAACAAAACAATGAATCATGGAAGAAATATGTTCACATCACATCTACAAAATGGTAATAATCCAACTCTTACCTATTTATAATTTCACTAGCTGTAGTGATTATAATGTCAGAATTTCGAAAAACTTGCTCGTTCCTTCAAACCTGCAAAGACGAGCAAAATTCATTATCCAAAATCATGACTTGATTTTTCATAAAACCGCGAACAACCCATGTAAATTTTATTGTGTGAACATTCACTGGTTTTTCAAAAATTGGATAAATGTCCATTCTACAATTGTGAAAACTCACATGCAGACATTATTTCACCATGTATAATTGTCTACTTTCAACAATTGTTCAAAATCAAAATATTGATTTTATAAAATAAAAAATATATTTTAATGTGAACCTCACGTAGATGAACATATATATATATATATGGCTCCCTCGCGTGAGCATCCGTCTTTGAAGTGGGTATATTTTCAAAATTTATGAAAGCTCACACATCGAAAATAAAAAAATTCATGAAAGCTCATGGACTACTAACAGACGCACGTCTATAAAAAAAAAAAATTCTCTCACATGTTAGGGATCATTGTTTATTTCTTAAACTAACGAACGAACGCCTATTCCTAAAACAAAGATTTGTTCTTTTGGGCCTGGGCTCGCAAATGCTAAACCAACCAAAATTGAACGTCTGACCGTCCAAATCAGCAGTGCCTCATCTCTCCATGCTCATGGGATGACGCTCTATCATACCATCAGGGTCCTTACCTGAGCATTTGCTTGTACATGACACCGTTGGAGCAAATCGAGTATTCTGAGAACACTGTGAGGGTAAAATACCCGATGGCCACGTGTCAAAATCCTAAGGGATGAACCCATGATAAGATGATAAGATAGGAGCATCGAATCATCCTCTAAAAATGCAAGTTTGTCTGAATCGAGACGCCTGCTACAACGTCACATGAATGAAGCGTGTAAGGAGTAGTCTAATCCGCTCAGACGGTCAAGTCTAAAAAGAAGGACCGCGTTTAATAAAGGATAAGGGAAAGATGTCAGCATCTATATCGTGACGAGAAGACTCGGACGATCTATACCGCAACCTGGTTATAGAGCACGAGGTTCTCCAAAGAGGGGCTACGATATGGAGGAGAGCGAGACAACTCGGAAGGAGAACCAAGCAAGCCATCACGAGGGAGAATATGGAACCAGTCCGAAGCAGCAAAGGCGATGTACGATAACTCCACCAGCTCGGACGACCAAGCCTCCACGAGTCTAATTTTCCTATAAATACCAGTCCATGTGGAAGGAGATGGACAACTTATGTGTGAATAGATGGTCTTTCTATTGAGAATTCCTGAGAGAGAGATAGATAGAGATAGAGTAAGAAATCTAAGTGATATTTGTAGCTCTTTCAAGGGTAAGACCTTATAATCAATAAAGAAAACATCTTCTTTCCCGTGGATGTAGGTCTTCATGGCCGAACCACGTTATATGCTTGTGTTAATCTTTACTTTTCATGCTCTTTACATCTTGTTCATCTTGAATCTTGTATGTTTTAGTAGTTTATAGCCTTTAGATCTATTTGGGTGTAGCCATCAAAAAAGATGCAACTACATTTTGGCGCTAGAAACTGGGAAGTATGAAGATTTATTCTACCTCCCTAGTAACAACTCTATATTGATTTCATAATCTCCATGAGAGAAGTAGTTTCCATACTACCAAGTAGATTTCTATTAAGATGTATGAGTAGAGCTCGGACTCAAATATGGTCTACATGATCTGTGAAGTCTAGAAGAACCTCAAAATCAGTAGATCTACAGATTTTTCGCTAGTTTTCTTTTAGATTTTTCGTTTAGTAGCAGCTTTCAATATCTTTCTCAAGGTACTCAGGAGAGTTGAAGATCAGAGTGAAAATGGAGTTTTTCATACTTCGGTACTCAAACGATCTCCTCCATGAAAGAGTCGGAAAGAAGAAGGCTAATCAGTAGACTTCATAAAAGAAAATATCTTCATATGAAAATCGAAAAAGCTAGTTGTTCTTTATCCTCAAAGGAACTAAACATAATCTACAAATTTATTCTTAGAAATCTAACTCTAAGTCAAGAAGAAGGATTATGATGAGAAATATTTCCTAGAATGGAAAGATATACTCAATCGTCATAATTTGGTTTTTTCCCAATAAGAGGTATAACGTGTTGAAGGAGGTATTTTTCTCGAAAAAAGAGAACTGATAAAACACTTTTTCTTCATCATTAACACCTCATGCAAGAAGTGAATGTTTTGACATCTTCACATGTCTCCAAAATTTACTGCAAAGTCTTCCTGTACTAAACTGTCCAGTCTGAACTATGACTTAGTAATTGCACATGACCTGCAAATCTAGGGTCCCACTTTTCTGAAAGAAGAGACAAATTAAGTATTATTGCATATATTGCAGGGAAGGTAATGGTGACACGACGATCTGATCGCACGAGCCAAGGTGAAAATGGTAGAGCCCAGCCAGAGGGACTAGACGACATGGAGCCGAAGCAAGACCATGCTAAACGATGTGATCTCGTGAGAGGGACAACCTGATGACCAAGATGTCGGGAAGGACTAACCGACAATTCTATCTCCGAAGGAGAGGGAAACCCCTTCGAGAAGCATGATGATGTACACCTAACCCATCCATGAGGGTTGGACCGTTTTCTTTGGCCAAGAAGGACAACCCTTCCAACCTCGGCGATGCCAACGCTACTATCGCAGCCATCCTGAAAGCACAAGATGCTAAGGATGAGAGAATGAAGAAATTAGGAAAACGTAACATGAGGATAGAACGGAGAAACAGCAGGCTGAAACGTAAAGCAAAGAAGAAGGTGTCACTCGATACTATCGAGGAGATCCCCGAGGAGGAAAACCCTTTTGAAAACTTACAGGATGACGAACGAATCAGTATCCCTGACACCTCAAATGACGAAACAATGGATCGCTTTCCCAAGGGAAGCAGGGCGTTCTCAACGAGGAAGGAAGCTCATCCGAGGGGTCATCAGACGTTGATCCCAAGCATAGCCGAGATAAAAATCGAATTGACGAAGTCAGAACCAACTGCGAGTCCGAGAATCTCGCAGCTATGAACCCCAAGCGAGGGGAGACCTTGAAGTCAACTCGCTCTAAGACTGTATCATATACTGAACAATCGGACAATGACTCGGGGCGATCAAGGCATCGCAACCATGAACTTTCTTTCTCAACCGAGAGATCTTTGGGAAGAAAAAAGAAGGTTGAAATGAGGCGAAATGATGACCAGTTGCATGCCCGACTCAGCCGGCTCGAGGCAATGTATAAGGAAGCCACAGGAAAGCTAGAGAGAAAGAAGTTGGCGGAAGTCATGCAAGAAGCAGGAAGTTGCCATTTCCAAGGAAATGCTCCCTACCGATGTTCACAACTCCGTTCACCGGAACTGGAGACGCGATCAAGCACCTAATGACTTATCGCATGACCTAACCCAATAGGATCATTATGATGTAGTGTTGTGTAAGTTTTTTCCAGCAAGCCTGAAATACGAGGCCCTAATGTGGTTCAACAACCTACCTAAAGGCTCAGTTAAATCATTTGCTCACCTATCTGAGTTGTTCTTAGAAACATACATTCATAATAGCAGAGTCCGTCCCGAAGTTGACGTGTTGTTCCAGATATCCCGAGGACCAAATGAGTCACTCCGCTCCCTGGTAACGGGATGGAGAAAACTATGTGCCGGGATCGGAAAAGTTCCTGAAGCCTACGCAATCTTGGGCTTCAAAAATAGTCTTAGAAAGACAGACCCTATATTCGTCCGCATGTATGTGAAACCATGCCAAAGAATTTGGGAAAGTTAAGAGAAATCCAAGAGGATTATGTAGCCTGGAAAACTTCAGTGACGATACTTATGACAAATTGGTGAAAGGAACTAGTAGAGGGGCAAATGTGGTAGAACCACAAAACCCTCAAAGCGCCACCCAAGGAGCAGGGCGATCCAACAACGGGTCAACCCAGTTCTATAAACATCAGACTGGGGGATGGAAAGGGCGAGACCAGGCCCAGCATAAGAAGGAAAAGTTCGTAGATCCAGTCTACAAAAAGCTGAACACTCCCATATCCGAGATCCTCAAGAAGATCGATGGGAAACATAAAATCACTTATCCATGGAACAGAGGTCAGCAGCCGTAGCGGGCCAAAAAAAGAACCGACTTCTACGAGTTCCATCAATTCCATAGCCACATGCACTGCACTCGTTTAGGGACTTGAAGAAGATGGTGCAAGATATGATCGATGAAGGCAAGCTTCCAGAGTACATCCTGCAACCAACGATTCCACCCGCCGCTGGGGCACCCATACATCGTGTGGAAATCCCTCGTAAGGCGCAATATCTAGGGTGTAATACAATATCACACTCGGCAATCGTAGCCCCCACGCCTGAAGGAAATATTACAAGACGAATTCACAAACGAAACTTCGCAGGTGATGAAGTTTTGAGTGTAGCTAGAGAGCCCCCGATTGAGGAGTGGATGAAACTACCTATCAATTTCTCAGCTTCGGAGGCACCTGATGGAGGACGAAACCACAACGACCCACTAGTGGTCACGATGGCCATTGCACTTCTCGAAAACGAAGGCGAAGAAGAAAGACCAAAGACATTGCCATGGGAAATACCCAAAATCCTAATCGATGGAGGTAGTTCCGTCGAGATTTTGTTTCATGAAACATTCAAACAGATGGGTCTTAGAGACGATTGCATAATACCCTCTACCTATAACATATTCGGCTTCAACGGCTCCTTAGCCCAAGGGGAGAGGTGACAATAGAAATTCGGGTGGGAAAATCCTCACCTTAACTACTTTCTGCGTGGTAGCTGTACTATCACCCTACACGGCCATTGTCGAGCGATCCTGGGTCCATGGGATCAGAGTGGCCTCGACCTACCATCAAAGGCTAAGATTCCCTACGCCCGATGGAGTCGCAAAAATTTTCGGAGACTCTGGAGAGGAAAAATACTGCTACAAGATGGACGTTCAAAAAAGCGAAAACAAGGTAAACTCCCCAAATGCGCATGCAAGGAGGTCCAGAAATGCCAATAACTTGGCTGAAATTCATGACTAAATAGTAATAACTAATGAGCCAAAACGCTCATACGATGCTCCATCCTCATGCAACGCTATAACCTCGGGGTCGCCTACATGGCCATTATAGCAATCACAGAACCTCCCCGATGATGGAGAACGTGAATATAACCTCCACTCAGAGGTTGAAACCGCCATTATCCTAAAACAAAAGGAAGAACACACCATCGAAGAAAGCACGGGAGAAATACAAAACCAACGGAGAACTGTTCCAGAGCACAAGGTGGCACTAATGCACCAACAGGAGGTCTGAGGAATCGGGCCAAGCACACCTATGGCGAATCATGCCACAGCCAACGATATTTTACATAACTAGGATGTTAGATATAGATGGAGACAGACGAACCAAAGATTGACACCAAATGAACTTGTGAGGACTTATTCACGGCAACAAATCCACAAAAACTCGAACCGACTCACAGATATCGCACCCACATGTGAACTTCTATCCCTATTGGATAGATACTCGGGTTACAACTCTCCATCTAGCAAGGATAGAATGCAAGAAAATCTTTGGCCTTACAAAGAAAAAAGCCTAGAATAAGCAACAATGATGAATCTAGAGCAACACGAGGTTGGTAGACAAAGGCGTACCCCCTCGGAATTTCCAAGCTTCGTACTGAGCCCTTGGCCATTAACCAAGAGGGTAACCAACATCATTGAGCCTCTTCGGGCTGGCACAGGACAACGAACTATTATACAAGATCACTTTGCAAAATGGGCTGGCAACACAACCCACAGGCACGACCCAAACCATGACGTCCCTAAAAATCCCGTGGCTCACGATATTCGAACCACCACCGCACCACATGACGGAAACAACGTTCAAAGAGTCTCAACGAAGTAATCACTAATATGGCCCGGGCGAACACAAACGCACATAGATCCAGCAGCCGCAATCAACTATGCAATATACTACGAGCCAGTCGGACCATCCATAGATTGATGGCAGAAACGACCCCAATCGTTCTCACCATTGCTACAACGGCGATCACAACAGCTGAGAAACCATCCCCAATCAATGAGGCCTCAACTCGAGGAAAGAAACTCACCTCGGAGATGGCATCCTCGAAGCCAACCAATCCTGAGGAGAACCAAGATCTGATCCCTCAAAGGATTAAAAACACGCTAAGTACCCAGAGCAACATAAAGCCCATGCAGGCTGACGCTCAGAAGGTCAACATATGAGAATAGGGCCTAGTCCTTACTTCTAAACAGGTCATGAAACCTCACTCAAATGTACCAAGGGTTCACCGAGACCTCTTTTGAAGATAATAAAATCACTTCTTTTATGTATCGTTACTGATTTTGTTTTCTCATTTTTTGTCCATGTTTTTTCTTTTCTATTCTTTACTATATAGATTAATCCTATCATACCTGCATTATAGCAAAAGCCCATCAAGACTATGGCATGGTGCTAGCCACACTTCTCATCCTACAACGAATGATGCGGGTTAAATACCTAAGCTACCTTGCACGGCCACAAGACCTAAGGTAATGCCATCACGATCACAAATATCGTATGATGTCTTGCCATAACAGGAGATACCCAGAATCAAGGTACTTACCTTCAGCCAAAGCAAGAATCACTTGACCGAGGTATCGCCCTCCAAAGAACTTGGCCAAACAAGCAGAAGGTGACCCAAACATCTGATCACTCATTCAAGGGGCAATTGTAACCTAAAATTGGACACTATTAAAAGGACTACAAAGGAACGGGAAATATCAAAAGTGCCTCCCTCCCATGAGGACTCATCAAAATACAAGTAGCTAAATAGCGCCTCCCACACTGGAGGACTTTCCAAAGATAAAAAAAAATATTTTCGTCCCGCAAGGAGCACGAGAACCTACCAAATAACGTTTACCACTACACCCTCGGACAAAACCCAGAGGTCAAAAGTAGAAAATTCAAAGACCTTAAAAGGCAACACCTACAAGAGGGCAGGCAAGATCATGTCTGTCCATCACCAGGAACGCCTTCATCAGTGTCCATCTGATCCTCGGTATCAGGAGCCTCTTGCTCAGGCTCGGGCTCGACGGATGGTGGTGGGACCGCAATATTAGCGAAAGAGCAAACACGGCAACTGGTTGACGCTCGCGAAGAACGGTGAATTTGACAGGCCTTTGTCACCAAAGCCTTGCACTCTGCGCGAAGTTTGCTCAACTTCTCACCATTATCAGCACGCTCA
Source organism: Papaver armeniacum (assembly GCA_023531295.1). Lineage (NCBI taxonomy): Eukaryota > Viridiplantae > Streptophyta > Magnoliopsida > Ranunculales > Papaveraceae > Papaver > Papaver armeniacum. Next base: position 63,931 of record JAJJWW010010092.1, on the reverse strand, counting down.
GCTGCCAACTCCTCTTCATGTTGGTTTACCAACTCGTTCAGCTCCTTATCCAGGCTATGCCTAGAAGATCTCTCTTCCTCCAATAGCTTTTCCAACTCTGTACTTCGCTTACGAGCCGCTGCAAGCAAAACAAACAGAGACGATCAGTTTGACAGAAATATCATGCAGGATAGATACAAAAAAACTAATATTGCCATTGAGCAACCTTCATTCTCAACTAAAACGGCAGCTAAATTCTGTTTTAATTGAATCTTTTCGGTGTCTAGAGCACTAATCCTTGCTTCAGCAGGAGTTATAGCCGCATCACCAGTAGGGCATGATAACATATGTCTATCACGCTCCCTCTCAAGTGCGATAAACTTCCGGTTGAGTTGCCTCAATGCCTCCCTATCATCCTCGGCCTGCGCCAGTTGAGGCAAATGATTGGACTGCCATTCAATAAGTTCATCTTTCTAAAGTCGGAGGAGCTTGATATCATCCGAGCTTCCACTGCCACCTTCTTAGACTTATCTAACAGCCCACGAAGTTCCACAATGCGATACCGATGTACATTTACATCCTCCTGAAGTTTTGCATTATCTTGCTCCAAGGAGTCAATCTTGCACTGACGCACACTCACATCGAGTTTAAGACTGCTACTATGATGACATAAATACTTAAACTAAGGAAAAAATAAATACCTTCTAATTCTCTCTTATCCTGGCGAGCAGATAAGGCCTCCTGCTTAGCCATCGTCACGGCAAAACGAAGATTCTGAACCTCTTTCTCAAAATCCCTGGCTCGCCTCCTAGCAACACGAGTCTCGGACAACATACCAGTCCTCAAATTGTTGCTCTAGTATATCGGACAACAACACCAGTAAAAACTTGGGCACTAGGAAACTTAAAACCAATACAGAAAAGGTGTTCAGTACATACCGCGTGCACGAGCTGCTGCTGAGCAGACTTAGGTAAAGAGGTCAAGATACGAGCTTGCTCGTCCTCGCTTAGCCGAGAATACTGGTCCGAGCACAGCATCTTCATCGCCTCGGACCCTCCAAACACGGTGGAAGACGAACCAGAGGGACCCGCTGGAGCAGAAGGAAAGCCACTAGAAAAAATACTTGGTACACCGGGTGTACCTACACTCGGAACCATTGGAAGAACACCACCAACACTAACATCATCACCAATCCGAGCACTCATATCGGTAAGATCACCCTTGTCAGCGGGATCACTCGCCTGGGGCAGAATCACTTCCGATACAAAAGCACCACCATCGAGATTGCCGGGATCATCCAACAAAGCTTGGTCAAGATCATCAAAGAATGCATCAGTAAGGTCCAACACTTCATTTTCACCAAATAGCGCACCACCATCCACTTCCATGGCAGGCTCTGCCACATTGGTTGGAGCATTAGATGGTCTAGAACCATCAACAACCCTACTCCTCTGCCAAAAACATGAAATCATCGGCTACTAAGGCATAAAACAGGGGCAATGTATATATATATATATACATTAAAATATTAAAACAGTATTTTCTACCTTAGCATCCTTAATAGACCGAGCAGACTGTGAGGAACGCCTATGAGAAATGACCCATTTAAGCTCCCAAGGCCTGTAGGAGCGCGGATGGGCGTGCATCTCAGGAAGGCCGGGAAGAACATTGCCAAGTTCATCCCAACCAAAAATGTAAGGCTCCACAATCCGAATAGGTGCAACAATCCACTTGGGATCGTGAGTCTTACGAAGCGAACGCTGAGTAGAAATAAGAGGATATAAATCGGTCATAAGCGTAGGACCTCGGATAGATCCCAGAGATCTAGAAATCCCAACTCCAAAACCGTCAAAGGTATCGGACTGTTGACACCAATAGTTCTCCACAAAAGTATCAGAGCAGTACAAATCCCTCTGAGAAGGAACGAACTGATTCAACTCGTGCTCGGTAACCTTACCTTGACTTCGACGAGCACACTCTCGAGCGATCCTATAAAAATTACCATTGGGCTGAAATATAGCTCGCTGAGAGTCAAGCTTACACAATACCTCATACTGGAAAGGATCCAGCGGACAGTACAGAGGAAGGCGAAGGCCAGCATCGAGTTGGCCCACTGCAACAATGATCTCGTTGGGACCGCAAGGGTTCTCCTCGAAAAGGCTCTTCGAAAGAACACCAAACTGACCCCAGGGAGTGGCAAAAGATATCTGAAACCTTTGAAGACGATGTCTAGTCCTTACCGATTCCAGAAAAACATCATCAGAAATGCCGGAGGAACGGTCGGAGCTTGGATTTCTCATCGGACCCTTCCCGGTATTGCTAAAAAGCAAATAGAAATAAGGAGTTAGAACAGTTGCAAATAAAGAAAATAGAAATCGAGAAAGGTGGACAAAAACAAATAATGACGGTTCTCAGAAACTTCACAGACGAAGAATAATGGAGAAAATCATCAGAATAATCATGATGATCATAGAACCCAACAAAAATAAATCAATGACAAGAATCATTGATCTAGACAAGTATAACAGACACACATTTCAAAATAATGGTGTAAAACCACCGAAGAAAACAAAAGGAAAAGTAAAGCCAGGGGACCATACCGTCTTGAAGAGCGAGATGGAGAGTTTCTCCCAGACATTATAAGCTTCTTTATAGGAGACAGGAAGTTAAGAAGGAACAATAAGAGACAAAAGAGAGAAAGAATGAAAAAGTTCTGAACTCTAAAAACATATAATAAAGGAGACATTCTCTCCTCCCAAAAGATTTTATAAGAAACCAAGGGATAACCAACTGGCGCCTCAAGTCCAACGGGTAAAAGCGCACTAAAAGTGCAGACGTGGCGGAAATCGCGGACGTGGCGAAAAGGACGGGACGGTTACGAAGTTTTCTTCCCATCATGCCCTCGGCAAGTTGCAAAGAAAAGGAGAAAAATGTGAGGGTAAAATACCCGATGGCCACGTGTCAACATCCTAAGGGATGAACCCATGATAAGATGATAAGATAGGAGCATCGAATCATCCTCTAAAAAGGCGAGTTTGTCTGAATCGAGACGCATACTACAACGTCACATGAATGATACGTGTAAGGAGTAGTCTAATCCGCTCAGACGGTCAAGTCTAAAAAGAAGGACCGCATTTATGAAGGATAAGGGCAAGATGTGGGCAAATCTATATCATGACAGAAGACTCGGACGATCTATACTGCAACCCAGAAGTTAGAGCACGAGGTTCTCCAAAGAGGGGCTACACGATATGGAGGAGAGCGAGACAACTCAGAAGGAGAACCAAGCAAGCCATCACGAGGGAGAATATAGAACCAGTCCGAAGCAGCAAGGGCGATGTACGATAACTCCACCAGCTCGGACGACCAAGCCTCCACGAGTCTAATTTTATTATAAATACCAGTCCATGTAGAAGGAGATGGACAACTTATGTGTGAATAGATGGTTTTTCTACTGAGAATTCCTGAGATAGATCTAGATACAGATAGAGTAAGAAATCTAAGTGATATTTGTAGCTCTTTCAAGGGTAAGACCTTATAATCAATAAAGAAAATATCTTCTTTCTCGTAGATGTAGGTCGTCATGGCCGAACCACGTTATATGCTTGTGTTAATCTTGACTTTTCATGCTCTTTACATCTTGTTCATCTTGAATCTTGTATGGTTTAGTAGTTTATAGCCTTTAGATCTATTTGGGTGTAGCCATCAGAAAAGATGCAACTACAAACACCTTTGTAAGACCGAGTTCAACTACTTATCTCGTCGACTAGAAAATCACCATCTAATGCTTACTGTGGAACATGACTATCCCTCACTAAGTAGGGGACTTAATGTTGATGGTGAATTTTCAACAAAGGTCAAAATCGTAAAATCATGATACTGCATGTTTCTGCACGGCTTCAGGAACGCATGTGACGATTCATATTTTACGATCCATGATGAATATGTTTCTCGAAAGGCCTTCACTAGATGAGCGTTCGATGCCTCGCATTTTTATCATGACCTCTATGTAGAATTACATAATTGGGCAGTTCTCCATATGATTGAGGACTTAACGCCTTCAGGACATCGGTGACACTCGTTGTTCCCTGACTACATTGAGTGACCCACCTCTACATAGAAGAACGATTGGGCGGTTCTTCGTAAGATTGAGAGCATTAACGCCTTAAGAACGTCGGTGACACTCACTGTTCCCTGACTATGTAGAGAGACCGTGTATAGATCCAGGTGGTTCTCCGTAAGATTGAGGGAAAAACGCCTTCAGGATATCGGCAACACTTTCATTTGTTTCCCGACAATGCACCTTCGTAATGGGTATAACGCTTAATCAAGCTAATATACCTTCTCCAATAGATTAATTCTACCGTGACATTCACCCCTGAATTCCTAGAAGATAATCTATTTTATCTCATTACTCCGATTCCATGGTTGAATCCACGACTGATCTCATGGAATGGTAATAGATAATCATTTTATCTCATTACTCCGATTTCATGATCGAATCCACGGCTGATCTCATAGAATGGTAATAGATAATCTTATTACTCTGATTCTATGGTCGAATCCACGATCCCATGGAATGGTAATGCTCATTTTATTATTCTGAATCCATGGTCGAATCCATGGCTGAGCCTATGGATTGATAATAAATAATTACTCACCTTTATTACTCAGTTTCATGAATCATTCTCCACTGAATTTCATAAATTAGTAATAAATACTCAACAGTCGGGCATCTGGACTATCGCTGAGTAAGTCATAAAATAGTGCAAATGTACTCAACAATGATGCATGAACGAGCACCCAAATGCACGAACGAGCATCCGAAAATGTGGACAAACGAGGAATCCTACACAAAACAGGAGAGAGAAAATAATAACATTAAAATAATAAAGAGGCGCCCATAGGCCGGGCCCACCGGCCGACGGCCGTGCCCTAGACATGGCCGGACCCGTGCCTCCTCCATTATTTTTTCTTATTTTGTCATTTTCATGAACTCATGAGAACTCCTCCATTCTAGCAACTTTCCTTGTTTGAGCAAAACTCACGGTTTCTCCATAGTTTCACGGTTTCATGAGAAATAATAATATAAAATAGGGAAAGGTGTTGCGGGACCGGGCAACATAGCTGTCCGTCTATGCCCTAGCCATGGCCGGTCCCACACCTTGCAATCCCATATCTTTCCTAATTATTATTTCCCTAATCTCATTAAACTCCTCGTTTCAACAAAAATCATGCTTTCTTCATATTTTCTCAAATATTGCTCAAACCAAGAAAAGACCAAAAGGTCAAACGGTCACATGACCGACTAGGTCATTCATGAAAATTATTAAAATATCATTATTTTTATATTTTCAAACATATTGATGAAACAAGCAAAATCCTACTTGTTCATTCGAGCAAAATCAAGAATTTCAGTCAAATCGAACTTTTCTGAAAATCCAAGATATTGCTCAAACGCACATCAAATATTACCGAAACTCTCAGGACTGAGACACGGAAAATATGGCGACACAAGCATGCTCCGTTGACCGACCAAGGTCGGCTCTATGATTGCAACGAGCCAGTCCCGCATGTTTGCCTAATTTTGACCTAATTTGCGCAATTGCTCATATTAGGTCCAAACTCTTTCCAAACAACTTGGGATTTGCTCAATCGACCATCAGCTTGTCCCACACCCTCAATGGCCGGTTTCATGCCTTCTTGGCCAGTCCCTCACTTCTCCATAAATTAGGTTTTAATACTTAATGCTCAGACGAGCACTATTTCAATAAATGATGAAACCGGCATCTAATCATCATTCTTTCGCCAACCAGTCAACTAAGGACTTTGGTGCATGCTCACTTGAGCACTCGGACACCACATGGTCGTCCATTATTCCATGTGGTCGGTCCCTCCCTCACTCATGACCTATTTTCAAAGAATTCATCAATTGACGAACAATTGATCAAAATTAGGGTTTCAACAAAAGCTCCACAAATCATCATTTTGAGCAAGTTCAAACACTAATAAAATTATGATTGGTCCATCAATCAACATCTCGGCTTAATTATATAATATTCTAGAGTCTACTAATATTTTAATTAATATTTTATTGGGTCACGTTACCAATAAATAATTCGTCGAATTGAGAAATACTTGCTCAGTTGCTCGAATATTGATCCAACTATCAATATTCAGTAATTTATCATTAATTCGTCGAATTGATTAATACTTGCTCGGTTGTTCGAATATTGATTCAACTATTAATATTCAGTAATTTATCAGTAATTCGTCATTGAGCAATACTTGCTCAGTTGCTCGAGTATTTATCCAACTATCAATATTCAGTAATTCCTCGAAAAATTTACAATATTTGTTAATATTCAGAACTATACGTCTCAGCAGACATGTTCGACCCATGAATCATTGAGCATTCGTCACTCATGCTCAATTCAACAAAACCTAGACTCATTGACTAAACAGTCAACAATCGACTAATTGAATACACGTCTGTCATGCAGTGATAAGCACGTAAGTGTCACATTTTATACCCATATTTATACTATCTAGGACTCGATATTTGGCTAATACCACTCTTTAGTGCTTTTGTAGAAAATACAAGTAAATTTGATCATTCAAGGAATAAACGCCTAAGTTGCATCTTAAATGGTGTTTGCCAGAGAATCATCCATGTTACTCATAGCACAGGAAGAGATGCCCATGTATGCTTGTTGGCACCACTTAGCCATATCACCCAGTAAAGATCAAAGTGATACCCTGTAGCCCACTAGAAGTGTTGTACACCTAAAGACTACAATTCCTGAACCTGTTTGAGCGACATGTGTATTAGTTGAGTATGTGTACAGGGAGTACTTGTGGCCTTTTCTTCTTATCATTTTAGTGTTCGTATCAGAGAAGAGTCCGGGCATCAATTTGACTTTTATGTCGAAAGCAGCTGCCGGCTAGACGCGATGAGATGGCCACGAATCGATATAAGTGGTACCATGACGTGAGTTGAGGAGAGTAGGGTTGTTCGAGTGCACTAAGGTGTTTTTGCTGGACTGGCAGAAGACAGTGAACAGTTTGCTGCAGTAGTGATGGGGTTGTTACTGCCGGTGATGTTCTAGCTGGCCAGGAGCATACAGAATGGGAAGTGGTGATGATGGCTAGTACTATGAACACTTGGAGTGAACTGAGAAGTGATGGCAGCAGCAGAGCTGAACGCAAGTGGAGGTGTCTGTATGCTAGGCAGTAGTGATCATATTCAACATTGAGGAAAGTATCAAGAGCTACTGTCGGAGTTTTTGCCATCGGCGACTAAGGGTTGATTGAGATTAGAAACTGCAGTTCTGCCATGAAGTTGTGATAGTGGTGGAGGTCTATGAAATGTTTTCGAGTACAAGAACTACAAGTCTGATCTGGGGTTTCGAAGGCAAGGGTATTGAAGAGATATAGGTGTTAATCGAGTTGTGGCAGTGGTGGTGTTCGGTGGTCAAATGGGTGCTGATTTGAGTTGGTTTCGAGTTCGAGGTGGTGGCTGCATGGATTGCTACGGATAAATAGAGTTTGATGAGAACGGAGAAGTGACTGCAGATTCTGATCTCTCACTTGAATCTTTCAGAACAAGGTTGTAGGATTGGAATATCGCAACACCAACACCTTTGCGAAATCCGTAAAACGATACATTGCGAAGACGTCGCAGACAAGTAATATAAATGACGCAACGGATGACGACATCCAGAACATGAGAAAGATGTGAATACCTAGCGAGATCTAGAAGTGTTGCAAGATTGTATATTCGTACACTTGCGATATTTCACAAGTCATTCCAGAAAATAAAGGACAGCTTAGCTATCATCCACTATGTAATACCCTATATAAAGAGCCGGACAGGCCTATTGAGAGGGAGATCTTTTTCGAGTGTTGGGCAAGTCATTAAGAGAAAGAAAGTTTAGAGTGATTGTAATTATTTAGCTCATTTCCATTTCATATTGTAAACATTCAAGAATTTAATCAATAAGAATTATAATTGTTCATCTTAAAATGGTTTGATTGTATAGATTCTTGTGAGGGGTGTATGTAGGATTTCATGCAACTACATATTGGCGCTAGAAGGAGATATTAAACGCTCCTCAAAAACTTTATCAGCTTCACCAACTTCCACACTTTCGCCAGTTGTTGCATTCTCGCCAGAACCTCTTTCACCTGAATTGTTATCGATGACTTCATTGTTAGATGGGATCACCTTTTCATTTGCGACATCTTCGCCGCTTTCGTATTCATAGTCACTATCAGGAGAATTAGGGATTTCATCATCATCTACTTCCAGAGGTTCGATAGATACATTATCAAGAGATTTAGACAATAAGACATCATTCACAAGAACTTCAGCTTTGAGATGAAATTGGCGAAGGAGTGCCCTCTGATGATTCCTACTCTGGATGTCTTTGGAGTAAGTGAGATAATCAAATCTTCTTTCGGCCCGATCGCGAGAACGAGCGAGAGTAGTGGCAAGTAACGAATTCTCTTTGCGAATCTTGGCATAGTTAGACTCCAAAGTAGAAAGGGAGGAGCGAAGATCTTTCTCAGATTCTGCAAAAACGAAGAACAAAAAGAATTATACAAACAAAGAATTCGCAAAAAAATGAATGAGGCAGTCAAATTTTATGACTACCTTCCTTTTGCGAGATAAGATGTTGGGTCAAAGCCAAACAACTACTCTCCAAATGATCCATGGCACTCATCAAAATTATCTCCAACCAAACCTTTTAATCGAGAGTGCAAACTCTTTTCGTTAGAAACAAGTAAGGTATTCTCCTTCGCAAGGAAAGAGTAGGATTCTTTTAACTTGGAATATTGGTCTTTGAGTTGGCTTGTTTTCACACTTAAAGTTATTCTACCCTGAATAAGCTTGTCCTTCTCAACAGTGACTTCTTTGAGTTTACTTCTCAGCAAACAGAGAGATTGTTCTTGTTCATTACATATTTTATGACAGACATCAAGTTGTTGCGAAGAAATCGCCACCTTGTTTAACAAAACTCGCTTCTCTTGAGATAGGGTTCCATTCTCATCCGATAAGGTTTCCACTCTCAAATTAGATTTAGTCAAAGAATAAAAGAGATGAGATAATTCATTATTTAACGAATCCTGCTTCTGGACTAAGTGAGAATTCTCTTGGGTAAGGTTATCTATTTGATCAACTGAGTATGTATGAAGATTATCTAATTGGTTATATTGCTCCATCCAAGCATCTCTATCCATTCGAGTTTCTTCAACGACAGATTCCAACTGATATATCTCCATTTTTCGCTTATGGTTTAAAGCTTGAAAGGCGAACAAAGTCTTCAAAAAAAAAAAAAAAATGGGAGGGAAATAATACCTTTTAATTCTTCGTTCTTTTTGCGAAGATTATCACGATCCAATGAAACATTTTAAAGTTTCTGATTCTCAAGATGGAGAGTGTCACACTTTACAGTCATGTCTTGAAGATTATTCTTCAATATTTCAACTTCTTGTTCTAAAGATGCTTGCGACATCCTGTCAGAACCAAAGTATTTATTCAAGATATCGCAAACACTAGACTTGATGGGATCAATGGAGGTCTTCTTGGCATCATTCATGATATCTGATAACACTTTGAAAGCTACATCCACTCCCTCCAGGTTCTCTTTAGTAAGAGGCAGAGGCATTGAATCGTCCTTGGTCATAGAAACTTCATGAGAAGAGGAAATCTGAGGAAGGTTAATGATTGGGGGAGAAGCAGAGGCATTGATAATAGGAGAAGAGAGGGGTTCATCCTGAGGAACTTCACTTATGGAAAACTCAGGTATAGGAGGAAAATCGGCAGCGACATTTTCAGAGATAGTAAGAGTAGAATTATCTTGCGAAGATATCGCAGAGGTGTTAGTTTATCCTCTGAAGATATCGCAGAGGTGTTGTGAGCTTGAATACGGGAAAGGAAACAAGATTCAACATTTTTAGAACGGCGAGGTTTCTTGGGGATCTATCAATATTTTTGTCATCCCGCGAATCACAAGTCAAATAAGAAACAGAGGCAACAATATTGTTATAGAAGAATAAGTGTTTCTTAATACCTTGTTATTCGCAGCTTTCTTTTAGTAACAAATACTTTCGCTATTGCGATCCCACCAGAACATTATGGTTCAGAACTGAACTTGGTGTTAGATTTGTTCTTACCGAAACAAAAACAAAGATGGGAATCATTAGAGAAGGAATAATATCAGGATGAAACAATTTCAGTAGAAAAGATCAATCACAAAAAGATCAATTTCAGCAAATTCAACAAACCTTGATGGCTCCATAGAAACAGTAGCAGAGAAATAGTAACAGAGAAACAATAGCAGAAAGATGATAAGAAGAACTGCAGAAAGAAGAACAACAATAAGAAGTTGCATGATTTATGAAGAAGACGAAGTAAAAGAAAAGAAACACTTTTATGAGGAATTTCTCCTTAAATAGACAAGAAAAGGATGACCGGTTAACATTAAATGTGCCTTAAAAGGGAAATTTTGGACACGTGTAAGCAATTACACTTAATTTACTAATCACTTCAGAGATTGATGAAAAGAAATGGACAAATAAGTAGTTTGAAAATACAAATTCTCATGACATTCTCTCCTTCGCAGAGAAGACATGAGAAGAGGTAAGATGTAGGATCTAATATCGCAACACCAACACCTTTGCGAAACCGTAAACGATACATTGCGAAGACGTCGCAGAGACAAGTAATATAAATGACGTAACGATGACGACAAAATGTAACATGAGAAAGATGTGAAGACCTAGAGAGATCTAGAAGTGTTATGAGATTGTATATTCGTACACTTGCGATATTTCTCAAGTCATTCCCGAAATAAAGGACAGCTTAGTCATCATCCACTATGTAATACCCTATATAAAGAGTCGAACAAAGCTTATTGGAGAGGGAAATCTTTTTCGAGTGTTGGGCAAGTCATTAAGAGAAAGAAAGTTTAGAGTGATTGTAATTATTTAGCTCATTTCCATTTCATATTGTAAACATTCAAGAATTTAATCAATAAGAATTATAATTGTTCATCTTAAAATGGTTTGATTTTATAGATTCTTGTGAGGGGTGTAGTGTAGGATTTCCTGCAACTACATATTGGCGCTAGAAGGAGATATTAAACGCTCCTCAAAAACTTTATCAGCTTCACCAACTTCCACACTTTCGCCAGTTGTTGCATTCTCGCCAGAACCTCTTTCACCTGAATTGTTATTGACAGCTTCATTGTTAGATGGGATCACCTTTTCATTTGCGACATCTTCGCCGCTTTCGTATTCATAGTCACTATCAGGAGAATTAGGGATTTCATCATCATCTACTTCCAGAGGTTCGATAGATACAGTATCAAGAGATTTAGACAATAAGACATCATTCACAAGAACTTCAGCTTTGAGATGAAATTGGCGAAGGAGTGCCCTCTGATGATTCCTACTCTGGATGTCTTTGGAGTAAGTGAGATAATCAAATCTTCTTTCTACCGATCGCGAGAACGAGCGAGAGTAGTGGCAAGTAACGAATTCTCTTTGCGAATCTTGGCATAGTTAGACTCCAAAGTAGAAAGGGAGGAGCGAAGATCTTTCTCAGATTCTGCAAAAACGAAGAACAAAAAGAATTATACAAACAAAGAATTCGCAAAAAAAAAATGAATGAGGCAGTCAAATTTTATGACTACCTTCCTTTTGCGAGATAAGATGTTGGGTCAAAGCCAAACAACTACTCTCCAAATGATCCATGGCACTGTCAAAATTATCTCCAACCAAACCTTTTAATCGAGAGTGCAAACTCTTTTCGTTAGAAACAAGTAAAGTATTCTCCTTAGCAAGGGAAGAGTAGGATTCTTTTAACTTGGAATATTGGTCTTTGAGTTGGCTTGTTTTCACACTTAAAGTTATTCTACCCCTCGAATAAGCTTGTCCTTCTCAACAATGACTTCTTTGAGTTTACTTCTCAAAGAAATGAGAGATTGTTCTTGTTCATTACATATTTTATGACAGACATCAAGTTGTTGCGAAGAAATCGCCACCTTGTTTAACAAAACTCGCTTCTCTTGAGATAGGGTTCCATTCTCATCCGATAAGGTTTCCACTCCAAATTAGATTTAGTCAAAGAATAAAAGAGATGAGATAATTCATTATTTAACGAATCCACGGACTAAGTGAGAATTCTCTTGGGTAAGGTTATCTATTTGATCAACTCGAGTATGTATGAAGATTATCTAATTGGTTATATTGCTCCATCCAAGCATCTCTATCCATTCGAGTTTCTTCAACGGCGATTCCAACCGATATATCTCCATTTTTCGCTTTATGGTTTAAAGCTTGAAAGGCGAACAAAGTCTTCAAAAAAAAAAAAAAAATGGGAGGAAATAATACCTTTTAATTCTTCTGTTCTTTTTGCGAAGATTATCACGATCCAATGAAACATTTTAAAGTTTCGATTCTCAAGATGGAGAGTGTCACACTTTACTACCATGTCTTGAAGATTATTCTTCAATATTTCAACTTCTTGTTCTAAAGATGCTTGCGACATCCCGTCGTAACCAAAGTATTTATTCAAGATATCGCAAACACTAGACTTGATGGGATCAATGGAGGTCTTCTTGGCATCATTCATGATATCTGATAACACTTTGAAAGCTACATCCACTCCTCCGTGTTCTCTTTAGTAAGAGGCAGAGGCATTGAATCGTCCTTGGTCATAGAAACTTCATGAGAAGAGGAAATCTGAGGAAGGTTAATGATTGGGGGAGAAGCAGAGGCATTGATAATAGGAGAAGAGAGGGGTTCATCCTGAGGAACTTCACTTATGGAAAACTCAGGTATAGGAGGAAAATCGGCAGCGACATTTTCAGAGATAGTAAGAGTAGAATTATCTTGCGAAGATATCGCAGGAGGTGTTGGTTTATCCTGCGAAGATATCGCAGGAGGTGTTGTGAGCTTGAATACAGGAAAGGAAACAGAAGATTCAACATTTTTAGAACGGCGAGGTTTCTTGGGGGATCTATCAATATTTTTGTCATCCTGCGAATCACAAGTCAAATAAGAAACAGAGGCAACAATATTGTTATAGAAGAATAAGTGTTTCTTAATACCTTGTTATTCGCAGCTTTCTTTTAGTAACAATGACTTTCTACCATCCCACGGGAACATTAGGGTTCGGAATCTGTGAACTTGGTGTTAGATTTGTTCTTACCAAACAAAAACAAGATGGGAATCATTAGAGAAGGAATAATATCAGGATGAAACAATTTCAGTAGAAAAGATCAATCACAAAAAGATCAATTTCAGCAAATTCAACAAACCTTGATGGCTCCATAGAAACAGTAGCAGAGAAATAGTAACAGAGAAACAATAGCAGAAAGATGATAAGAAGAACTGCAGAAAGAAGAACAACAATAAGAAGTTGCAGACGATGAAGAAGACGAAGTAAAAGAAAAGAAACACTTTTATGAGGAATTTCTCCTTAAATAGACAAGAAAAGGATGACCGGTTAACATTAAATGTGCCGGTAAAAGGGGAAATTTTGGACACGTGTAAGCAATTACACTTAATTTACGGAATCCTGACGGTAGATTGATGAAAAGAAATGGACAGTTGCGGTAGTTTGAAAATACAAATTCTCATGACATTCTCTCCTTCGCAGAGAAGACATGAGAAGAGGTAAGATGTAGGATCGGAATATCGCAACACCAACACCTTTGCGAAATCCGTAAACGATACATTGCGAAGACGTCGCAGACAAGTAATATAAATGACGTAACGGATGACGACAGCCAGAACATGAGAAAGATGTGAAGACCTAGAGAGATCTAGAAGTGTTGCGAGATTGTATATTCGTACACTTGCGATATTTCTCAAGTCATTCCCGAAAATAAAGGACAGCTTAGCTGTCATCCACTATGTAATACCCTATATAAAGAGTCGAACAGGCTTATTGAGAGGGAAATCTTTTTCGAGTGTTGGGCAAGTCATTAAGAGAAAGAAAGTTTAGAGTGATTGTAATTATTTAGCTCATTTCCATTTCATATTGTAAACATTCAAGAATTTAATCAATAAGAATTATAATTGTTCATCTTAAAATGGTTTGATTTTATAGATTCTTGTGAGGGGTGTAGTGTAGGATTTCCTGCAACTACATATTGGCGCTAGAAGGAGATATTAAACGCTCCTCAAAAACTTTATCAGCTTCACCAACTTCCACACTTTCGCCAGTTGTTGCATTCTCGCCAGAACCTCTTTCACCTGAATTGTTATTGACAGCTTCATTGTTAGATGGGATCACCTTTTCATTTGCGACATCTTCGCCGCTTTCGTATTCATAGTCACTATCAGGAGAATTAGGGATTTCATCATCATCTACTTCCAGAGGTTCGATAGATACAGTATCAAGAGATTTAGACAATAAGACATCATTCACAAGAACTTCAAATTTTGAGATGAAATTGGCGAAGGAGTGCCCTCTGATGATTCCTACTCTGGATGTCTTTGGAGTAAGTGAGATAATCAAATCTTCTTTCGGCCCGATCGCGAGAACGAGCGAGAGTAGTGGCAAGTAACGAATTCTCTTTGCGAATCTTGGCATAGTTAGACTCCAAAGTAGAAAGGGAGGAGCGAAGATCTTTCTCAGATTCTGCAAAAACGAAGAACAAAAAGAATTATACAAACAAAGAATTCAAAAAAAAAATGAATGAGGCAGTCAAATTTTATGACTACCTTCCTTTTGCGAGATAAGATGTTGGGTCAAAGCCAAACAACTACTCTCCAAATGATCCATGGCACTGTCAAAATTATCTCCAACCAAACCTTTTAATCGAGAGTGCAAACTCTTTTCGTTAGAAACAAGTAAGGTATTCTCCTTCGCAAGGGAAGAGTAGGATTCTTTTAACTTGGAATATTGGTCTTTGAGTTGGCTTGTTTTCACACTTAAAGTTATTCTACCCTGAATAAGCTTGTCCTTCTCAACAGTGACTTCTTTGAGTTTACTTCTCAGCAAACAGAGAGATTGTTCTTGTTCATTACATATTTTATGACAGACATCAAGTTGTTGCGAAGAAATCGCCACCTTGTTTAACAAAACTCGCTTCTCTTGAGATAGGGTTCCATTCTCATCTGATAAGGTTTCCAGCTCCAAATTAGATTTAGTCAAAGAATAAAAGAGATGAGATAATTCATTATTTAACGAATCCTGCTTCTGGACTAAGTGAGAATTCTCTTGGGTAAGGTTATCTATTTGATCAACTGAGTATGTATGAAGATTATCTAATTGGTTATATTGCTCCATCCAAGCATCTCTATCCATTCGAGTTTCTTCAACGACGATTCAACGGATATATCTCCATTTTTCGCTTATGGTTTAAAGCTTGAAAGGCGAACAAAGTCTTCAAAAAAAAAAAAAAAATGGGAGGGAAATAATACCTTTTAATTCTTCGTTCTTTTTTGCGAAGATTATCACGATCCAATGAAACATTTTAAAGTTTCTGATTCTCAAGATGGAGAGTGTCACACTTTACAGTCATGTCTTGAAGATTATTCTTCAATATTTCAACTTCTTGTTCTAAAGATGCTTGCGACATCCTGTCAGAACCAAAGTATTTATTCAAGATATCGCAAACACTAGACTTGATGGGATCAATGGAGGTCTTCTTGGCATCATTCATGATATCTGATAACACTTTGAAAGCTACATCCACTCCCTCCAGGTTCTCTTTAGTAAGAGGCAGAGGCATTGAATCGTCCTTGGTCATAGAAACTTCATGAGAAGAGGAAATCGAGGAAGGTTAATGATTGGGGGAGAAGCAGAGGCATTGATAATAGGAGAAGAGAGGGGTTCATCCTGAGGAACTTCACTTATGGAAAACTCAGGTATAGGAGGAAAATCGGCAGCGACATTTTCAGAGATAGTAAGAGTAGAATTATCTTGCGAAGATATCGCAGGAGGTGTTGGTTTATCCTGCGAAGATATCGCAGGAGGTGTTGTGAGCTTGAATACAGGAAAGGAAACAGAAGATTCAACATTTTTAGAACGGCGAGGTTTCTTGGGGGATCTATCAATATTTTTGTCATCCTGCGAATCACAAGTCAAATAAGAAACAGAGGCAACAATATTGTTATAGAAGAATAAGTGTTTCTTAATACCTTGTTATTCGCAGGCTTTCTTTTAGTAACAGCGACTTTCGGTTGCGATCCCACGGGAACATTAGGGTTCAGAACTGTGAACTTGGTGTTAGATTTGTTCTTACTGAAACAAAAACAGCATGGGAATCATTAGAGAAGGAATAATATCAGGATGAAACAATTTCAGTAGAAAAGATCAATCACAAAAAGATCAATTTCAGCAAATTCAACAAACCTTGATGGCTCCATAGAAACAGTAGCAGAGAAATAGTAACAGAGAAACAATAGCAGAAAGATGATAAGAAGAACTGCAGAAAGAAGAACAACAATAAGAAGTTGCAGACGATGAAGAAGACGAAGTAAAAGAAAAGAAACACTTTTATGAGGAATTTCTCCTTAAATAGACAAGAAAAGGATGACCGGTTAACATTAAATGTGCCGGTAAAAGGGGAAATTTTGGACACGTGTAAGCAATTACACTTAATTTACGGAATCCTGACGGTAGATTGATGAAAAGAAATGGACAGTTGCGGTAGTTTGAAAATACAAATTCTCATGACATTCTCTCCTTCGCAGAGAAGACATGAGAAGAGGTAAGATGTAGGATCGGAATATCGCAACACCAACACCTTCGCGAAATCCGTAAACGATACATTGCGAAGACGTCGCAGACAAGTAATATAAATGACGTAACGGATGACGACAGCCAGAACATGAGAAAGATGTGAAGACCTAGAGAGATCTAGAAGTGTTGCGAGATTGTATATTCGTACACTTGCGATATTTCTCAAGTCATTCCCGAAAATAAAGGACAGCTTAGCTGTCATCCACTATGTAATACCCTATATAAAGAGCCGAACAGGCTTATTGAGAGGGAAATCTTTTTCGAGTGTTGGGCAAGTCATTAAGAGAAAGAAAGTTTAGAGTGATTGTAATTATTTAGCTCATTTCCATTTCATATTGTAAACATTCAAGAATTTAATCAATAAGAATTATAATTGTTCATCTTAAAATGGTTTGATTTTATAGATTCTTGTGAGGGGTGTAGTGTAGGATTTCCTGCAACTACAAAGGTGTTTGGTAGCAAACAACTTGAGCTGGACTTGAATTTTTCCCGAGTTTATTAGAGCCGCGAAGAGAGTTGGAAGGAGCTGAGACTTGCTGTTGCAGTCAGTGAAGACGGAATCTTTGCAGCTGCGAAGATCAATGGGTTTTCGTCGGTGGTGGTGGCTGGTTTGAATTATGATCTCTTGGTTTCGTGCAAGCTTTAAACTGCAGTGAGTCAATACTCCAATTGTGTTGTTGGGTTGAAGTGCAGGCAGCCGAATGGTTATATTCCGGGTCAAGACGTAATAGCGGCAACGTCTTTAGAGTTCTTCCTTTTGGTGCTGGCGGACTACGGTACTGTAGATGGGTATTCTCCAGTGGAAAATGGATGAGTCTAAGTAACTATTGGCAGTAGAATGGAAGTTGCCGGTGGCCGAGATTCATATGGGTTAAGTCGAACTCAGAAAGGAATAGAATGGGTGCTTGGGTTTGAGTTTGTATTATGCCTGAATAGGGAAGTGGCCAGACGGACGGAGATCAAAGGCGGTGCCTGTGGTTTTCTGTTGCAAGAGATGGGACTCGGATATTAGTGGACTCGGTACTGGCCTTAATATGAAGGTTATTATTGGGGCGTCACATTCCATTAGAGGGGCTTCACCTATTAGGATAAAAACGGGTCACCCATAAGTAATATCAAAAACCCCTTATCTCAAATAATGTTGTAATGACCAAACAACCCTTATGTAGTTAATTTTAATTTAATTTAATTATTATCTAATTAAATTAAGAAGATGAATTTTGTTACATATTTGTGAATTCTGGGACAGTTTTTGTGGGAAAAAAAACTAGAGAGTAGAGGAAAAAGAAAAAAATTTCAAAACCTAGATTTTTTGATTCACTCAACAAAAATGGATGAAACAAGTTATCAATTCGAGGTGGGTGAATTTTTGTATGATAGAGAAAACAAGTTTTACATTCCTCATGTTGGAGACTAAGAGATGGATGATTTGTTAGATGGTAGAGAGGGTTTAACATAAAGTGATGATGAATCTCAACCAATTGAACAAATAAATCAACAAAGTGAAGAACCAATGGTTGAAAATCAACATGTACACCTCTAAACTATCTCCCATGGGTTCAATTTCGCTCAAAACTAGCTTAAGTACGCAAAAAGTTTGAGATTTTTAGACTTTCATGGAAAATTACGGTTGGGTTTAGCTTTGCTTCCAACCGTAATTTAGGTTTACGTCTAGGTTTTGGAAGAACTCCAAACCGTAACTGGTTTCCAATAGGAAAAAATTGAATTACAGTTGGTAATATGTCATGCAAAACACTTCTAAAACCCAGACGTGGGAGAATACGTCTGGAAAAAAATTCACTAACCTAGAAATAGAAAGATTACGTCTGGAAAGTTTACTTCGCGAGCCTAGACGTAGAAGATTACTTCTGGAAAAATTACATCACGAACCTAGACGTAATCCAATTTGAAGCTTCTTCTAAAACATCCAGGAAGAATTACGTCTAGGTTAGCCTATAAGATAAGCACAGGACGTAAATTCATTTTCTACAAATTGGAATTATAAGGAACCTGGACGTGATTTCAATTTCTACGGTTGGAATGAAGAGAAACCTGGACGTAAACCAACATGCAAGCTAATTCTACGGTTTGAATTCATCCAAACCTGGACGTAAGTTCTTCAAAAACTGAAATTACGGTTGGCGAACCTAGACGTAATCGCAACGATGAAGTGAATTGAACTGAAATTGTTGAGAAGGAAGAGGATCAGTTTTTTTGTGAATTAGAATAGAAAAAATTAGGTTTTTAAATTTTTATTTTAGTTCAAGGGTAATCTAGACATTTTTTTTATGTGTTAGGATATCCCATAGCCTCTTTTTTGGACACTAAGAATCCAAGTGAAGCCCCTCTAATGAAGTGTGACGCCTTAATAATAGCCTTCCTTAATATGGAAGCTAAAGCTGGTGTCGGATTGGGCCTTGAGCACATGTGCTAGGTCCAGAATAAATTCTTCAACAAGACCTATATTTTGAAGAGGGGGGAGGCGACGACGTCTACAGAGTATAGAGAAAAAGACGGTTTGAAGTTCCATTACCTCAATTTTGTTTCGATTTGCTATTGATTTCTTTCATTTGTTTATGGCTTTTGAGAAAGCCATGTTTGGCTAGACTTTTGTAACTAGGGTTTATGGGTTGAAACCATTTTGGGTATTAGGGTACTTTAATTTGATTTGATTATATAGCAATAAACTAATATGATATGAATAGATTAATTCTTGAATAATATTATTGATTGATCGAAAAAATGAGTTGTTGCTTCACCGGTTCTACAACCTATGAGCGTAATTGATAGTTTTACAAATATGTTTGTCTTATTATTTGATAATCCATGCTTGGTTAATTACTATGATGGGTTATGCTTAGAAAAGCCATATAATATTTGTGAACCTAAGTTTAGTTTCGTATAACTTTCTCGTTGATGCAATTTGATGGCTCATGCTTAGATTAAGTCTTTTAATTTGCCATGCTTAGGGTATACCAGTGATATTTGCGACTCTAATACATATAATATGTGATGTCGATAGAACAAATAATAAATAAATATTCATGATTTATGTTTCATTTCAGTAATTCAATAGAAATAGTGGTGGATACCAATAAAACCCTGGTTACCGTTTATCTCTACAAATATGCTTTATTATTTTAGTTTAATTTTATTAGTGTATTTCCATCGCTCCCTGTGGGTTCGACCCGTACTTGCCTCTGTCTACTAGTTAGACACCGTGCGATTGCGGTTATCTGTTAAGTGCATATTTTGTGTCGAATCCATGCTAGTAATTGTTTAGTTTCTTACAAATTATTGTATATTACGTTTTTTTTCTCTTATTAGTGTTTTGCTAGGTGAATCATCCAAAAGAAGTGAAATTGCACATAATTGTGCAATAAAAGAAGTTAGCTGCAAGCGGAGAAGGGCCAAAGACCAAGTGGAACTCATCCAAATTTAGGAGTTCTTGCTATCATCTCGAAGAGAACGAAAATACGAAGCAACTGGCGAAAGAACGAATTCATTCCGATATCAAATGAGGAAGCTAGGAGCAAAAGAAGAGTAAACTAAGAATTGCACTGTCGGTCTTGCAAGACTGACAGTTGAAAGGGTAAACTCTTAAAGGCACCAGCCATGCAGATCAGGGGCACCACCTTTCTTCTTCATGCACAAGCGATCAAAAACCAGTGGTTCTTTTCATGAACAACGAAACTGGTTCAAAATTGCTCGTTTCCATTAATAAGCAGTGTTGGAGCTCGCGGAAAGTCGATGGTTAGCTTATGGGTCATTGAATGAACTCGACTTGGAGTATGGGAGATGAACAGAAGCCGTGTTCATTGACGGAGAAGAACTCGAGTTCGACTGGCAGAGAAGTTGATGTTGTGGTAATCGAGTTGAAGTTATGACGCTGGTACTTGATGGCAGCAATGACGAGAACAAAGAGATGAACTGTTGTGGCTACTGGTGTTGTTGGCAGTGAGGGGTATGCTCGAGTTTGAAGAATGGATGTTAGCAGGTGCTATTGGTCATGGGACTGAAGGAGGAGAACGGATCGAGTCTGTAATGAGACAATAATGGAGTTGAGCTTAGCTTGCTGCAATACTCGGCAGTAGATGAGCAGAGGATGGACGTGACTATGGCAGCTTATGTTGGTGATTGCAGTCGGAAGAGAATGAATGGGAGTTGTGGGCTATTAAGAAGCTCGAGTTAAGATATCTAAAGTATGTGAACTATGGAAGTGGTTAGCTGCCATTGGCAGTGAGAAGATGAAGCTAACTGTAGATGCTGCCAGCGAAACGAGATGGTGATTGGCGTGGCTTAGTAAAACAGGGAAGAATATGCCAGGGATAGATGAGTAATGTGCTGCTGTCCTTGGTTTGCTGCCATTGATCATTGGGTTACTGAAGTGGAGAAAAGTATCAGCAAAACAAGGTTTTCGCAGTGACGATGGAGTAGAGCTGGTGTGGTTTACTGTCGATGGAGTTTTGGATTCAGAAGATTATAAATCTTCACAGATAGCCTGGTATACGCGGGAGTTATTGGCTTAGGTTTGAAAACTCAGAAGATTATGAAACTCTCGATTGCCACAGTATCCGTGAAATGACGAAGGGAAGAATGAAATTTCAGGGGAAAAATATTTTCATGGAGCAGTATATGTCCATGAGTTTCCGAGGAAGAAATCCAAAATCCGTAACTTTTTATTTTCACGGAGGAAGAAGGGTCCGTGAATCTTACGGGAGAAGACTAAAAATCCAGGGAAAACTAATCTTCACGGAGGGATGTCTAGCCGAGTTATGATGGGGAAAAGACGATGTATTGCCAGTCCTACGGAACTGACAGGCCAGAGAGAGTTAAGATTTGGTTTTGGGTTGGACTTCTTCCGTATATGTGAAGCCCAATAGCTGTTTGGGTTAGTTTTGGCATGGCCAGACTTGGACCTGTGCTGTATTTGGCTAAGTTTTGGCAACTTAGTTCGCAGGGGATTTGGCAAGGGCGCATCTGTAATTTGGACACATATAAAAGAGAGTTTTTATCAAGATATCATATAATCTTTTATCAAGCCATTGGAGAGGAGAACTCAAGAGAGGAAAAGCTAGGTTTTTGGAGCAATTCATCACCGTAACTATTTCATTACCATTTTATCATATGAAACTCATGGGTTTTGTTAGTACTATGAGTAGCTAAACTTCTTAATGATTGGGGATGAATTTTATGTTCTAGACATGATTTGAGTTATTATATAAATCTATTTGGAAGTTGTTCACATGATTATTGATTGTTTATACTAATTAGATTATTTATGAATAATTGATAGATTGTTTAGGTGGCCAACTGAATTAATTTGTTGATTTAATCAAATGCTAGTATTGAGTTAGGAGATAAGTAATAGTCGAATAATTCATACAAAAGTAGAGAACACAAGACCTTGCGGAGGGGATTACTGTAGTGTGATTGTGTGTATAAACAACACTAGAAAGTGGACCTTGAGCTAAGAGTCTAACTACAAGGATCAATCTATAATTCACAAAAGATAAAGCATTCATACAAATTACACCTTGAGTGAGCTACTACTATGTGGTTTCGAAGAATAGAATTTGGTATTGGAGAGCTTCCGTACCCAGTGATTTAAGGAATTTAGGGGATAGCACTGAGCTAGCTGTTATTCCACAGTTGGTAATAATTTGTGATTAATTGTATTAATGGATGAATATAATAACTTGATGACGGTTTAGTAACGAAAAAGGATTCCCTGATCATATTTCTCTCAATTGCTTGCAACTTAATTATTTTTAATTGCTTTGATTTTGTTTTAATCCAAACCAAAACCCCCATTGTGACACTTTTTGACAACTAAAACTCCCTACTCTTCGTGGGAACGAACTTGACTTCCATTATATTATTTTTAATTGAGTGAAAATAAGATATTAATTTGATTGCACCTACGGCACGCATCAAATTTTGGCGTCGCTGTCGAGGAGCAGTTGGTAGCTTTAGTTGTTATTTCTTTTTGTTTTCTTTTTGTTTTTAGTCTTATTTTTAGTTTTTGATTTAGCTTTTTTGAGAATTTTGTTCAGGTACTTAATCCCTGGCACCGAAAGATTAGGATTATCTGAGGTGCGAATTCAAACTTCGCAAGGGAACAAGACTTTACAAGCATGTCCACAGTTGCAATCAGAACTTTCTACAAAAGAGATGGTTAATACAGACGACGAGATAGATCCTCCACCTCCGGAGAGGAAGTTAGGAGAGTTAACATCTCCATGCTTAGATTCGCAACCACTGTGCATTTCAATCACTAACCCAGTAGAACTGAAGTCGAATCTACTTCATCATCTACCAAAGTTCAAGGGACATCCAGGTGAAAATCCAAATCGACACCTTCAACAGTTCCAGAACACGATGACAAGTCTGAGGCATACAACCGCAGACAAAGATATGGCTATGCTACAAGCCTTCCCATTCTCATTGAAAGACTTAGTAGAAGAATGGTTGTATTGTCTTCCTCCAGGGAGTGTTACAACATGGACTGAGATGAAAAACCTATTTCTGGAGAAGTATTTTCCTGCTTCCAAAGCGGCATACGTTCGTAAGAAGATTAGTAGCATTCTACAAATATCTGGGGAGTCTCTATATGAATATTGTGAGAGGTATAAGAAGTTGCTGGCAAGCTGCCCACACCATAATATATACTCAATACTTATCATTCAATACTTCTACGAAGGATTACTTCCATAACAGAGGAATTTGATTGATGTGGCTGCCGCTGGTTCACTTACTAAGAAGACAATCTCATAGGCAACCAGTTTGATTGAGAGTATGGCTTCCAATGGTCAACAATTCTACACCGAAACAACTCTAATGTCTCAAGAGTTAGCGAGATGGGAGAGTCTCGCACACGGTCGAGCAACGGATGAACAACATAGAAAAGGTAGTACAATGAATGGCAAGCAGTGATTATTCCTTCTTATGAAGAAGAGTCTGAACAGGTGAATGCTATGTTCCCTATTCAGAGGCCAAGGTATGATCCCTACTCTAATACTTATAATCCGAGTTGGAAAGATCACCCAAATTTCAGTTATGCAAATCAGCAGGCTGCAGCTCCTAATCCTTATGAGCGACAAAGTGGTTTTCAACAACCACTGTTCTGACCACAACCTCCACCTCAGCCTCAACAACAAACTCAGAGTTCCAGTTTAGAGGAGATGATGAAAACGATGATGCAAAAGCAAGATGCCAATGCTCAGCGTCAAGATGCAATCCTACAGAAACAAGACATGGCAATAAAGGACTTGCAACTTCAAATGGGACAATTGGATACAGACATGAATGAAATAAAAGCACAAAATTCAGTAAAGTTTCCATCACAACATTTTGTGAATCCAAGAGCGAACGTCAATGTTGTAACTCTAAGAAGTGGGAAGCAAACTGAAGAGCCAAAACAACAAGAAAAGGTTAGTCACGACTTGGAAGAGGAAGTAGAGGTGGAAACCTGTTCCAAAGGAAAAGCCAACCTCAACTCGGCCAACCTAAGGACACAGTTCCTACTTTTACCACACCACCTCCTTTTCCTAGTCGTTTTGCCAAGTCAAAGAAGCAAGCTCTAGACAAGGAGATTATGGATATTTTCAAAGAAGGTGCATATCAACATTCCATTTATTGAGGCCATCGAAGCGGTACCCGGGTATGCCAACGTTATGAAGGATTTGTGTACAAGGAATGAGATGTTGATTGCTAACGAGATCACTCGGAGTGGGAGAAAGTGCTTGACTATGTTGCTAAACAAGATGCCTGCAAAGTGTAAAGATCCCGGTGGTTTTACAAAGTGCGATTCTTTATTGGTGACAAACGGTTCGAGCGTGCTTTGCTTGATTTGGGAGCTTCCATAAGTGTGATGTCCGCCGATGTTTATGATTCATTGAATCTCGGACCTTAAAAGGAGACAGGGATTATTATTCAATTAGCTAATAAGTCTAACATATATCCTAAGGGACTCGTGGAAGACGTGTTGGTGCAAGTGAATGAATTAATATTTCCTATTGATTTCTTTGTTGTGGATATGCGGGAATGGGGACAATTGTTCGTCTACTTCATTACTTCTTCGGAGACCATTTATGAAGACTGCTAAGACGAATATTGATTGTGATACTGGGACACTCACTATGGAGTTTGACAAAGAGGTTATACGCTTCAATATTTTTGAAGCCATGCGTTATCCAACCGATATCCATTCCGCATTTTCTGTTGATGTTATTGGTTCGTTGGCATAACAGATATTTGATTTGATCAACGGAGATGAACTTGAATATGTGCTACAAAATAGCATTGATTTGGACGTCCATGGCATGCCTAACTTGTACGTTGATATTCCCAAGGAGTTCGTTGAGACATGTGGTGCTTTAACAGCATCACAAGAAGTTAGAAAGTGTAATATTTCATATATCTCTTTACACCTTGAATCGATGAAGTTCCTTTACCTTCACAGTGCAGGCACCTAAATTAGAGCTGAAACCTCTACCCGATCACTTAAAGTATGCTTACTTGGGTGATGGGGAAGAGCTTCCAGTCATTATTGCAAAGAATCTCACAAAGAATACAGGAAGAACGCCTCCTTAGGGTTCTGAAAGAGCACAAAACGGCTATTGGTTGGACAATTGCTGACATCAAAGGCATTAGTACAGCCATGTGCATGCATAGAATCCTTATGGAAGATGACATCAAGCCAGTACGTGATGCTCAGCGTAGGATTAACTCCCCAATGATGGAGGTAGTGAAGAAAGAGATCATCAAATTGCTAAGTGTGGGGGTGATTTACCCAATTTATGATAGCAAATGAGTTAGTCCGGTGCAAGTGGTTCCTAAGAAATCAGGTGTCACTGTTGTTAAAAATCAAGATAATGAACTCGTTCCTACAAGAGTTCAAACAGGATGGCGAGTGTGCATAGACTACAGAAAGCTCAATTCGGCTACCCGCAAGGATCATTTTCCTTTGCCTTTCATTGATCAGATGTTAGAGAGGTTAGCGAGACATTCTCATTATTGCTTTTTGGATGGTTATTCGGGATACAATCAAATTGTTATTGCACCGGAGGATCAAGAGAAGACTACTTTCACTTGTCCTTTCGGTACATTCGCATATAGAAGAATGCCATTTGGTCTTTGGAATGCTCCTGCCACTTTTCAGAGATGTATGGTTAGTATATTTTCTGATTACGTGGAAAACATCATTGAGGTATTTATGGACGACTTCAATGTTTATGGTGATTCATTTGATATTTGTTTAAATAATCTTGAACTTGTGCTTAAAAGATGCATATACACTAATCTTGTTTTAAACTGGGAGAAATGCCACTTTATGGTAGACCATGGAATTGTACTTGGCCACATTGTGTCCTCTCAAGGGCTCGAGGTAGACAAGGAAAAGATAGACTTGATTAGGAACTTACAATACCCCACTTTGGTGAGGGAAATTCGTTCGTTTCTTGGTCATGCAGGTTTTTATAGGAGGTTTATCAAAGATTTCTCCAAAATCTCAATGCCGATGTGTAAATTATTGCAAAAGGAGGTTGCCTTTAACTTCGACCATGAGTGCAAGGATGCCTTTAATAAATTGAAGGAATTATTGACTACTGCACCAATTATTAAGTCACCTGACTGGAGTTTGCCGTTCGAGTTAATGTGTGATGCAAGTGATTATGCAGTCGGAGCTGTTTTGGGTCAAAAAGTAGACAAGAGGTCACATGTGATTTATTATGCATCAAGGACCCTAAACGATGCTCAAATCAACTATTCTACTACTTGAAAGAGTTGTTGGCTATAATATTTGCATTAGAAAAATTTAGAGCTTATTTGGTGGGTACCAATGTGATTGTATATTCTGATCATGCAGCACTACGGTACCTATTAAAAAAGAAGGAGGCTAAGCCAAGACTCATACGTTGGATTCTTTTGCTACAAGAATTCAATATGGAAATTAGAGATAAGAAAGGTGTTGAGAATACAGTTGTTGATCATCTTAGTAGACTTGTTGTTTCCGAAGAAGAACTCCCATTACGGGATCGTTTTCCCGGACGAACAACTTTTCTCAATTGAAGAATCAACGACTTGGTACGCTGATATCGTGAACTATTTGGTTACAAGGCAAGTACCTAGTACAATGTCTACTTTTCAAAAGCTAAAGCTTAAGAAAATATCCAAGCAAATGTGTGGGATGAACCCTACTTGTGGAAATATAGTGTTGATCAAATTATCCATGGTGCGTACCAAACTCGAATTTGATCAATTCTATTTTTTATCATTTTTATGCTTGTGGTGGTCACTTTGGTGCAAAACGTCTCAGCTCTCAAAGTCCTTGAGAGTGGCTTTTATTGGCCTACCCTATTTGAGGATGCATATGCTTTTTGCAAATCTTGTGATAGATGTCAACGAACGGGCAATCTAGGTGCTCGAAATCAAATGCCACTCAATCCTATTCTCACTGTCGAGATTTTTGATGTGTGGGGCATTGATTTTATGGGTCCTTTTGTTAATTCGAATGGAAAATTTTATATACTTTTTGTTGTGGACTATGTTTCTAAATGGGTGGAAGCTAAAGCCACCACTACTAATGATTCTAAAGTTGTTTGTGAGTTTGTGAAGGAATATATTTTCTCTAGACATGATACACCAAGAGTGGTTATCAGTGATGGAGGCTCGCACTTTAAGAAATCCTTCCATGCTCTCCTCAAGAAGTACAACATTACACACAAGATTGGTACGCCGTATCACCCACAAACTAGTGGGCAAGCTGAAATTTCTAATCGTGAGATTAAGTCCATCCTTGAGAAAACCGTTAATGCTACACGGAAGGATTGGACTCCCTTGAGTTTCAAGATTTACTCCCTCTGGAGGAGTAGTAATGAGACTGCCAAGTCCGGCTGACGACTTTAAACCAAGCGCTAATGGGAGGCAACCCATAGGTTTTGTATCTTAAACCCTTTTAATTTTTGTTTTTATTGTTTTCATATCATATTTTCATCCCCGTGTTTAATTTCATTGAGTCCGTAATCTATTTTAGAAGGAAATTATGACGAATACCTTTTCGTCAGAAAAATTCAGACTGCGCGTAGTTCAGTCCAGATACCATAACTGTCAGACAATTTATCGAAATACTGTGCCCTTTTGAGACTTTGTAGAAAACACATAGATGAACAACTTTTGTGAAATGGAGTTTTTCCAAATTACTTACCAATTTTCACATTGTTTGCGTTTTATCTGTTGTTACGTTAGAATTCAGAATTTTTCGGTTTTACACATTGAGGACAATGTGAAGTTTAAGTGTGAGGGAGTATTTTGCATATTGATTTTTCAATTTCTTTGTATATATTTGAATAAAACCTCCAACTTTTAGATATTTTAGAGTTACTAGCATACTTCTAGGTATGTTTACATAGAGATTCTGACCGACATAACTGAACTTGGAAGTGTTAGGGAACTACATTCGGATTTCTTACGAATTGGAGTGTTAAATAATGGATTTAATCATGCCGGTGATGCAAATTAGGAGCAGGGAGAAATGCATTATTAGAGTTTCTGATCAATCATTAACGGAGACTATCCATTTTCATATCAACCAAGGCACCAGACCAAATTTTCTTTGTAACTGACTAAAGAGCTTTCTTTTGAGTGTGTGTCACCGTACGTTAATTCCGGGTAGAATGGTGAGCTACCCAACCTCCCACCAATAGAAGCACTATTTTTGATCTCTTGAGTGCTAATTTTGTCAATCATGAGGGTGACGTCTATAGACGAAAACCACCTTCTTGTAGTTTGATTTGCAGTTAGCACCATTCTCTCTCTCGACAACAACAGATCCATAGAAACACCATCATCATCAACAAGTGGAACGACATCAATTCCGGGTAGAATGGTGAGCTACCCAACCTCCCACCAATAGAAGCACTATTTTTGATCTCTTGAGTGCTAATTTTTTCAATCATGAGGGTGACGTCTATAGACGAAAACCACCTTCTTGTAGTTTGATTTGAAGTTAGCACAATTCTCTCTCTCGACAACAACAGATCCATAGAAACACCATCATCATCAACAAGTGGAGCGACATCAAAATTTACAAGGAAAGTTGAAGACGTTTGAGGTTTACAAGCAACAATTCAAGGAAGAGCAAAAAAATTTCATATCCAAGTAAAAGCAACAATGAGGAGATTTTTATATACATGTTGAAGACTTACATATAAAGAGCGGAATTCTATATCTAAGTATGAAGACTTATTACAAGAGCGAAGAAAATCAAAAGATGAGAGTTATTGAAGTTTATGATACGAAGGCATTACAAGTTGTGAAGATCAAAGTGGTAACGTACTTCTTTCATGGCCATGTTAATTTTATTTTATATTTATTGTTTTAGTTGCAATCTCTCTTTAAAAAAAACAAAAAAAATAATATATATATATACAAAGAGATTTTCATTTAGGTTGTTATTTGTTCAATAAGGCCATGTGGAAGAAAAATATATAAAGAAGTTTCAAGCAACAAGGAAATTGAGGAAAAGAGTACAAATCGTCGAAGTTCTACAAGTTCAAGAGTTTATCATCAACAGTTGAAGACCGAAGACGAAGACCAAAAAGATGAAGAAGACGACCCGAAGGAAGAAGTTTATATTGGATGCTGTGAGAGTGGTGCTTTCATCATTGCAATCGGATGTGAAGGTGGTAAGTACTCTCATCCTTGCTATAGTGGTTGATTTCCTTTTGTATAGATCACCAGAAAAATATCTTTATTTTCCACGATTTTGTGGAGTCTCCAGAAATACTTCGGAAGGTTTATTTCCCACCATTCAACGTGTGTAGGATTCTCTCTTCATTCCTACCTGCACACATGTGAGACCCATAAAAAAGCCGGCTTATTGAGTGCAATTATCATAAAATCCTTTTAAGTGGGGCAGAAGTCGAGGCGAAATGCTTATTGATCGCTCTCAAACACGCATTCTCTCATTATGGTGTGGTTATTTCTCACTCAAGATTTAATAATGAATATGTTCTTTGGTATTTCTAACTTCTTATTACTAGCATGCAGAAACTCTATGTCCTCATAGCTCTTTAGATGCTTGGGAAGCTGGAACGCTTTGAAGTTTGAGTAGGTTTTGTGGGTATACCTCTCGTAAGCCCTCACGAGAATATAACTCGTCCACTAGGGACACCTAGGGGTTTAAAGGCCTGTTATTCATGCTAAGAGTAACCGTATCCTCGGCGACATGAAGTTGTTGTATTTTAGATAGTTTGCTCGAGGACTAGCAAAAGCCAAGTGTGGGGGAATTTGTTAAGTGCATATTTTGCATATATTTTGTGTCGAATCCATGCTAGTAATTGCTTAGTTTCTTACAAATTATTGTATATTACGTTTGTTTTCTCTTATTAGTGTTTTGCTAGGTGAATCATCCAAAAGAAGTGAAATTGCACATAATTGTGCAATAAAAGAAGTTAGCTGCAAGCGGAGAAGGGCCAAAGACCAAGTGGAACTCATCCAAATTGAGGAGTTCTTGCTATCATCTCGAAGAGAACGAAAATACGAAGCAACCGGCGAAAGAAAGAATTCATTCCGACATCAAATGAGGAAGCTAGGAGGAAAAGAAGAGTAAACTAAGAATTGCACTGTCGGTCTTGCAAGACTGACAGTTGAAAGGGTAAACTCTTAAAGGCACCAGCCATGCAGATTAGGGGCACCACCTTTCTTCTTCATGCACAAGCGATCAAAAACCAGGGTTCTTTTCATGAACAACAGAAACTGGTTCAGCTGTCGTTTCCATTAATGGCAGTGTTGGAGCTCGCGGAAAGTCGATGGTTAACTTATGGGTCATTGAATGAACTCGACTTGGAGTATGGGAGATGAACAGAAGCCGTGTTCATTGACGGATAAGAACTCGAGTTTGACTGGCAGAGAAGTTGATGTTGTGGTAATCGAGTTGAAGTTATGACGCTGGTACTTGATGGCAGCAATGACGAGAACAAGGAGATGAACTGTTGTGGCTACGGTGTTGTTGGCAGTGAGGGGTATGCTCGAGTTTGAAGAATGGATGTTAGCAGGTGCTATTGGTCATGGGAGTGAAGGAGGAGAACGGCTCGAGTCTGTAATGAGACAATAATGGAGTTGAGCTTAGCTTGCTGCAATACTCGGCAGTAGATGAACATAGGATGGACGTGACTATGGAAGCTTATGCTGGTGATTGCAGTCGGAAGAGAATGAACGGGAGCTGTGGGCTGTTAAGAAGCTCGAGTTAAGATATCTAAAGGATGTGAACTATGGAAGTGATTAGCTGCCATTGGCAGTGAGAAGATGAAGCTAACTGTAGATCTTTTGCCAAATAAACGAGATGGTGATTGGCGTGGCTTAGTAAAACGAGGGAAGAATATGCCGAGGGGATAGATGAGGAATGTCTTTGCTGTCCTTGGTTTGCTTCCACTGATCATTGGGTTACTGAAGTGGAGAAAAATATCAGCAAAACAAGGTTTTCGCAGTGACGATGGAGTGGAGCTGGTGTGGTTTCTTGTCGATGGAGTTTTGGATTCAGAAGATTATAAATCTTCACGGATAGCCTGGTATACGCGGGAGTTATTGGCTTAGGTTTGAAAACTCAGAAGATTATGAAACTCTCGATTGCCACAATATCCGTGAATAGACGAAGGGAAGAATGAAATTTCAGGGGGAAAATATTTTCATGGAGCAGTATATGTCCGTGAGTTTCTGAGGAAGAAATCCAAAATCCGTAACTTTTTATTTTCACGGAGGAAGAAGGGTTCGTGAATCTTACGGGAGAAAACTAAAAATCCAGGGAAAACTATTCTTCACGGAGGGATGTCTAGCCCGGGAAAAGACGATGTATTGTCAGTCCTACAGAACTTACAGGCCAGAGAGAGTTAAGATTTGGTTTTGGGTTGGACTTCTTCCGTATATGTGAAGCCCAATAGCTGTTTGGGTTAGTTTTGGCACGGCCAGACTTGGACCTGTGCTGTATTTGGCTAAGTTTTGGCAACTTAGTTCGCAGGGGATTTGGCAAGGGCGCAGCTATAATTTGGACACATATAAAAGAGAGTTTCTATCAAGATATCATATAATCTTTTATCAAGCCATTGGAGAGGAGAACTCAAGAGAGGAAAAGCTAGGGTTTTGGAGCAATTCATCACCGTAACTATTTCATTACCATTTTATCATATGAAACTCATGGGTTTTGTTAGTACCATGAGTAGCTAAACTTCTTAGTGATTGGGGATGAATTCTAAGTTCTAGACATGATTTGAGTTATTATATAAATCTATTTTGAAGTTCGTCACATGATTATTAATTGTTTGTACTAATTAGATTATTTATGAATAATTGATAGATTGTTTAGGTGGCCAACTGAATTAATTTGTTGATTTAATCAAATGCTAGTATTGAGTTAGGAGATAAGTAATGGTCGAATAATTCATACAAAAGTAGAGAACACAAGACCTTGCAGAGGGGTTCTGTGTAGTGATTGTGTGTATAAACAACACTAGAAAGTGGACCTTGAGCTAAGAGTCTAACTACTAGGATCAATGTATAATTCACAAAAGATAAAGCATTCGGACAAATTACACCTTGAGTGAGATACTACTAGGTGGTTTCGAAGAATAGAATCTGGTATTGGAGATCTTCCGTACCCAGTGATTTAAGGAATTTAGGGGATAACACTAAGCTAGCTGTTATTCCACGGTTGGTAATAATTTGTGATTAATTATATTAATGGATGAATATAATAACTTGATGACGGTTTAGTAACGAAGAAGGATTCCCTGATCATATTTCTCTCAATTGCTTGCAACTTAATTATTTTTAATTGCTTTGATTTTGCTTTAATCCAAACCAAAACCCCCATTGTGACACTTTTTGACAACTAAAACTCCCTGCTCTTCGTGGGAACGAACTTGACTTCCATTATATTATTTTTAATTGAGTGGAAATA
This sequence comes from Papaver armeniacum, assembly GCA_023531295.1. Lineage (NCBI taxonomy): Eukaryota > Viridiplantae > Streptophyta > Magnoliopsida > Ranunculales > Papaveraceae > Papaver > Papaver armeniacum. Next base: position 31,232 of record JAJJWW010010092.1, on the reverse strand, counting down.
AGATATTAATTTGATTGCACCTACGACACGCATCATTATAATATATAGGGTTTTCCCGAAATCCCTATCATACAGACTCCACGATTCGTGAAACATCAATCACGTCACATGGGGGGATATCAATTAGGGTTTTGGTCTAGCGGCCTACGGCACGTGGATTCATCCACGATGAGAAATGTGAGTAAGTCGTGCAAACGGTTGAAGGAGTTAGCAAAGTAGTGGGTGGACGGTTAACCAAGTCTCCGCACGACCTAGAACTGGTTTCACCAAGATCTCCCACTTTCCCACTCTTTCACTCAAGAAACCGTCATACTTACAGGGATCAATGTGTTCATTATTCTTGAAATTTAAATAAGTCTAAAATCGAGGACAACAAACATCACAATCAACATCTACACAACAACTTGATTGAAACTTATTCACAGAACTCAACATTCAGCAACTCATCAATTTTGCAGAAACCTTCAACACATCCACAATCCTTGATCATCATTGATCCCACACAATTCTCAGCTTCCCTCCTACAGATCAACCCATCTCCCTCTTTGCGACCAAATTGAATTTGGAACGACCATTGACTTGGTTTAGGCCGGAGTCTTACAGATTGATCTCTCGAATCTAAGCACTCCCTTTGCAGTACATCTGTGTGAGGTTCAACAGTTTGCTCGGTTGAGAAGTCTCGTCCGCACGCTCGACTCTTCACTTCCCTAAAAACCAACAAATCGTTTTCCCCATTTACACTTGTCCCTTAAATATTAATATTATTGGTACTAAATGGATATTCAAGAATAAGTCTGATGAATTTGGCACAATTGTCAGAAATAAATCCAGACTTGTCGCTCAAGGATATTCACAATTGAAGGTATCGACTTTGACGAAACCTTTGCTCATGTGGCACGCCTTGAGTCCATTCGACTATTATTAGCTCATGTTTGTTTTCTTAAGGTTAAGATGTTCCAAATGGATATAAAATCCGCATTCCTAAACGGAATTTTAAAGGAGGAAGTATATTTCGCTCAACCTAAGGGTTTTGAAAACCTTGATTTCCCAGATCATGTTCTTAAGCTCAAAAAGGCATTATATGGGTTAAAACAATCACCTAGAGCATGGTTCAAAAACTTACCCCTTCTCTTATTAGGAAAGGTTTTTCACGAGGCGGAGATGATAAAACTTTGTTTACAAAATGGAGTGGGAAATATGTTGTCATTGCTCAAGTCTATGTAGATGATATCATCTATGGTTCAATTTCTGAGAAACTTTCAAAGTATTTTCAAGTCTCTCTTGCTAAAGAATTTAAAATGAGCAATGTTGGTGAATTAAAGTTCTTCTTAGGATTACAAATTCAAAAACATAAGGATGAAATTTACTTATCCCAAGAAAAATATGCAAAGTATCTTGTCTCAAGGTTCGGTCTGGATAAGTCCACTCCAAAACTGACACCTATGCCCACTACTGGTAAACTGCACAGAGATGAGAAATGAGTAAAAGTGGATCAAAAATTATATCGATGTATTATTGGTAGCCTTTTATATCTTACAACCACTAGACCTGATATTTCTTTTAGTGTTGGTTGTTGTGCTAGATTTCAGGCTAATCCAAAGGAATCTCATCTTGCAAACCAAAAGGATCATGCGATATGTCAATCACACTGTCGGGTATGGTCTATCTTACACTTTTGATACTAACACTGACCTTTCTGCTTATTCAGATGTTGATTGGGCAGGATGTGTAGAAGACAAAAAAAGTACATCAAGGGGTTTCTACTACGTAGGACTGAATCTTGTGGCTTGGCGTAGAAAAAAACAGAATTCACAATCCCTGTCTACATGTGAAGCAGAATATATTGCTGCTGGCTCATGTTGTACTCAACTTCTATGGATGAAACAAATAATGGCTGACTATGGAATTAATACTGGAATAATGAAGATCTTTTGTGATAACTCTAGCGCGATTCGAATCACTGAGAATCCTGTTGAGCACTAAAGAACAAAGCACATTGATATAAGATACCATTTTATTCGAGATCTCTATGAAAATGGTATCATAAATATGGAATTTTTTCCTTCTGAACAACAATTGGCTAACATTCTCACCAAACCATTAGATACTGCTACATTTCAACACTTACGGTAGTCTATTGGTGTTTTTTTGGTTCATTAGTTGTTTCTATGACTCTTGCCCCTGTGCTTATCTCGATCTTTTGGGAAATTGAGTTTGGAACTCCAGTAAGTGTTTACTTCAATTCTGCATTTGTTTTCATAGGTTGATTTTCTGCCAGGTTTCTTAGTGTGTTGTGTCAAAAGATATCCTTCTTTTCTTATGAAATTAAGGTCGCTCTTGTTGTTCTCTCGGGAATGACATATTATGGAGGAGAGTTCTTAATTGAACTTGTGCTTAATTACCAAATTTTTGTGGGGAGTGCGGTTGTGGAATATTATAGGGGTTATCTTGTATTTTTATAAACTCCTTGATGAAAGCATTTAGCTTCGGCTACATGATTGCATCTAAATAAGTTGATATGTGCTTTCTTTTGGTAATGAAATGTCTCTATGGAAATTTTCATTAGGATCCCGTTTTCGTAGCTTTGCCAATTTTATTGACAAAAAGGGAGAGAATTAATGTGTAGTTCACACTACAAATACATATGGTTTCTGGATCATTGTGTAAGGGGAAGTGGTTTCCAAGTGAGATGGAGTATTGACTAAGGGGGAGTGATACATATCACCATAGTATTGTTGTCGAAGTTGTGAAACAATTGAACTTTGATATTGTATAATAATATTATGACACTGTATAACAATGATTGAGAATTCTTGTTTTCTCATTGTTATAGCTACGGATTTCAACAACGATGATGCTAAACTTACAACCTTTGGAATCATTTGAGTACTTGGAAGTGACGAAGATTTCGACTAATGTTGAAGATTTGGCATGTGGAAGAAGAGCTACAAAAGTTTATTTATCTATTTTTTTATTCCATATGTATTGATAGTTTTGTCACTAAAATTGACAAAGGGGGAGATTGTTAGAGCACTGCTCGGTCGAACTCGCATACGTTGCTATCTCAAGCATGTTTGTCAATGTTAGTGATCAAAACTATAAGTCTTGATTTCTAGTCTATTATAGATAAGTCTCGGACTAGGATAGAAAGTGTAGTTGAGCTCAAGAACTCCATGGCGATCATCATACAAGACGCATAACTACTCAAGGAACTGGTGGAACTTCATCGACTAAAAGGTATGTGGAGACTTAAACTTATGTATCACTCAAAAGTCTATCTACTCTATATCTTATTTTGAGACAAAAATCGTTTTGCTATATAGACTTTGATTATACACATTTGCTATTTCGAGCCGAGTTTATCTCGCTTATCTATTTCTCGAAATATGTGTTGGTAAGCTTTCGCTTTGGCCAAGTTCATATTTACCTAGTGACGAAAGTCATATTATGTTTCAATTACTTGAAAATGGCTTTGACGAAAAATGGTTTGTGAATAACAACTATATAACGTCATCTAAGAATGTTTCAATGATTGAAATGAGAGTTTAGATTATATAACCACTATTGGATATAATCATTATGTGGAAACACATACATGTATAAGTCTTTATTCCTTGAACCAAAGTATGCGAACTTTGCTGCTCAGGAAAATCGAAACAGAGTCCGTGAACCCAGTCCGCGTACTGTCGGAGGTTCTCTTCCCGAGAAAATCTACTGGAGTTTGTAAACTTTTACAAACTTATTCCGGGTACTAAGTCCGCGTACCTAGTCCGCGTACTTAGGCTGGTTATTTTCTAAAACCGATTATTCGTGGACTTATACTTATATTAACTAAGGAATGCAAGTTTGCAAACCGTGGCTATAAAGTTCATGAATCGATTCGAGTGAATCAAATTGTTTTTGCTTCGATTGTGTCTTGTATACTTCTATAAGATCTAAGCAATTGAACAACTCTCTAACTAGTTCATTTGAGTCATTTGAACTAGTTATGGTAAAGAAACATATGGTTGATATGAAAGTGATCATATGGCTAACCATTTGGTTAACTACTATTGAACCAATGAATGTACATGTTTGGGTACGGTTACACAAACCTAAAACGTGCATTTCATTTGTGTGTAACAAGATATGTTTTAGATCTAACGGTTGAAAGATATTAGCTTCAATCTAATCAGGTTTTCATCTAACCGTGAATATTGAATGCTTTCTTACTAAGCTAACTTTGATTACAAACCCTGATTTGAAAGACTATATAAGGGAGAACTCTAGCAACTGGGAAACCTAATCCCCACACCTCCAGTGTGATACTAGTTGTATTAGCTAGAGTCGATTCTCCTTTAACCTTAGGTTTCTACCGAGACCCTGTAGGTTAACGACTTGAAGACTTCATTGGGATCGTGAAGCCAGACCGATACTACTTTCTTATAGTTGTGTGATCTGATCTTGCTATTTCTATCGTATTGAGTACAATCGTAACGATTGGATTGAGATAGATATCTCCGATAGGCAAGATATAAAAGTAATCACAAACATCTTCGTCTCATCGTTTGTGATTCCACAATATCTTCTTTCGCCGCATCGATTAAGATTATTGTGAGGTGATTGATAATACTAGGCTGTTCTTCGGGAGTATAAGTCCAGGTTATCAATTGGTTCATGTTCACCTTGATTTATCAAAAGACGGAATAAAACTTGTAGGTATTTCTGTGGGATACAGATTTATCTATTACCGTAGACTTTTCTGTGTGATACAAATTTGTTTATTAAAGTCTTCGACTTTGGGTCGTAGCAACTCTTAGTTGTGGGTGAGATCAGCTAAGGGAATCAAGTGCGTAGTATCCTGCTGGGATCGAATACGTAAGGAGCGCAACCGTACCTCGGATCGTGTGAGATTGATTGGGGTTCAACTACGGTCCGCACCGGGTTAGTTTGTAGTAGGCTAGTGTCTCGTAGCGGCTTAATACGATGTGTGTTCAATGGACTAGGTCCCGGGGTTTTTCTGCATTTGCGGTTTCCTCGTTAACAAAACTTCTGGTGTCTGTGTTATTTCTTTTTCGCATTATATTTTGTTATATAATTTAAATATCACAGGTTGTGTGTTTGAATTAATCAACTGGAAAATCCGACCTTTGGTTGTTGATTGAAATTGATTGATCCTTGAACATTGGTCTTTGGTACCATTCAAGTGATTTCTCTTGTATTCAATTAGACTCGCAGATTTATATTTGCTTATGTGGATGGGGAAAAACGGTTTGCTGGTTTTTTAGGAAAGTGAAGACTCGAGCGTACGGACGAGACTCGTCGACCGAGCAAACTGCTGAACCTCATACAGATGCACTACAAAGGGAGTGCTTAGATTCGAGAGATCAATCTGTAGGACTCCGGCCTAAACCAAGACAATGGACGTTCCAGAGTCAATTCGGTCATAAAGAGAGAGATGGGTTGATCTGTAGGAGGGAAGCTGAGAATTGTGTGGGATTAATGATGATCAAGGATTGTGGATGTGTTGAAGGTTTCTGCAAATTGATGAACTGCTGAAGTTGAGTTCTATGAATAAGTTTTAATCGAGCTTTTGACGAATGATCATCCTGACCTGTTGTCCTCGATTTGGGCTTATTTATATTGCAAGAATAATGAACCACTGATCCCTGTAAGTGTGACGGTTTCTTGAGTGAAAGAGTGAGAAAGTGGAAGGACGTGGTGAAACCAGTTCCAGGTCGTGCGGAGACTTGGTTAACCGTCCACCCACTACTTTGCTAACTTCTTTAACCGTTGCACGACTTACTCACATTCTCATCGTGGATGAATCCACGTGTCGTAGGCCGCCAGACCAAAACCCTAATTGATATCCCCCATGTGACGTGATTGAAGTCTCACGAATCATGGAGTCCGCATGATAAACGTGTATTTTATTAGTCAGTTTGTAGGTGTGAATAATCCACATATCTAGGTGGAGCAATCCTAGGTAATGAGGCATCGACATCAGATGAAGTGTGAAGCACCAAATCATTTTACCCGGTCTTGGCGCGATAAAAGAGACTCCAAGGGAACCCGTGAAGACAATACGTGTAAAGGTCCGAGGTGACGAAAGAGATAGCCATCGATTACAAGAACAATAAATGCACTGACGAAGTAGTTGAGAAGATAAAGAGAATCTAGTCAAAGTAAAACTCGGCTAAGAATACCAAGGGCGATATCGGCTATACTCACTAAGAAAACAACACCGAACGAGAGGACGTCGGGAGAAGGTATCACTAGGCTCGGCCCAGTATCTCGGAAGAGACATCATCCCCGACCAGAAGGACATCAAGGAAGATATGCCACGACTTACACTGTAACTTGGATGTATCATCATGTGTAACTATAAATGGAGAGCCGTGTAGAGAGTTAAGGACCAAGTAATCAGGAAGAGAGGGAGAGAACATCAAGAGATAGAGAGTGAGAAGAGAGTACTTGTTAGGGAGATACATACTTTGTAACCTGAAATCAAGTAATAATATCATCCCTTTACTCCCGTGGACGTAGGTAATCATGCCGAACCACGTATATCTTGTGTTCTTGTGCAGACTTTGTTTGTTTACTTCATGGTGTTTGTGTTTACGATTCTTTGGATGTAGTTGTAGGATTTTAGGCAACTACATTCTGGCGCCGACTAATGGGACCGTGTAACATCTTCGGATACCTTGAAATCGGTTACCAAAAGAGAGAAATCCAAGCTCCTAAGTCACCTTGCGTGTTAGTTGAAGCTAAGGGAGAAACTCTTTTGGTTAAATGTGTTGGTAGACAAAGCTTGCAAGGGGTTTTTTGTTTTATAAAACGATTTTCTTAGTAAAACCTTGTTATGTTTTGGTGTAGGACTGTTTTAATAGCATCAATCCTTTTTGCTTTCGGTTAAGTTGAGTTTTCAAGATTAAATCATTAAACTAGGTTGTTTGCTTGAGTTGTCCAAGCGAGTTATTAGAAGATCCGCAAGCTCCCGAAATAACATCTTTTGATGTTGGTACAAGCTAGAGTGAAATTCCATCTCGTTGGATACCTTTTCGTCTCAAGACTCTAAGGTTGTTTAACCGTCAAAAATAGCATCAACATCGTTAAAAGAGAAATTCAACAGCTCCTATAAACATCTATTGATGATAGTCGATGCTAAATGAAAGACTCTAATGGTTGAAATGCATGGGTTGCTAGATTTATCGTTTAAAGTTTACCTTTGTGATTAAAAGCTCGATTTCGTTACATTTGTTTTCACTTACTTAATCCTCAAAAAGATCACGAAATTTTAGTTTATAAGGAAAAACTTGTTTAGTTATCTTCACCGTCTTGATTTCGTTGAGTAAGTACCATAAGGTTTCTTACCTTATGAGTGAGTGATTTCGGTCGGAAAAGTTTGATTAATCTTCTTACATCGAGTTAAGCGTCTTCTGTTGAGCTAAGCCTCTTAATTAAAGATCGTCTCGTCTTCAATATAAGTTAACCGTTATAACACCTTAAAGCTCCCGAATGGATCATCTTTGATGATCGGTAGAAGCTAAATTGGAATGTTATTTCGCCATTTAAACCTTTTAAGTGAGTTAAACAAAGTACAATGGTGGTGGAGGCAAGACTAACTGGAAGTCATCGAGTTTAGTTTTCCGGAAACTACGGCTGGAAGGAGTATAGTGAACGCTTCGTTAATAAGTCACACCTTGATCCTACACTAAAATCCTCACAGCATCAGTAGCAAACCAAAGGAATCCTATGGTACGACTGTCTTCGGGGATTTCCGGCAATCCGCATAGGTAGACCGCAAGACAACAAAGAGGTGAAGATTGTCGTTATTATCAACCATAGTCAAGAAAGAAATCTTCCGATCTAACGAACGGATGATTAATGACTTCTGGCAATACAATATCGAGCACTAACAATACAGAGCATTGAGAACAAAATAGACACAAAAATGTATTTATCACCTGTTTACCCTTGATTGACTATCGAGGGGATTGTATGTTGTATATTAGTTTTTGATTTCTCTCTTCACCCAGGTACTATCTTTCCGACTTCTCTCTTTATTGATTCCTCATGTTACTTTACTTTTTGGTTTTGCTCTTTCATTAGAAACATTGAGGACAATGTTAGATTTAAGTTTGGGGTGTGGGTAGAACTTTTTATTACCTTTTTGTTAGAATAAATAAACTTGAGCCTAGAAATTTATGTTTATTAAGGATGGCACTAACCAATCTAAGTGGATGGAAGCATCTTGGTTGTAGGAGTTGAGGAACCAATCGATTAGATGGAAACATCTAAAGAGTCCATTCATAAAAGCACAGAGCTCAGGTGTTAGAATTAAAAAAAAAAACATGGTAGTTTCGCCATATCTCGTTGAATCCTTTTCACCTTATGTTTTTATTTTTCTTTTCTTTTAAGTGATTTGGTGGGGCACACGATTCAAGTTGTTACCATTGCTAGTGTGAAATAGACTGATTGGGATACCAACAAAAAAAAATGGAAAAAAAAAAATTGAGACCAGACCATCAGACCAATCGGAATAAATTCAATAAAGTCGACCACTGGTGCCCTTGTATATGCCATTTGTGTTGACCTAGAGTTAGGATTATCACCCATTGGTTCCCTTGTATTTGCCACTTGTGTTGATATTAGTCGACCAGAGATCTCAATCCATTAGGATAGGTTCATCATAGTAGTGGCCTTTAGACATATATGGGAAATACCATTCACCTTAGTCAAACCATCTACGTTTTTCTCTACATCCATCTTCTTAATATTTCCATGTGATTGGTTGACTCCGGTTATGATGTCCAGAAACTATCTGAGTAGAGCTCTGTCACTTATATATGAATTTTAGTATGCTTGAGTGCAAACTCGTATACAACAATTGGAATTTCGCATCAGGATACTTCCTCCTATAGTCAATGATTGTATGCCAACCAAGGAGATTCTTTAGTTCCTTCCAAGGTTCTGCGTAGATATCTAGGGTCTGGAGTAAAGGTTTTGTGGGTACGCCTCTGGTAAACCCTCCCGAGATTAACTCGGTCACTAGGGCCACCTAGTGAGTTAGGATTTTATTTTCTATATTAGTTTTGCTCGAGGACTAGCAAATAATAAGTTTGGGGGTATTTGATAGTTATGTTTTTTTTTTTTTTGTGTTTGTAGGTATTTTTGGGCAATAAACATTTTTGGAAAATTCGGCTCGAAAAGTTGTCTAAAGCACCCCGGAGGACATTTGTTATTCGGACTTTGAATGTTGGATAAGGGGCACCCCAGGACACCCCTTAAGGAAGCTGCTATTCGCACCCCCATCACTGTTAGGGGAGGTCATCTTCAACATTTCAAATCGCTGGTTTTGGCGGGAAAAATAATTCTCGCCCGGCAGATTTGGGGTCGACAATTTAAGCCTGTTTCGGTGAGACTAAAGGGCTGGAATTAATTGGGTTGGTTCCTCTTGGCTAAACAGGGATGGTACAGGCTTTTTGCTCGACTAAATGACACTTCACTAGGTGAGTCATGCTTAGTCAACATGACACCTCGGCTAATATTAAGCTAATCTAATTTCTATATTTAACTCTAATCAATTCTTAATATGGCATATACTTAATGTAGTTTAGATTAGAACTAATCATAGATTAACTTAGCTAAGCCTGATTTGTTGCTAAACCAACATAAAGTCTAACAGTGTGAACTACCAAATAATTCTCCCCCTTTTTGTCAATATAAATTGGCAAAGGTACGAAAACTACGGCATCATAATGAAATTCTCAAAGAGATAATTCATGACTAAAAGAGAACATATCAACTTTGTTTCTATGATTTCGCATACTTGAAACTTAGTGTATTCATCAAGGAGTTTATAAAGATACAAGATAACTCCTACAATATTCCACAGCCGCACTCCCCATAAAGATTTTGCAATTAAGCACAAGTTCAATTAAAAACTTTCCCCCATAATATGTCATTCCCAAAGGAACAACAAGAGCGACCTTACTTTTATGAGAAAAGAAGGATTTCTTTGGACATTAACAAATTACAAGAACCATGAATTTGTATCCAGTAGACTCAAATAAATTTAATCACAAGTGACCTTAATGATTAATTTAATCGGAAATTCTCGACATAGGAAAACTTTTGGAGCCGTACAGTACTTTCACATAAAAGTGGATCAGGGAAAGATCAATATTGTGGAATATTCAAAAGTTCATACTATGTTTTATCAATATTTGCATAAAGACATAATAGACTTAACTTTTGAGCATATATGAGATAATCATAGTTCACAGACGTCAACACACATATCCCATAACATATTTTTGCAATATATAAAACCAATAAAGATTAATACTGCAAACTCATCTTCCAAATAACTTAGAATTTAAATCAATAAATCTAAAAACATTGCAAGATGAAAATTGTTGGCAATAGCTATGTGTAATCACAATATTTGCTATTCCAAACCCTAGTTATCCTTCAAAAACAAGAATAAATTCTCATAAGAAGGTTCCCTGGCATTAAGATTCTTGAGAAATTAACTTCTTCAGAGATGAGTTAAATTTACATACCTCGGATGGATTTGAATTAAGAACAAGGTTAAGCTTGTTTTCTAATCGATTTGCTCTCTGTTGAAGTTTGTTTACATATCTTACTTTATGTTTGTACTTGAAACAATTAGAGAGTCCATGACCCTTAATAGTAAAATAAGAGCATGTGAATATGGAGGATGGTTCAGGAACCATAGCAGAACATGCTGCTAAACAAATTGAAGTACCTGAAACATGTGAGATATAATTATCAGTAGATAGAGTAATATACATTTTATCCTTCAAAGTGGTTGAAGAAGTTTCTCCAGGAAGAATATCAAAATCGATGTATGTATTGCTACAATTATCAAAATCAATGTTTTCGCCAAGGAGTGCAACACTCGATTTTTCAACTTCATTTGACTCATAGAGATCAGACATTTCATCAAGAGTTGCAGCAAGAACATTGTTTTCAGTGTATTTTCTACGATTTGGACACTCATTTGTAAAATGACCAAAACCTTTACACTTAAAGCACTGTGGCATATCCTCATCATTAGTGTCGATAGTGTCCCTGTTTTTAGGAGGAACACGATCATGACGTTTAACTAGACAAGAGATCATTTTTATAAGATTTTTGGTTTTCTATAGGTAGGAAACTCACTGTAGATGTCGATAGACGATTTACTCCATTGACAGTAGAAATAAGCAGATTATGAAGATTAGAGATCTGTTTCCTTCTGATAAAACAATGAAGAGTATAGTAATTACTTTTCCCACAGAAAGAACAACATCGTGGTTTAGAGACGTGATTGCCTTGACCCAAACCTTCATCCTTCAAGTGCAAATTTTGCAAGTGACTCTCAGTATGTACTTCCTTGAAGGAATTTTTCTTTACACTAGGCGAAACCTTGTGAGTATCAGGAGAAGGAGTAGAATATGACTTAGTCATCAAAACAGAGTTTTCCTTTTTTAGGAAGTTACACTGTTCTTGGGAAAGTTGCAGAGATGCAACAAGTTTCTGTTTTTCAACACGAAAGTTGTTTATTCCTGATGAATGAGCCCTGATTAAATTTTTTTCTTTAATTGAGTCTTCTCTAACAGTATTTTCAAGAGAACTAATCTTTTCACGCTGTAGAGTAGTTACATTGTCAGAGAGAGAATCAATATAGCAATAGAGTTCACGTTCTCTTTCAAGGGATTTCTCAAGTTCATCAATAAGCAGATCATTTTTTTCTTCAAGAGTCATAATTTCAGAAACTTGAACATTAATGATATCAGCTGATTACTTTAATAATCTGGTGAGTTCCATTTCGGATTCTGACTTAAACCCGCAAATCTTGTTTTTCCCTCGGGATTCGGAAGAATCTACTAAGGAGTTATCCTTTGAGGCAAACCCAAGATTTTTGATGTAATCCGAACCTTTGGAAGACATATAATATGCGTTATCTAAAGAGATACTTCTTAGGTCCTCAGAGCACAGATTGCTACAAACACAGACTTATGAGGTCTTTAATGTGTTTGCCTGCTCTGATACCAATTAAAAATGCGGGGTCTAACAACCACACCCAACAATTCGTTTGGCAATCTGAGAGGACTTACTCCAATACACTTTCTAAAGAATCAACTAGACAGTCAGACTCAATCTAGATTAAAGTATATCAAAGAGTTTAATATCTCTAACTCTAAATTCAATCCGCAATCAGCAATTAGAAATCTGCGAGCCTGATTGAATATAAGAGGAGTTACTTGAACAATACCAAAGACCAATGTTCAAGTATCAATCAATGTAAATCAAAAACCAAAGGTTGGATATTCTAATTGATTGATCTTAACGCACAACCTGTGATATTTCAATTATATAAATAAATATAATGCGAAAAGAAATAAATACGATACCGTAATTTTGTTAACGAGGAAACAACAAATGCATAAAAACCCCTGACCTAGTCCGTTGAACACCACACTGTATTAAGTCGCTATAGACACTAGACTACTACCAATTAACTTCGGACTGGACTGTAGTTGAACCCTAATCAATCTCACACTGATTCAATGTAGGATCAGAATATCGCGACAACAACAATTTGCGAAGGCAACGGATAACAACGTTGCGAATGAGTCGCAGAGGGTTAAATATGAATGACACACTGGATGACGATAGGAGGATATGAAATTTGGCGAAGTGTCGCGAGTATGAATACTTGTACGCCTGCGACACTTCGCGAGACATTCCCGAAAATAAAGGACAACTAGGCCGTCATTCACTATGTATTACCCTATATAAAGGGATGAGTGAATCATTGTAGGAGAGGTTCTTTTTGAATTGAAAAGCAAGTCATTAAGAGAGAGAAACAGAGAGAATGTTTGTAAGTTCTTAAGTGTAATTTCATCTTCCTGTAAACATTTTAAGAAAATTATTAATAAACATTCATAATTGTTCATCTATTATCTTTTGAATGAATTAGTTATACAAAATATAGTGAGGGTGTATTGTAGGATTTCCTAACTACATATTGGCGCTAGAAACTTGTGAACTAAGAAAAGATTGGCATAGAGATTTGGAGGAATTTGAATGCGATAATTTTCAAAAGATTTACTAAAAGAGAAATGGCTAGTGAAGAAATGTACTTGAACAACTGTGAGAAGAAGTGGAAGACTTGGCTGAGAAAGGAGAATTGAACAAGGAGAATCGTCAAGGATGAATATGAGAAATGATGAAGAAAATCATGTTCAACGTTTAATTCCTCCGATAGCAAATGAAATCAAAGTGGATTACGATAGAGTAAGTGTACATACTTGGAGGTCGAATTGAGGATGAAAGGGAAGAAGAGCGGCAGTTGATGAATAACGGACAAGAAGGAGGAGACCAAGAAATGAATCTAGGAAATGAAGAAATCACAAAGATTGGAAACATTGAGACAAACAATACATGAAGAAAGGCTGACTAGAGGCGGAAGAGCGAGCAAATTTGACAAGACAGAATCATGAATTAAGAATGGAAAATATGAGATTGCAAAATAGAAGATCGAGAAGCACTGCGAGATCGAGTTCAAGATCGACTAGGGAAGAAAGAAGGAGAGCCTTACCAACAGAAATTACAGAGGTAGAAAACCAACGGAAGCACAAAATCCCCTTAACATCACGAAAGAAGAGAGGACGCAGAAGATCGTTATATTCCCCATCCCGAGAATTTCCAAGATGAGCAGAGTGAAGAAAATCGGGAACTAGGGCGATTTCCGGGGCCAAATGATCCAAACATTGAAGGAAGAGAAATACCGCACTAAGAGAAGCATTGAGAAGGCAAAAGAGATTGTGGACGACATTGAGAAACATTATGTCAACAAGCACGCTTAGCCCGCGAAAGAGAGAGTAAGAGCGTATGGAAAATCAAGAGTTGGAAGAAGCAATCCTAAATAATCACGACAACCGAGAAAGGAGGCGAGAACAAAATCGTGTCAATAGAAATACCAATGGAGAATACGAGAGGATACAGAGGAGAGTTGATAGAGAGCCCAAGGGAGAACGATAGATATAATGGTGTGCGAATTGATGAAAGAGACGAAGGAGAAAGTCATGAGAAAGGAGAGAAGAAAATAATGAACAAGAAGGTCAAACAGGCATGAACGCAGGGAGGCGAGAGCGAGCTAAAAAGACCAGCGAATCAAATCCCGAGGCAAATGAGCAAATCTTGAAAAAGAACTAGCAGAAATGAGAAAGTCATTAAACAAAGAAGAAGGAAGGAGGAAGAAGATAGTTGGACGAAGCCATCGCAGAAGGCTGCGAAGACTCCTTTCACAATAGAAGTACAAATGGGAGGAATACCACCTAAATGCAATCTGCCTGCATTAACCAACATTTTCGATGGAACAACCTCGTGCGGTACAACACATCAAGGCTTATATGAGATGTATGTTACAATGGGAGAATCATGATGCCATATTGTGCAAATACTTTGCATCAAGCTTAATTGGAGAAGCACTCAAATGGTTTGAAGGATTACCTGAACACAATCTCATCATTCAACCATTTACAAGCTATTTTCTTGGGAGCATATATAAGTAACAATTCCACGCGACTGGGATTGAGGATGTATTCGGAGTCAAACAAAGAGTTGGCTTGAGTTTAAGACATTTGACAATGAGATGGAGAACAATGTGCAAGTGAAATGGCCAAGGGTAGAAGAAAGATATCTCATTTTATCATTTGTAAATGCTTTGTTCGCAACAAGTTTGTTATACATTCAAATATTTAGAATTAAAAATACGATTACGACTACCGAACTAAAGAACTCCAAGAAGAATACATTGCTTTAGAAGAAAGACAAAATGAAATGGAATCGTACCCAAAGGCGAATACGAGTTCGAATGTCTTTGCCGAATGCAAATTTGTTACCAAAATTTTAAACTCAAGTGGCGATCACCTCGCAAGGGCAAACGAAAACATAGTTGATGATGGACAAAGCGAGAAAATAGTGGCTATGGGGAGCCGAGATCGAGGAGTTTGATAGAGAAAGGAACTACTACGACCCCACGACAATAATAAAATTCAAAGATTGGATCATATGCAAGAAACTTATGGAGGACGGGCGTAATAATCATGGAGGGCCAAGAAATCGCAGAGTGGTATGGGAAGAGATCAAATGCCACCACTAAACGCTAGTGTGGAAAAAAATTTGGGAAGCTATACTTGTAATGGAGGATGTCTGCACCATGGAATGCAACGAGTGAACCACCACCAAGTGACAGAAGTCATGAATATTGTTCTTACCATCGCTTTCATGGGCATCTAACAAATGACTGCAGAAACATAAAGAGAATCATTCTCGAATGATTGATCAGGGGAAGCTGAATCATTTTCTAAAGATGAAGAGAAAGGGAAGAAAGTACTAACAACATCACCATCGAAATGCAACGAACAGTTTCAAAAGGGAAAAGAAACATTAAGTAATGAAGTGGGAACGAAGGCCAAAAATCTATTTTGCAACTCTATCGTTCATTCATATCGTACAATTGAAGATTTTCACGATAACGTGCTTAGTAGAGTATATGCAAGGGATTTTCATAACAAAGAAGTGATGAACCCGCTAAGGTCGCAATTGAAAGAGTGGCAGCTAAAGATTATTTCTTTCTCTGCACGGCAAGTACCCAAAGGAAGAGAAGTACATGATAGCCCGCTGGTGGTGAGACTGGACATTAATCCAAGACCAGTTGATGGAGAAGATGACGAAGCAGAAAATTATTGGGCAATCAATAGAATCCTAATCGACCTTTGGAAGTTCGGTGAATATTCTTTTTTACCATACTTATAAGACCATGGGTGGAGAGGATGAGAATTTGATTCCTTCAACATACAAAATATACGGTTTTAACCAAAATGAACAAACCTAAAGGAGAGGTTCACATGAGATACCTTTACAAGGATTATCACCGATATTTTATTCTGCGTGGTTGACGTGGAATCTCCTTATAACGCATTAATTGGGCGACCATGGCTGCACGAAATCTTGGGAGTAGCATCAACATACCATCAATGTATAAAGTTTCCCGTCCAAATGGTATTGGAATTATAAAGGGGAGATTGGAAGGAAGGTCGGAAATGTTATGAGGTTGACGTGAGAGGCTGCGAAGAGAGAAATGCTAAAAGGAAAGGTTGGAAGCGAAATATCAAAGATGAACGAGAGAAAAGAGAAGGCGATGGTGGATACTATAGAGATAAGAAATGAAGAAGCATCGCGAAGTCGCAAGAATAGGCGAATGTTATGATCTTTGCAAAATAATCTGGTTGTAGTTCATCGCAAAAGTCATGCATAAACATCGCGAAGTCAAAATGAATGCATGGAAATACGCGAACATAATGATGAAAAGGAGTCCTCCAAGGATTGGGGTAACGATGAGGCAAAGAATGCAATGAACAAAAGGCATAAGAAGTAAATACTCGACAAAGATATATCAACGGGAAGACAAAGAAGAAATGATATGTGAAAATTTCGACAATAAGAATGTACAAGAATCCGAGAGAAAAATGAATGAAACGAGATTGCGCGATGGCTTCAAGTAAATTAAATGTCAGACAAAGAATTAAATATGAATGATTGAATGGTTTAACAACAATGAATGAGTAAATGAATGGGACGAACCTTTATGGCGTACACCCTAGTTCGCGAATTATATTTCGTAAAAGAGGCAAATGTAAGACCTAAAGTGCGTCATATAAGGGGAATCTCTTAACATGGCCCAGGAAAAGGTTACACCGCCCCGGAACTGGGTCATGCAGATTTGGGGCCCATGAAAGCCTATCCGGGAGATACCTTGGATTCCCAACTATATATGTAGGTTATACCTGGTTGGGCGACCGAGGGTCTCTTTCAAGGAGCCGGCGTATGATCAAGGCGCCCGAGGTACCCAGTTGAGTCAAGAGTGCGGGGAGCATGGAACTTCCTTACCACTCTTGACAAGTCTTGGCGCATCTTTACTCGGCCAAGAAAACTCCACTTAGGGTGCACCTTGTAACCATAAACCCTATAGGTATAAGGATAAGAGGCTGCGAAAACAAGCTGGTTGTTGTTAAGACCCAGGATGGGAGGAGCTAGCCTTGTATGGCCGATGTACGCCTCCTTGAAGGGGCAACCAGGGGAGATGATAAGGGCACCCTCCATTAGGAGCCGATAAGTGCCAAAGACGCAAATGTCATGAGGCTTTGTTTTATGAGAAACTTAGGCTTGTCATATTTGTGCAATGATCTGCAGAGGCAATAATACTAACGCGAGGGTAAGACGAGATCAATGGGTCCTTACATGCAAGTGTAAAGGCGTCCTGCGATTTCGTCATGCAAGACGACAATGTCACGGGGCTTTATTTTACTTAAGAAAGTTTAGGCTGTCATATTGCCGCAAGCAAAATATCTATGCAGAGGCAAAAATACTTGAAAACGATAAGGCAAGGTCAATGGGTTTTTGCATGCAAGTGTAAAGACGTTATGCGATCTTGCCGCAATAAGGGGTGGTCAAGACCTTTAATTAGGAAGGTCAAGCTTAGAAGACCACCAGAAATGATAAGGCGAGATCAACAGATTTCTTCATTTATTAAAATCTCTTGCGATCTCAAATCATGGCGATAAATTTAAACATCATTGGAGTTACAATCCCGAATGACTACATATTCTGGTGAGAGGAAGAAAGTGCGAATTCGAAATTTCATTCTTTCATATGAAGATGCATAACGAGAGGCAAATATGGGAATGGAAAAGATGAAATGTTGTTATTCATCTTCCAATGAAAGAGTTATACATCAATAATACTAGCCAATTATATTACAAGGAAGAACTCCAAGAAAGGGGAAACGAAGATCGAATTTATGGGCTATAATTCAAGAAGTTTACAATAAAGAGATACTAGAAATGTACGAGATATTACAGGCAGCGAAAGAAACAAAAGAATTATCTATTTGGCGATTCTTCTCCTTTATCTCGATCCTTCAATTCCATTATTCTCGTCGCCCCGAGTTTTCTTTTTTTTAGTGCCTCACTATCGAAACGTCCGAGGCAGGCAAATTCTCAGAACTTCTTCGGAAAGCCAAGGATATGAACAAAGAGGATTTTGTGATCATTACAAACGTACTCCATGGCTTCATTCGCAACGAACGGCATCATTATTAAATTCGCCACGGTAGTTTGAAATTGTTTCTTCAACTTGGAATATCTATTCTCGCGAAGGGTGAGATTCTTTGCGAGTTGTGCTTTCTCGATTCAAGTTCTTCAATCCTTGCTTGAAATCTTTTTCGGACTACGCAAAAAAAAAAAAAAAAAAAAAAAAAGTTAACAACTCAACACAATATTATAGAGGTAAGAAACAAATGAGTATAATAAATAACCTTCTCAGTCGGATATTATATCTTTAACCAAGGAAGTATGCTCGGTATGAAGACTAACATCAACACCTAAGTTATTCCTGGCATTATCTAAGATTTTCGCAGCCCAAGCGAATTCATCATCATTATTTATAATAAGAAGTGAACGAATTTGATTTTCTCGCTCACTAAGTAAGGAGATTACAGCCCGAAGCAATTCATCTCGCTCCATTTGCACTTCAAGAAGGGACTTTTGAAATGTTGCTAATGCACAGGCACCATTATTAGCAATGCGATCTTTGTCATCTATATGGTCACTAATTTTCTTCCTTAAAATTTTGGTTTCCTCATGAGATTCGAGGTACATTTGTTTAAACTGGTTGGTTGTACTTAAACTAGATCCGTGCTCAATTTCTAAGAGGCGGTATTTGGTTTGGAGTTCATTTAATGAAAGAGAATTAATTACATTGACGAACTACTTAAAGAGTTGTTGAGATGAGCGAGAAGAATGTCATTATCCATAGGCTCAGGAAATGAATGGAGAAGAATAGCTTCTTCGGAGAGGTTATATATATCTACGAAAGTGATAAGTCAGGTAGCAATAGGCAATTGATAAAATAAAAGTAATAAGAGAGGAAAAAATTTTATACCATAAAGTTCTTGATTAGCGTTACAAGAGTGGTAACTTTGTCCTTACAAAAAAAACTTCGCCCAATTGTTGGATCTTTTCGCGAGATCTCGCAGATTCAACTTTTAATTCTTTGATCCTTGTGTAAAATTGGGTATTCTTTTTCAATTGAATGTTATACCTCCTCTCAAGATCTGAGGCAACCACAAAAGAAGTTTTTCCAACTGCGAAGAAAGATAAAAAGGTTATTAAGATATAAATTAAAACCTAAGTTGGAGGAGAAATATGAATTGAACATACCAACGAATTAAGTGCATTTAAGAAGCTAGGGGATACGGATCTAGAAACCCCTTTGAAAGAGTCATTGCCATCCGGCGGTGTAGCATTACATATGGTGGCGAGGCTCTACGCATATAGAAGTCGGTGAGTATCTCCAATTCCTTGAAGAGAATCCGAGAAGATCTTGAACAAGCCGATCCATAGGAGAATTGGCCGTTTGAGATTCATTTTGGAAAGTTGAATCCAAAACATTATCATTATCATCCTCATCGGAAGATTCGAACTTGAGCTAAGATGAGAGGAAAGGCTGAGTTTTTCGCTTCTTAGATGGTGGAGCGGAAGACTTATCCTTGCGTGCATTGGCTTTAGTTTTGCCTTTAACTTTCACAGGCTATCACTTCCTCGGCGTCAACCTTCGCATACAAATGAAGATAAGAAATAGAGGCAACAATATTGTTAAATAACACAAAAAAGATATTTCTTACTTCATCCGTAAGCGATCGAAGTATTGCCAAGGTACTTGCCAGTGGATTTGCCTTGTAACTTTTCCTCAGTTTGACAACTGAAAATTTACAAACTCAATGAGTACAAGAGGAAAGAGGGATTGCAAAAGCAAGCGTGGGGACATACCTCTTACGCTTCTTGGGCCACTTAAATTCCCAAGGATGATAGCTGCGAGATTTGCGGGGGGAGTACATGCGAACCTGCTATGTAAGGTCCACTTAAGAGCAAGGTACAACCCACCACCTCTCATCTTTGGGTGGCGAGGAGTAGTGTTGTTACCCGAATGCCGATCGATATCTTTCATGAGTAATTTATCCTCGGGGATGTTATCTTTTCTCTTCAACCGCGCCCAATGAGATTTCTTATTTCTCATGCCTATTACTTCATAATTTTCAAAAAAGTTTTCTCGGTGTATCTCTCGGGATTATTTCTAAATTTACATATTTGGGGTCTCGACACTCGTTAGGATATAAAGATCCTTTGCCGGCACCACGGTAGCAAACTCAAGCATTAGGCGGATACAATCGCCGCTTAATTGATAGACGGCTCGCGAGAAGTTCGGATGGGAAAGGATTTCATAAAAGAGTGGCATCTCGGGATCATTTAAAGGAATGGGAAGTCCTGCGAGAAGTTGACCTAAATAAACAATAATCTTGTGATCATCACATTGATGATCGAAAAAAAACAGCAAAGAGTATAGATGAACATCCTTGATTAGGAATGGTAGAAAGGGTGAAACCTTTATCTTGCAACTTTTCGAGTCTCAATAAAGCGAGGTTTGTACATACGACTAAGTGAAGCCATTATCAATATGGGAATGGATAAAGAATCGAAGATTAAGATATAATAGAGATTGAAGATTTGCGGTAATAGAAGCGCAACTTGCGGAAGAAGAAGATTAAAGAAAAGTTGCAGAGGAAAACGAAAGAGGAAAAGAAAGATATGAAAATTATATATAAAGAGAAACATCCTCGGGAGAAACGAGGCATTTAATGCGAGAGGGGCGTGAATGGTCAAGAATAAACGATTGAAAGAGACGTGTCGGGAATAGAATGGAGGAGTAGACATCGTAATAAAAGCCCGTGTGGAAAGAGTGGGGACTTGAAAAAAATATAGGTAAAGCAGTTGCGGCGAGTTCAAAAATATGGATTCTCATGACATTCTCTCCTTCGTAGAGAAGACATGAGAAGAGGCAAGATGTAGGATCGAATATCGCGACAACAACAATTCGCGAAGGCAACGGATAACAACGTTGCGAATGAGTCGCAGAGGGTTAAATATGAATGACACACTTTGGATGACGATAGGAGGATATGAAATTTGGCGAAGTGTCGCGAGTATGAATACTTGTACGCCTGCGACACTTCGCGAGACATTCCCGAAAATAAAGGACAGCTTAGCTGTCATTCACTATGTATTACCCTATATAAAGGGATGAGTGAATCTGTTGTAGGAGAGGTTCTTTTTGAATTGAAAAGCAAGTCATTAAGAAAGAGAAACAGAGAGAATGTTTGTAAGTTCTTAAGTGTAATTTCATCTTCCGGTGTAAACATTTTAAGAAAATTATTAATAAACATTCATAATTGTTCATCTATTATCTTTTGAATGAATTAGTTATACAAAATATAGTGAGGGGTGTATTGTGGGATTTCCTGCAACTACATTCAAGGTACAGTTGCGCTTCTTAAGTCTCTGATCCCAGCAGGATACTACGCACTTGATTCCATTAGATGATCTCACCCACAACTAAGAGTTGCTACGACCCAAAGTTGAATACTTGATAGACAAATCTGTCTCACACAGAAAAGTATATAGAATTGAATAAATCTGTCTCCCACAGAAATACCCAAGAGTTTTTGTTTTGTCTTTTGATAAATCAAGGTGAAACGAGGAACCAATTGATAAACCAGACTTATATTACCGAAGAACGGCCTAGTATTATCAATCACCTCACAATAAACTTAATCGACTAGCGAAACAAGTTATTGTGGAATCACAAACGATAAGACGAAGTTTGTTTGTGATTACTTTTCTATCTTGCCTATCGGAGATATAAAATCTCGAGCCAATTATTTCAATTGCACTCAACACGATAGAAACAACAAGATCATATCACGTAACTATAAAGATAATAGTTGGGTCTGGCTTCACAATCCCAATGAATTCTTCAAGTCGTTAACCTACGGGGTCTCGAGAAGAAACCTAAGATTAAAGGAGAATTGACTCTAGTTATGCAACTAGTAACACACAGGAGGTGTGTGGATTAGGTTTCCCAGTTTCTAGAGTTCTCCTTTATATAGTTTTCAAATCAGGGTTTGCAATCCAAGTTACCTTGGTAACAAAGCATTCAATATTCACCGTTAGATGAAAAACCTGATTCAACCAAGCTAATATCTTTCAACTATTAGACCGAACTTAGCTTATTACACACAATTGAAATGTACCCTCATTTAGGTTTATGTAGCCGTACCTAAACGTGTACACCAGGTTGGTTCACAAAACAGCAAATAAAAGATCGCCCAAATAGCAAATAAATATGTCCATAGACACCCAAAACAGCAAATCAGAATACTTTTATTCATAAAAACTAAAAATACTTGCTCAGATCTTGCCCACAATGACTAGAGCAAAAAGAAAAAAAAGAAGCTCTAGAGTTTTTTTCTTCTTTTCTTGAGAGGGGAGAGAAAAAGATATGTTTTCCGTAATTCTTAAACAACAATAGTAGTTAACATTCTTTTCTCCATATAAAAAACATGAAAATGCACTAAGTTTGTGCCATAAACCAACAAGAATTATACTCCTTCGTCCCTAAATACATAACCTAGTTCAAGTTTGCACAATTCTTAAGGCAAAGAGGGGAGGAGAGTATTTTTAAATATTCATTACAATTATACCCTTATAGATAAAAGTTATTAAAATTTAGAAATGATTTATTTCTCAAAATATACGACGGATGTTCGTAAACTTTATATCATTGAAAAACATCTTAAAACACCTACATAACGAATATAAACATGTCTATCAAATTATACATATTTCTTATACTAATAACGATCGATTAAAAGAGTGGTTTTAAAATGATCTCATTATTCAATGATATATGTCATTTATTTAGGGACAAGGTTTAAAAATAAATAATTCCATTCGAAAAACAACTCCAATGATCAAAGGTTAATCTCTCTATTTGAATGATCAGATGTTTGCAGAGACTTTTCTCCAGTGAGAATCCATATAAACTTCTATCATTCTATGTTCCTCATTGTAGACCCATTTATATCTCTCGTACACATTAATATCCAGGGTTCTGATACTTATCTTGGGATCACCTTGCTTTTAGGTAGAGACAAAAACAAAGGTTTTATAAGCCTCTCAATCATTCATTTGGGTCAAGATTAAAAAAATGGAAAGGTAAAACTATGAACCAGTCAGTCAGGTCCACAATGGTAAAACATGTCCTAAATGCTCTTCCCACTCATCAAATGGGAAGCTTTAGAATTCCTAAAGATATTATAGCTCAGTTGGACTCTATTCAGAGACATTTTTTCTGGGGTCATAAAACCACTAGAGGTCTAAACCCTATTGGATGGGATAAGCTATGCATTCCCAAATCTATAGGTGTCTTGGGTTTTAGGAATCTTGAAAATTTTAATACTGCCTTACTCACTAAACAGGCTTGGAAATCTTGTACTAGTGATGATTCTCTATGATTTAGAATTTTTAAAGCTAAGTACTCAAAAAATGATAGTTTTCTTCACCTTAATAAACTGAAATATGAATGCTCCTGGCTTTGGAGAAGTTTTTATTCTGGTTTAGAAGTTGTTCAAAAGTATTCTATGTGGATTGTTAAATGTGGCACAAAAGTTAGTATATGGTTAGGTTGTTGGGTTATAGGATTAGATAGCCCCTCTGTTCGATTGTTGGAACATCTAGCTATGAACATTATAATTTTGTTTGTGACCTTTTCTTGCCTGGAACCAGAGAATGGAATAGTGATGTGATTAACTCTGTTTTTTCTCAAGAATGTGCTACTTTAATTATCAACATGAATATACCTTAAACAGGTGAAGATTGTCTAATTTGGAAACCAGACAGAAAAGGTCAATTTTCTGTTAAGAATGCTTATAACACCATTAGTACTGAGGCTGTCAATAGATTTACTGCAAATGATCCAATTCCTAAGGATGTTTGTAAAAACTTATGGAAAACTAAGGTACCTCATAGAGTACAATTATTCATTTGGAAATGCATTAAAACAATTGTTCCTGTCAGGTCTCTTCTTGCTAGATATCAGCCTGAAATTGATCAACAATGCTGCTTCTGTAATAGTAATGTTGAATCTCTTAATCATCTGTTTTCTGATTGCAGTTATGCCATATCAGTTTGGCTTGGAGTGAATGTCAACATTACTAGTGTTTCTGCTCAGTTTACTGATTTTAGCAGTTGGGTCACTAGTTGGTTTCATAATGAAGACCAGAATATTCCTGCTATATGTTTTAATTATGAGAAAGCTGTTTGCAGATTCATGTGTGCCATATGGTACATTTGGAAATATAGATGTTCTCTTATATTTCAGAACACTAAACCTAATCAGCAGGAAACTATCATTAGAATCAATCATCTCATTCAGCAGTGTGTGAAAACTATTGATAAAAACTGTACTAACAACACTGTTTCTTTACATATTTAGGAATGGATACCACCTGATGATGGAGGAACTGAATATTAGCAAAGTAATATTCGAGGTAGACTGTGAAATGTAGCTAGATCCAAAGAATGAAGATCGATTCTGAGGTTCATTGGGTCAACCAAGGGATTATAATGCAAGTTAGAAATAAACTTAAGAACAAAAATTTTTGGTTTTGTAAGTCTGTACACAAACTTTGTAATAAGGTAGCTCATTTCTTAGCTAAAAAATCTACATATGATAATTTAAACTTTCAGTATGAAGGAAATATACCTCCTGACATCTCGAGCATAATGGAGAAAGACATATGTAATATTTTCTTCTAATTAATAAAATTTTCTAGTATCAAAAGAAAAAAAAAACATTAATATCCGGGAAAAAAAATGTAGTACATATGTATGGTATGCATGAAAATAAAGGACACGTGATGTTTTCTTTTACCATAGGAATTTCCCCGGAATAAGGCCTTAATAATACTCTTAATAAAGATTACTGCAATGAAGATTAATATGTCCAAAGCTTTTGATATAGTAGACTGGGATTTTTTGATCACTGCAATGAAAGCTTTTGGGTTTGACAACAGTTTTTGCAAACTCATCCATCAATGTATATCAACTTCTTCCATAGCAGTATTGCTTAATGGTAGCCCAGGAGAGTATTTCAAACCTTCTAGGGGTCTTAGGCAAGGGGATCCTTTATCCCCTTATTTGTTTATCATTTGCATGGAGATTTTCTCCAGATTGTTATTAACCAGTGAAAAAGGTTAATAAATGGTATCAAAATCACTCCTAAGAATAGTCATATATCCTACCTTTTTTTTGCTGATGACTGCCTACGGTTCATTAGAGCTGATCTCAAGGAGTGTCACAAAATTCTTGCTCTAATTTAATCTTTTTACAAAGCTTCGGGTCAGTTAATAAACTTTGATAAGGAGTTTTCTTTAGTAAAAAGGTTCAACCAAAGCATCAGAGAATGATTAGCAAACTATTTAAAAAAAAAAAAAAAAAAACCCTTTAGACTCTTACCTAGGAACTCCACTTTTCATCAGTAGGGCAAAAATAAAACTCTTTGAAGGACTAGTGGAAATGATGGAACATAAAATACAAGTATGGATGGGCAAAATCCTTGCACAGACTAGTAAATTGGTGCTCAATAAGGCAACTTTTGGAAAGTATGACCAACTATCAAATGAGTTGTTTCATTTTACCAAAGAAAATCACAAATAAAATAGATGCTCTACAAAGAGATTTTTGGTGGGGGTAAGGAAACAGATTATAACGGATATTACCCTAAATCCTATTCTTGTCTCTGTAAACCTAAAAATAAAGGAGGGCTAGGATTCATAAATGCTCAAAAATTTAATCTAGTAATGATACCCAAATTAGCCTGGAGACTAATAACTGAACCAAAAGCCTTATGGGTGTCACAACTAAAACCTAGATACTTCAGAAACTCCTCTGTTTTCAAGGCTAAAACCCCAACAACTAGTTCTTGGATTTGGAAATGCATAAGTAGGGGTATACAGCTTGTTGAACAAAATAACATATGGGAAATAGGTGATGGTAACAATACTAATATTTGGGATGATAGATGGATACACAAAATGGAAAATAATCTTAGTAGTTTTAGGATAGCTACTAATACTCACTTAACACTTGTGAAGGATCTGATTGATCCAATCACTAAGAAGTGGAACTCAACCCTAATTTTTGAAATGTTTCCTGAACATATTGCTAGGAAAATAATCAATACTATAATAGCTAGAGATAAACCAGATACCCTTAGATGGCTCCTTACAAAATCTGGAGTTTTCACTGTTAAGTCCATGTATAACAAACTTTCGGAAAGGCCTATGAATTATTATAACTTAGGACAACCAGATTCTTTTTGGAACAATTTATGGAACCTGAATGTGTCTCAAAGAATAAAAATCTTTGCTTGGAAGTGTTTACAAAATGCCATCTCTACAAATCTAAAAACTGTCCAAATTTATGGAGGATATTCATCCTAATCGCTCTCTTGGTTGCAATGTTGCGTAATCCATAGAACATCTTTTGCTTTTCCTCGTCCTTTTGCCAAACTGCTT
Source organism: Papaver armeniacum (assembly GCA_023531295.1). NCBI lineage: Eukaryota > Viridiplantae > Streptophyta > Magnoliopsida > Ranunculales > Papaveraceae > Papaver > Papaver armeniacum. The sequence goes on along the minus strand of JAJJWW010010092.1, from coordinate 4,699 downwards.
GGGCTACTGAGCCATCTCATGTAGAGCTTAACTTTGACAGTTCCATAACCTTCTTAGATATCTGCAAGGAAATGGTTAGGGGAATACAAATCCAACTATACCTATAGAAATAATCTTAACAAAAGCCCGGTTTCATATGGAATGAAAGATGTAATAGAGTTTTTGAAAAAACAACAAACTAGTGCTCAAGTAAGTTTAAAAATACAAAGATTTTTAGAATTATGGCACAAGGATAATATACCAATTAGACAACAACCTATTGACAAGCATGAGAATCATAAATGGCCTCCTCCTAGGAGAACTCAGTTGAAACTCAATATAGATGCTGCTTGGATTTCTGTGGATACACCTGCAAGTTTCTCTTTAATTCTTAGGAATGATGCAGGAGACTTTGAACAAGGCAGAGCAGGACCATTCACAGCCACTACCTCTGAAGAAGCGGAAGCCTTAGGACTATTGCAAGGAGCTAAGTGGGCAGTGGAAAGAGGGTTGTCCAACTTTACTATGGAAGGTGATTGCAAGAACCTTTTTGATTATCTGGATGGGATAGAGTCTCAAATAGCCTGGCAAAACAAGACCATAATGGATGAAGTAAAAAGAGAGTTCAGTCTATGTCATAATTTTTTAGGTTTTTATTTTGTACCAAGAACAACAAACAATGTAGCTGATGTTTTGGCCAAGGAAGCCAAATCCTTTAGAAATATTCTCAATTGGAGGAATAAACCTCCTTCTTGTATTAATTCTGCACTAGCAGTAGATAAATCTAATGTTTGGGTTGGAACTATTATCCCAACATTAGATGGCTCTACTCATCTTGATGTAAGGGTTTCTAACTCCCTAAGTTAGTCTTTTGAATGTACTTAACTTCCAAAAAAAAAAAAAAAACTCTTAAATCACGCCTTAATGTGTGATTTGATCAAAATTCTTATTTTGCTGATCGGAACTAAAGAAATTTGATGGGAGCGAACAAGCGGAGCAGAGTTGGTAGTATGACACATCAAAATCTTGCAGAAATTAAATACGAAAATTATTAGGGCCAATTACAAATAGGTCATACTTTTGTTAATCCAGTTACAAATTGATCATACTTTTATAAATCACATACGTAACATGTCATACTTTGGGCGACATAACAAGCCGAAAAAACGGTGTTGAATATCCCCAAAATGCCCTCTAACCTAACCCAACCCATTTTAACTGGAGTTAACCTGAACTCAGTGATGTGGCATCCCAGTGACGTGGCATCTCCAGTGACGTGGCATATCCAGTGACGTGGCAGCAAAGAATCTGCTAGAAAAATCGAACTGATTTCCCAACGGCATGATGATTTTCACTTTTTTATATACTGCACACATTCATACTTTGCTTTCAATTCCAACAACCATAATGAGATAACATGTTCAAATCGTAAATGGGTGGAGGCAAAAGTGAATGGTGCAATAATTCAAGAGAGGCAAGAAAGAAGAAGAAGAGAGTTGATGGATCAAGCATCACGCCATTTGTTGTTTATGAGAGATTGGAATGCATGATCCTATTGATTGTCCCCGGATATATTCAAGGTGTAAGAATGTACCTTGCAGTGGAGTGAGAAAGTTGTTGAAAGCTCAAATCAAGATCATTTTTTGAGAAGTTCTTGAGATGCTCAGTCTGCTCTTACTTTGAGTGGTTTGCAGATGCCAAAAACCCAAAAAGAGCAATGAAAGTGCAAATCCCAACTCCACATTCCTGCTTTGCTTGTGGTGACAAGAGCCATATGCTCAACAACTGTCCATGGAAGAAACAACCCCAAGAAAAAGAAGTGTAAAGGGAATCGTGATGCTTTCCTTCACAAAATGCACACAACTATAACATTGCTTACCTCAAATGCTCCAAGCTGTCTTTGATTTTCAATGGCTATCGTCATCTTCATCTTCAATGCAGCAAAATCCAATGTAAAACAAACATCTCTCAAAATGGGGCAAAGAAATAGGAGATCTACAAATGTAATGAGCTCTGATTTAAATAAAAAGAAAATTTCATGTTGTCTAAAAGCATCAAAATAACTTAGAATATTAACATAACTTAGAATATTAACATTAAGACCACATCATAACATAGAGTAGTTCAAAATCCAAAATATAAATAATAATCATAAAAAAGATCGAGTAACAAAAAAGTAGTTTTAATAACATGAACTCGTGTCCATGGAAGAACCATAATCAAAGAACCAAATGACTTATTGAGTAGCAAAAGCGGTAGAATCGTAACCTTTTTTTTTTCCTTTTGGTTTTGCACCGTGAAAGTTTGAGTTAGTGTTTGACTCAGCCACCAACACCCGCAATGCTCTGTGGCGATGTTTGTTGCACCCGCACCTTTATCTTGCCGCACCCGCCTCTACCACCTCTTGAACCTCTTCCTCCTCTTGAACCTCTACCATCATTTGAACCTCTACCAACTGCATTTGTTGATGATGATGCACCAGCAGCAGCAGTATCTATAGGTTGAGATGATGATGATTCGGCACCAACAGATCTAGTTGAAGCACCTCCTCTTCCTCTTGTTGCTTTTCTCGCGCTCTCCTATCGGGTACTAAGCTCATGAGGATCTGGATAAGAAGTGGAGTGAGATCCTCCTTGAACCATAGTTCTTTGCCTTTTTTGCCTTTGGATTAGATCCAACGGGTGCACCAGCACATGTTCTTCTTGTTGTGCCCAATAGTCTTACACCTTGTACAACTTCTAACCTTCTTCTCAAAGGTGACCTTCATCATAAGCTCTCTTTCTTTTCTTACATGGTCTCCCCGGTTTTACGATGTCAATAGGAGGTCTCATATTAACTATGCCTTCCGTCAACAAGAGAGAAAGCAGAGAAAGAGATAAGAATAGATAAGGAAAGAAGAAATGAAAGAGGACAATAAGTAGTGGAAGCAAACCCTAATTATTAAAGAAATATGTAAAATATTTTGTCATAAAGTGAAAGATTCCATAACAGTAAAATTACATAAAAGGACAAAGGCAAGTTAAAAGTTGGTGCTTACCTCATCCCAGTCTTCTCTGCCTAGTAATAAACCCATCTCAGGAGCATAGGTTGCTCTCAAAGCATCAACCAGATAGCACTTGTCACAATAACTGCCACCAAAAAGATAAGGGCGCCCAAAAGATAACAATATTAATGACTTGGTTCAACTAGAATGCAACCACATTATAAATGACAAACTAAAAAAACTTTAAAAAAAAGGAAGAAAACTCACTCAGCCCAATTGATTCTCATATCCATCAATACACATACAGCATGTATGCAAGGAATTCCTCTAAGTTGCCACTGAATGCAACTGCAAGTCTTGTCAACAATATCAACTTGAAACAAAGCATTAGTTTCAATGTTCTTCACCTCATATAACTTGCCATAAATTGCTCCATTTGGTCTCAGGTGAGCTGTGCATTGCTCCATCTTCTTTATCAACTTCTTAACTTCCTCGGCACCAAGGTTCCAAGCTCCAACTTATCAGCCTCACTCTTCTCTTGAAAATATACCCATAATGAGTTGACTATACATCATTCCAAGGGTACAAATGGGCTTTGTCTCTCATTGGGCCAGCCATGTTGTTGAATGACTCACAAAAGTTGTCATTGGTGTGCTCTAACAAGTAGATTGGTCATAGAATGCCCTAGACCATTGTCTTTGGTTTTCCTCATCATATATTCTCTTTGGGCCGGAGACAACTTGCCAAGCTCATCCATATGTACCTAGTCATAACAATAAGGGTTACAAGATTACATAACATTAAAAACAATTCTCAAATATCACTAAAAATAAAAGTAATACTAACCTTCCAATGTCTTCCTTATAACATAGTAGCAGCATTGATACCAGTTGATGTAGCTTTGTACCTTTATAATATTTTTTGAAATTTGCATACATATGTCTGCAGTGAATACATATTCAAAGTCACTTCTTATAAGTACAATTCATACTTACTTTCTCGGTAAAAATTCATGTTCAAATTTACAAACAAAGATTTACACTGAAACAATATCTTTGGTTATGATAAAATAACTTCCGCAATGGTTTCTAATAAATTTTTGTCTATCCGAGATGAAAGTCAGCTTTCCTCTAGGGTGGTTGATAATATATGGCTTCAATGCTTTCAAAACAAGTGCCAATTCTCTCCAATTTCATTCCTAGTAACCATTATAGCCAATGGGACAACCCTATTCTCTCGCATCCAAAGCGATTGCGGCCATCGACAAACCTACCATGCTTTTTCCACCAAATGACAAGCATCAAAACCTATCATTTTCTGCAACCATCATGAAAACCTTTGAGTGGTACTGCAAAGGCAATTGTCATTGACTCAAAGCATCCATCAACACCTAATAAAACAAGAATTGCCATCAATGTTCAATTTCGGAGTTAAAACAAGTGAAAATAAATACAACTTAAGAGTCATACAAAAATTGCATCTCACCTTCCAAATGTGTAGTTTGTCAAAGAACCAGGTTGGTTTTCTCACCATATCACAAAAAGGCTGGTACAAGTCCTAAGAGTCATCATAATTGCCATTTAATCTTTCTAGTGTCTTAGTGCTAGCTCTCCATGCCACATGATAAGGAACACTAGTATTATGAGTAGTGTGGAATTGGTCTTGTAAATTGAAAGGACTAGGCATTGGGTCTCCATTCTTGACTTATCATACAAAAATTGTGCCACAAATTCGCAT